>RJWH01001493.1:0-366300 GCA_004363575.1 Solenodon paradoxus | reverse complement strand
GGGGAGGGGAGGAGAGGAGAGGAGAGGAGAGGGAATGAATTCACAGCTTAGTTCCAAGAAAATCAATCACTTCACTTCTGATGGTTGCCTGCCAGTCAATGTGGTTGGTTAGTTGTCATTTAACGGCAAGATTCCATAGCTCAGTATATCTGCATGCCCTTGAAATGTCTGAAGGATTTGTTTTCCTGCTAAAACAGATAACACACTGGAACTTTATCCCAAGAACTTGATTCCTATAACTGCTATTCACTTTTGTCCTACTTCCAGAACATCTGTGTCTATCCCCCAAGTCTGAAACTTTGGGTCATTGGAAATGTGACAAATGGGCAAAAAAGTAACCATTGAAGGTAAATATTCCAGATTACGGATTATAGGTGGAAGATGCTTCAGAAATCAAACTGTTCATAGTCGGACTATTGTGTTATCATAGCTCAACAATTGCCTCTACCTAATCAAACTTTCGTCAAGTGCAGAGGGTTGGTGAGTTGGCTGAATTTTATAGATGCTAACATCTTTTGACACTCATGTCTCATGCATTTAATTCAGTTTTTGTCACTCATCTTCCCTATAAAAGAGATGGATTAGTCAACATGTGGGGTTCATAAACTATCTGACTTTTACTTTTCCCTTGTGCAAAATGGAGTACCACATAACCGTGAACAGGAGGAAATGTACTTTGATGTATAGCAATACAAAGAAATTCTGTACCGTGGGCTGCTTTATTATGTGTGTCCATTCACACAGGCTAGGAAACTGAGGCATTTTACAAATAATATTAAAATTATTTGACTGCATCCAGATGTGTTAATTATATCTGTGTCTATAATCACTGATGTGCTGATTTGATTCAACATTTTGAAGCCTTGGTTTTATCAGCAGTTAAAGCAGAATCTAAAAGCAACACTGCCTTGTAATGTCTATTGATCCTGAGTTTATAATAATGTCTTTGGCATTGTGAGGGAAACATTGTTCATCTTAACAACCACAGTACTTTTAGCTTTCGCTACTGAGGCCTTTAAATGGGCAGGTGAGTGTATTCTGGAATGTTCTTTCAAATGTTTCACACTTAACTTCACCAAATGTGTTCAAATGATAGACCTCTATGTCATAACATCACAAAAACAAAAGGGAAGAAATCCAGCTTCTCTATTCTTATTTCACTCATGCTAACTGCAGAGGTCTCCAAACAGTAGGGAGGCATAAATGAAATTTATCACTAGATAAGCCTTCCAAAAGCCAAGGCTGGTAAAAAGAGTGTCTTTCTCCAGTAGATGGTATTTTCCACAGGGCAGGGAGAGTCTCCTGGATCACTGCATTTCTCCCTTGCTGAGCTTGGAACTGAAAAACAGAAAAGCATGCAGTGGTGCATAAATGTGCACTAAGTTTTTAAAAATGTTCACTGACCTTTGGGGAACTTTCCTGCTGTTTAAGAAGTTACTGACCTATAGGCAATTACTGCACATAATGCCTCGCTTCTGTTGGGAATTCAGCTTTGGGATTTTGCCTGCTGCTTCTTTCCTTTCCTCCTTTTTCCAAGCAACCATGTTCTGCAACAAGAGTCCAGCTGCTTCAGCCCACAGGGAAAGCATGAGACTAGCCTCTTTGTCTCGGCTGGATCCTTAAGTCAGTTTGCTTGCAAACATTCAGTTACCAGGAAATGTGGAGTCAGCTCTGCTCCTGTTCCACTTAATTTTCTTCACCCCATGCACTGGGTTTTTCTCTTCTGCTGCCCCAGCTGTTCTTGCTTTTCCCAGGGTAGCAGAGTCTGCCCCAGCTGCAATCTGTGCTTCCTACAAAGTTCCTTAGTTGCCTACTTGACCTCAGCTGCCCTGCCTAGATTTTTCATTTCCGAGCTTTCCAAACTAACAACGAAAACTTAGCAGTGCAGCTGTAGCAGTAGCAGCAAATGACAACAGCATTAATGAAGAGGGTGGAATGGTTTTGACTTGGGAATCAGACCCACATTCAAATTCTACCTGTTAATATTTTAGCAAAGTTGCTAACCCTTCCTGAGTCTCCATTTCTGTAGAGGTAAAGAAAATAATGTCAATCTGTTATAAGTATGAAACAAATTAAATTGCAAAATTTCAAGTCAATTGTAGGCCCCTCCTTCTATTAGTTTCAATTCTGTATCCCTTCCTGAAAGTATATTCTGCTTAAGGCAATGGTTTGAGGCAATATGCAAATATACAAGATAAACTGCAATCTTGACTCCTGGGACTTACATACTATTTGAGGGTGTGAATCTATCTGTGAGGAAAGTTAAAACCTAATCCAGGCTTTAAATGAAATTAGAAAACTAACAATGGGAGATAAACAGTTGATGGATTAATGTGAGATGATTTTATAGGAATTCATTCTGGAATAATCCAGAAAGATTTTTATAGAAATGATGTAATATGAACTGGATCTTTTGAGATATGTAGAGTTTTAACAAAGTGGAGAAAGAAGGGTATGATGGACAGAAGGAACACTGAACACATTGATGGAATCTGGAAAGTGCAGATGTGTAGGGCACACAAAAGCTGTATTTCAGCTGGAATACACGGTTGGTTCTGCAATGGTGGTTAAATAAACTCACAGAAGTGTTAGGACAAGGAGTCTACCAGATGTAGCAAATAAAATTTAAGATGTCTAGTTAAATGTGAATTTCAGATAAACAGCATATACTTTTTCTGTCTAAGTATGTACTGCAGAGTTATACTAAAAAAAAGAAGGTTGTTTATCTGAAATTCAAATTTGGTTAGGCATTCCACATTTTATCTGGCAAACTGATCTTAAATGCCAAGCCAAGCATTGTGCCCTTGACCAAGGAGGATTTTAAAGAGAGAGAAGTGAATTGATGAATCAAGCATTTAAACAGAAATCAACTTGATTAAATGCCAAAATGACTTGGGGGCTGGGTTAGGGGAGGGGGAAGAGAGAGAGAGAGTGAGAGAGAGAGGAGAGAGAGAGAGAGAGAGAGAGAGAGAGAGAGAGAGAGAGAGAGAGAGAGAGAGAGAGAGAGAGTTGTTACAGGAAGATTGACCCTTGTGTATTCTCCCCCAGTTTATGCCCTTGGTCTCACATATGTAGAAAGAATGAAAGCTTAGTGCCTAACATGAAGGTGTATCTAATTAACATTAATCCAGGCTCCTAAGACTGTTAATACAACCTATAAAGAGCTGGCATGAGGAGCCATCATATATCATCATTGCAGGGGACTATCCCGAGATTTTTGTAGAATTTTGTCAGTGAATCTTAATGATGAGCATATTTCCTGAAACACTATAGCTTTGATTGATTTACAGTCCACAAAGACAAGGGAGAAATGTAAATAGTAATACTCTTTTTTGAAAAACTTAGAAAACTCTAGGGTATGCTTTTAATTCATTTTTAAAGATTTACCTGGTTGCCATTTAAAATTAGGTTTCATATAGAAAGGCTATTCTCTCGGAAGAAAACAATCTTTGTTTTCTTTTTTTTTCTAGAGAAAGGAATTTCAAAGGTTACGATTCTAAGATAATTTTCAAATTGAATTTTATTCTTTTTATCTAATATTATCAAACTTATCAACTTTACTGAAATTCAGTCTGTGGAAAATTAATAGTATGTATCTTATTAGTGATTTTAATGATTTCTTCAAACAATTTTACAAATATTTTCACTGAAAAAGAAGGAAGCTGGACAATTCTTCTAATACTGAAATTGATTTTGGAAGATTTGGGGGGCATGTGAAGTATTTTTCTTTTTCCTTAATTAAATAAAACACTATTTTGTTTTAGAATTCTATTAATAACATGGACTCTATAAGTGATCACTTTGTGAGCTGGTACAAGGATAGGTAGAAATTAATATTAGGTACTCTGATACTATGGCCAGTGAGATCTTATTCTCAACATATTTTAATGAAGATGTTAGGTGCATATATCTGACAGCCACTTTCTTTAGATGCACTGTTCACTCTTATCTGCATCATTGATGAGCAGTCTTTGGTACCCAGCATTGAGAGTGGTGGGAAGCAAATTGTTTTCAGCATAATATACTTTCTCATACATAAACACTTAGTGTGTTTTCCAAAAGAGATACTATTCTTTAACTACTAACTTTATCTTTCAAAGATTATATTGTGTCTTGAAATGAAAACATTCAAGGCAAACACTCAAATGAAGAAAGGCATCTTCATTTGAATCTTGTGCTAAAAGTCAACCTAGTTAACCTCATCAGTAAAAAATCACATTCTAGAGGACTAATCTCGAAGGTACACCAGTTCATAATTCAAAGACTAGAACACTAATATACCCAAGTCTGTTATGACACTAACCATGTCTAATAGCTCCAGTGACCGGCCTATGCTGAATGCTGGTCAGAGACATGCCTGTCTCATTATTCAGGACACATATGTGGTGAACCTACTCCCAGGGGTATGCACCTTTCACGGTTTCTGTGCTCTGAGCTGTCTGAGACCAAGTGACCAAATTCAGCTGATGGATATACATTAGCCCCTGTAGCTTAATTTTGGTTCAAGATTTTGCTCCTTTGATTTTTTTGGAATTGTATTATCCTCAGTGTAGTTGAAATATTATCTTACAGCTATCGATGAAAATTATTGGAGATTATGCAAATTAATTCAGTCTTCCCTTCAAATCTTATTTCTAGATCTAGATTAGCTAGTAAAGATTAGCTTTAAATTATTTTAAAATTACTGTTCACTCCTTTTGCCTTCTTCTTCCCAATTTCATTGTGTCAAACACCTTGGATTAGCTTTGTCAATATTTACCAATGTCAAATCTTCCTTCACCAGTTATTCCCACTATAACACCTTCTTTTACAGAATGAGATACTGTATATCAATACTTGTAGCAAATTAGCACAAGATTGCTCTAGGACTGATTCTCATAAAAGCTAAAACAATACAGTCTTGATTTTTTGTGTGCTTATTCCCAGATTTACTTCTCAAAATTTGACTTATAGAACATTGATTTTATATGTGTGTGTGTGTGTGTGTGTGTGTGTGTGTGTGTGTATGTGATATCAGGTTTAATGGAGACTAGGTGTGCTTAGAACAGTACTATAGAAAAATTAATTTGATGTAAGGGTAAGATCAGCTTCTCCTTTTGTGTAGAGAAGGTTTCTAAGCCCTAATTTCTGATATCTTCTTAAATAATGTGGGCTAACTGAGTCTTTTAAAGAACAGACCTAATGCCCTTTACCAGAGGCTAGAAAAAAGTCTTTTTCAAAAATTCATCTGACTTAAAAAAATCTATATCAAGTAAGTTAAGTGTCCTTGGGACAAAACAAGCTGATGTGCATATATGTCTTTAAATTTTTTTTGATAGATGAGCCACTAAAATTGCCAACAATATGATTGAAATATGCCTTTATATGAATGAGAATTCTATAAATTGTTGAGTAACCTTTTTGGGTTTTCCAGATCTGGCAGTCAGCCATATGCACTGAGAGAACTTTCATGAAGATAATGCATTAAAAAATTAGTTATTCAATACCAACTAAAATGCTTCTTGACCCAGCTAAGAAGTCAGTCACAATATCCATTAAAATTACTGTCATTAGTACATAGGACAACAACGATTTTTTTAAAGATGAAGTTAAATGTGTCTTGTCCCTGTTCAAGGAAGCAGCTCCGTGTTGGATCAGTGAGGTTAGTTCTCTGAGGAGATGAGGCTGAAGCTCAGTATGGCAGCCATAAGGATGGTGGGAAGTGATAACGAACCCGCCACTGTTGAAATCAAATAGGAGCCTGGTTAAGAGGAGGAAACCAACAAGAGACCCAGAGGAATGTTGGCAGCATATGGAAACCCCGAGCTGTCCAAGAAAGGTGGCACCCTAGTATGCCAACAGTCTTCCTCCTCAATTTGATATTAAAAATGTGCTAAACAAAAAGCTTCAAAATTTAAAAAATAACACTTCAAAGTTCAGAAATCCTCTCTCTGAATTACATCTTTTTTTAAAATATAGGAAATATTGTTATTGCAAGTGAATGTATAAATATTTTTATACTTTAAAAGTTCCTAGAACATCACTTAAATGATTACTTGTTGAATGAGTGTATCTGCTGTCTCTAGATAGCTCTTACAGGCTCAACCAAAGGATGCCTGTATTTAATTCCCTTCTGTGAAAATGGTATCCAAGTGTTTTACTGACTGAAGAATTCAGTGGTGTAGAATCTGCCAGTTTAACATCATTTCTCGAACGAATGCAGCTCAGATTGGAGCTACTGAAGCAAAGGTATCATGTGCTTATGTATTTCATTATTTTGATATGAAATGTTTTCTGTTGTGTTGGAAAGTTACATGGAAAGCTAACGTGGTATCCTAGGTCTTCTAAAACAAAATGGTTAGCACAAAATAAAAAAGGTTAGCATTCCAAAATATTCTATTCTCCAAATAAAGGCAATGCAATGTAATCTGAAATCCTTCCAACAGAGGGCTCTATGGGTTTGATTTAGATCAAGAAAGAAAGTGAGAGAAAACTGAGTTTAGGTTGCTATAGTAAATTCTGTATTATCTTTAAAAATAGAACTGATAAAAATGGAGTCAGCTGAGTTGAACTGGAAGAATCATCCAAAGATTAAATGTAATGTCTTCTCCTACAAGACAGAATTTCATAATACTTTGAATTGATGCTCTTTTCAAAATACAAAATACATTTTACCATCTCTAAATAAGAAAGTAAGCAAATTAGAGATATTCCATGCTTTGAAGTGCTATTAATATTACCTCATTCAGTTGGTTACATGTTATAAGAAAAAAAGAACTACTGAATTGATTCTCTTTTTGGAAGCATTTTGTCTCTGCTGTTGGCGGATAATTTAGTGTTGGTATAAGGAGATGTATAATGTACATAAAATGAATTGTAAATATTTGATACACAAAATATATGTTTGTATGCATGCACAATGCAAAATATTGCTAAAATATTTTACAAAAACAAATGGCACTGTTTAGAAGGATGAAGTGTAAAGGTTTAAGAATAAGGCTGGGGAAATACCTTTTATTTACCTGTGCATACAATGCAGTTTGCTTTTTCCTTAGGCCTAGATTTTGATTCTGTTCTCTGATCATAGAAGCTTGCAATGTGTATATTAAGGTAAATCAAAGTATAACCTAAAACAATAAGTGTTTTTTGACTCTAGAGTTTGGCTTTCTGATTTTAGGGAATGTTTATCTTAGCGAATCTCTTTTCTTTTAGTGTTCTTTGAAATGCACGGACTCATTATAGTGTATGAAAAGACAGTTTTTTTAAAAATGTAGGCTATTTTATTTGGGCTAGCTGAAAATGTTTATTTTGCTTGATGTAGAGATGCTTTGATGACATAGCTAACATTCAATTTGTATAAATAACTCTGAAGTTCAGATTTATTTTGTAAAAGATGTTTAGCTAAATTTCCAAAATTACCCCTTTAAAATAGTCCCTAAAATGTCACTTAGAAAGACTGGCATCTTCATAAATGCCTATATTCACTATCAAAATGTTTCCTTTTAGGTCTTCTAGAACACAAGTGCAGTTTATAATTTAATATTCCTAGATAAACCATTAATATATAAACTATGTATAATGGATTTGTTTTGTATATATATCTCATGTAACACTATTTTAATATATTCTGTTTTTATAATCTATACTTTCTCAAAAGGCATATAGCTGTTTTAATGACTTTGACCTGCTAAGATTTAGCTGTATATGATACTTTGACTTTATAATATTAATAAACAAAATTCTTACTTATTTTGAGTAGTGTCTTTTAAAATATATTTTTACTATAATCTGTTATCAAGAAAATAAAATTTGGTGTGATTTCCTAAAAGAAGCATTTCATTGTTTTTTCATTTACAAAACATTTTGATAAAGCAGAAAGCTTAAATAATGTTGCAACCTAAGTGTTTACATAGAAGAGTTTGTCTTTTGTTTTCTCTTTTTGCATTAATTGGGGAAGAGAGATTTCTAATAAAAATCTGAAGAAGAATTAAGAAGCAAAATATTTATAGTCTTTTCAGGTAGTTTTTAAAAATAAAGCTTATTTTTCTGTAGTTTTCAATGTGGATAACTGTGTCCTCTAATTTTTGTTTTGTTTTGTTTAAAATGTACCTATTTGGAACATGAATTATGCCTTTCAGTGAATTTCCTAATGAAGATTCAGTAGCAGCAAGCAATTTTGAATTCCCAAGGCTGCTATACAATATTGTAAAATTTTACACCTATTTCTGGGATTCTTTATTACATGTAAATTTGTGCAGAATATTTCTCCTTTCACATATAGGTTGAGTTATTTTGGTTTCACTGTACTAGTCAATGATGAACTTAAAGTAATAGATGCTACATTCTGAAGGAGCAGAGAGCAAAGTGTTCACAGAACACATCTGGACTAAACCCTTTGCTAAAAATATTGTCCTTTTTGGTCACGAGGTCCGGATATTTTTAGAACTTTTCCTTGTGCTGGTTAACCTTCATTTAGTATTTCATTCCTTTTAAAAAAAATGAAAGAAAAAAGATGATTGCTGTGAAAACATATGGAAGACTCTGACCACATGTGAGGCTCAATTTTGACTAAAGGTAACAAAGCCACAATTATCTAAGCCTACCTTTATGCAATGTCAGCAACATGTATATCTAGGTAAAATTTAAAAAGGGAGTTGTAAAGTGATGTACTCCGTCATGTGAATGACAAGGCAGAGATCGGCATTATTTGCATTTTTGAGTATTTCTTTGTACGATTAGCTTTAAAAAATCATATTTTTCTAAAGCTAGAAGACAAAGCTAATGGTTTGCTTCATGCACCTGCCAGTTTGGGGTTGCTATTAAAGCCACCCTGGAAATTCTCCTTTCTTTGTGCAATATTTTATGCTTCTCTTTTCTTCAGGGCAGATTGGTTCTGCCTGCACTTTATTCCTGAACCTACGTTCATTCAAAATGGATTGGCAGACTTAAATGCTCTATCCAGGACTGCCGCTGCTGACTAATAATGCCCCTCCCCCACTCCCCCCAACGGACTCCCTGATATCTCTCTCTCCCTACACGCACACACACACAAACACACACACACACACACACACACACACACACACACACACACACACACACACAGAGGCACCGGTGGCCCCATTGTCAGCACAGAATGCATAATGGTGAAGTAGTCAGCAATAATTTTGGTGATGTTTTGCCTTGCATGTTTTGAAAGTATTTTTGAAGAGTATAAATAGATGTGCCCTAAGCTTTCGCCTTTTCTCTATGCTGATATTTGGAACTAAACTCACACCCAAAGGGGCAGCCTCAGAAGCACAGTGGCCAAATGCTTTTAGGGAACAAATCTGTGGTTCACTGACTTCCTCTCTTTTCAATAATATTATAGATTTAATAACGGGGTGATTGAAAACATTTCAATGATAGGGCAGTTTCTCTGATCTGCAAAGGAAAGCATCTGATTTGTTCATGTACCAATTAATTATTGAAGCAACAGAAAATACAGGCTACTGTGTGTGCTTCCCTCCTGTAAGGAGGTGGCTCTGTGTGTGTGTGTGTGTGTGTGTGTGTGTGTGTGTGTGTGTGTGTGTGTTCTGCTGTCTGTGCTGTTGTGCTCATGTTTATACATATGTGTATATTACTTTGAAGGGAAACTTCATCATTTTGACCTTGAAAATTATTGGGAAATATTCTGTGTGTGTGTGTGTGTGTATGTGTGTGTGTGTGTGTCTGATAGAAGAGTATTTCAATGCAATTGGAACACAATCTTTTTGTTGTTGTTCTCGTTTAGATGTTCTTTCTCCACAGCACCTAAATGGGCCTCACAGCCAAATACCACCTTTAATTTTAATTTCTATTTGTAGTCTGTTTTTATTAGCACCTTTTCTATTTTACAGTCTACTTACTGAAATGGCACCAGATCTGTTGTGAGCAAACAATAGTTTTGTTTCATGTTCCAATAAACATTGTTTGACTGCATACTGCATTCTCTATATTTTGAAACTGATTTAATTTGGAAAGGTTTTGTGGGGTGTTATTTTCTAATATTCAGACTTGGGTTTTTTTCTTTTTCTTTTTGGCAGAGTCTGGGTCTTCCTAAAGTTTTAAAGTAAAGACAAGACATATTCTTGGTTATTGTAAAATTTGTTGCTTTGTATTGTGACAATAGTGTTCATATGCCTGACATCCTCATAATAATATTAAGCTCTATATTTTAGTGTGATGTACTTTATACATTTGTATAAATGTCACAGCCTGTAATCACTTCCTTTGTCATCGACGATTAATCTAAAAAAATCGAATAATTCACTGCCCCTTGCCATTTACATATCGTCTGCTGCCATCTGCTCTTCTCAGCAGCAGTAAATGATGGGTAATTAACTCACTGCCTTTGTCTTTCCCTTGCTGAATGTCTGACACATATAGATTCTCCTCTGTGTGCGTCTGCATGCACGCGTGTGTATGTGCAAGTAAGAGGAAGAAGGAGGGAATGAGAACGGGAAGAGTGAAAGGAATGAATGGTATCTCAAAATGGAAGTTGGCACAAGATAATTTGAAGACAATAAGTCAAACGAAGATACTGTGGAAGAGAAGGGCCATAGCTCATGACCTGAAGTCTTCTCAAAAGAAAGGACTGCTAAAACAATGGCTGTATTGTCGAAGTGAGAAGCATTTTTCTAAAACTTCAGTGGTCAAGGTCAAGATGCAAAATCAAGTAAAGGCTCCATAAGCTATTCCTACCTACCAGAGTGCAAAGACAGTCTGTGAATGAGACTAAATACAGGTTACTCACAACCTACATGGATGTTCTAATTAACTTCTGAACTAGTATCTAGATTCTGTGTTTCAAGAAATGGTAATAGCAAGGAGGTTCTTGACTCAACATATTTTCTTTTAATAGAAAGGATCAAGGGAAACTTATAAGGTCTTATACTACATAAGGAATTATAAAGAAATGCTCATTTTAAAGAGAAGTAATTATGTTATCTTGGATTTCCCCAAGCTTTTTTTCTTCCTGGTAAAGACAAGAGTGCTTTAGAATGAAATTCCATATTATTTGCAGGACTCTTTATCTAATATTACTCTAATAATTCTTGTTTGAAAATTATATCTTGTAAATAGAAAAAATATTTGAGAAGTGGTTGATTTTGATAACATTAAAATAAGTAATCAAAAGAAAATTTCAAGGGAGATTAGAACCTGTCTTACTCAAACAAGATTTGCTAAGTAAAGACAGACATGTCTGCCATAATTTTCACAAGGAATTACAAAAGCTTGCTTCATTTAGAGACTATATTTTTGTTGTCCACAGTTTAACTAAGCTAAATGCTGTTCTTATTCTCAAGGAATCTGTCATTAATATATGCATATACATACAACTACTAACAGAGTGAGATTATTAAACAGTCAACAAAAGAATAAGATGTAGGGATATGAGATACTGATCTCACATTCTTTAAGAGTTTTGTCATGGAGTAACCTCAATGATTGAATAATCTTGAACTACCCACTGAAAAGAAAAGAGCAGAAATACAGTTCAGAGAAACTGAAAACCATTTCAGTCAGGATGTGACTTTCTATATGATACTTCTGTCGTGAAATTCTAGCTCTGTCCCTCTATTCCTCTGTCTGTAAAATGGTTATGGAAACACAGTCCTATGTTTTTTTTTTTTATAAAATAACCAATTGATAAAAGCAATTGTTATACAAATTTAAACAAATTAAATTTCCATTAAGATTATAAATCACATATTAATATCCTATTTTGGTACCTCAGTAGGACTGTAGATGTTTCTATGATGCATGAATCCTTAAAAACATTTGTTTAGACTTAATTTTAACATTGTGGCTAATTCTTGCTTCAGCATCTATAACAACTGGACCTCTAAAAGGTAAATGATTTACCCATAATCATAAAACAACTGGACATTGCTGAAAAGCCATTGAATTGTTGAATTACATTTTATACATCATTTTTAAATGATTTGCAGAGACAACTTAATTCATACCTTATATCATAAAATGACTAAAACACATAATTATGAAGTCACTTAAATACAAGAAAAGGACATTATAAATATATAAAAATAGACTCCATATCTCAGAACTATTGTGTTAACTGTGTGAAACACATGTATTTTATGAAACTCTTTAAATTTCATAAAATTTTTATGACTTACAGGTAAATTTGTCAGCATCTAATTGAGTAAGAGATTCTTGAAAGCTTTCACTGCAATTGTTAATTCAGCATCATTGTTCTCTCAGACTGTTACGTGACCCAACAGGCTAGGAGAAAAATATTGCTGAATATAATTGGCATATGTCAGCAAAATATAATTAGTAACAAGTCTTTTTCTTAGATGCTCTTTTTGTTGGTTTAAAAAAGTTGAAGATTTCCTCTTGGATTAAATTATAGCTTGGATTTCTGTCTAATTTGATTTTGTTAGGTTTTTAAAAAGAGGTGAATTAATTTAAATTTTGTTTCAACTAGATTCTATTGATTTCCTGCATTCAGCACACACTGTGAAGCGTTGACTTTCCTTCAACAGGTTTTTAGTTTAGTTCTGAGCATGAGAGCTTTGTACAGGAAATTTGGAACATTCTAATTTCAAGGGTTGTAATGAAAACTAGCATAAATCAATGCCCTAACTCCCAAAAGGTTTTGGAATTAGTACAATCACAGGCTGTTTCTCAGGGGCGGTGACTGGTTGGTTACTGACCCCAAAGGTACAAAACTAGAGAAGGTGTTTGAATTGTTTATCGCAGCACTTCCTCTATTGAGAGGCATGTTATGACTAATGTTGGTAGCGAGGGAAAATGTGTTACAATGGTTTTCCACCTCACGGTATGGAAGCGATGAGGGGATATTTTTCAGTATAGGTGGTTTAGGAAGGAAAAATAGTACAGTAATATGTATTTATGATATAGATATATATTTTCAAACTGTTATTTTTATGAGAAAATGAATGTTTTAAAATTTCTTCAGAACCCCAAATTGGAATACAACATCATTTTAATAAGGCTGCTTTAATGTCACACCTAGAAATGTAATCATTTCACTTAGATAGACTGTGATATTGTGATCCTTACCAAAATCCTATCCAACTTTGCCCACGTTTCATTGGGATGGACCTGGAAGACTAAGAAAAATGGAAAGGTAAATGCTTAGCTATTCACACTGATAACCCAGGGTATACTACATGTCAGAGACAGATCTCAATCACATTCTCGCTGCCAAGGTCTTTCTCTCATATCTTTAATTTTATTTAGCCTAACACTATGGATTCTTCCTTGTTTGTTTTATTGCTCTGGATCTGAGGTTCCTGGACAGTTCCCTGGGATTCCTTAGTTATTTGTTCCACATCCTCTCCTTTTTCTTACCCCTGGGTCCTCTTCCTAGGATCTTGTCTTCCAATTTTTCAGTCCTCTATATGACATGACTCTCTAGCATTTCACTTATACAGTTCATGCTACATTGTCATCCTCTACAGAAGAGTCCATTTTAAATATTGAAATACTTTACATATAAAAATAAATTTGGGGAGGAGAAGAGACAAGGTAGAAAATGTATTTACTGTCTTTATAAACATTTAATAAATTTCAAATCTATGGGCAACTACAATTGATTTAGGCTTTGGTATTTTTAAAGATTTATGCAATAGAATAAACCTGTTAAGCAGAATCAGTTGAATTTAAATAAAGGACTGGAAAGTCAAGAAAATAATCACTATTATTCAAAGGAGATTTATAGATAAAGACTAGCAATAAATTCTGGCTTTTCAGAGCTACTTATCCATAAAAAAATAAATATAGACAGAGACCAGATAATCAGTCTATCACAGAAGGGTGTATGGTAGCAGGAAGATCAGATAGATAAAGTAATAAAAGGTTATGGGAACAATTGATAAGAACTAACCAAACTTTCATTTTGATGAATCAAAATGATGATTATTTGTGATTACCTAGGAATTATCTTCATTATTTAAAGTTTTCTTATATTATTTAGCGGTTTCTAATTAAAAATGAGATATAAGTTCTTCGAAATAATAGTTTATATGTCATCTTTAAGGAGGCAGATTTCTTGAAGTAGAAGAGAGCATAATTGCAAGGCAGGAGAGATAATGATAAGACAAGGAACTGAAGTTTCAGTTTCAGTTTGCTCCTCTCAGTTTGCTCCTCTACAAAATGGATCAGAAATTCGCAGGCAACATTCTGTGGAAGTGGGAGGGTATCATGAAGAGGCTGAGAGGTAGAGACCCTAGGTATTTCTCCTCCTTCAGAAGTTCAATTTTTGTGTTTTTTAAAATTTTTTAATTGAGTATGAATTTTTTTTTTAAGCCTAGGTCTTCATAACTAAAAAATACTTGAAAATTTTGTTCTCGATGAACTTAGGAGATATAGTATGGCATATAGAGAGAGACAAGCTTTGAACATGCAAACTTTGTTTGAATCCTAACACTGACTCTGATAGAATATAGATGAGAAAAAGAAAGCATGTTAAGAGTTTTTTTTTAAAAAGATGCTCTTGTTTGGGCTATGAAGGATGAGTATAAAAGAATAGAGGCTACAGACAAGAACAAAAATTAGGAGATTTTAAAAATATTTAGATATGCAATGAGTCCAACTCTGGTAATGGCAATGGAGATTGAATTGCAAATATAGATTTAAGAAAAATTTGGGAGTTCAAATCTATTGGAATGACTACTATTAATGTACAGGGGCTAAGAAAGCAGTCCAGAATGACATTCATCTCCCATTTTCTGAAAAAAATGACTGAAGAGAAGTACAGGGACAATCAGTTTGAATCCGCTTTTGGGGAAAAGTATGATGACTTCATGGCTGCACATATAGAATTTGAAATATCAAGTAGATATAGCTGCTAAATCTGGATTATATAAACAAGATATGGGTTATATAAGGAGGAACAAATTTTTTTTTTCATACGAAATTACAGACATCATTAGAAACCACAGCAAAAAAAATATGACCTTTTCAATGGGGCAGCATCTATGAGAACTTAAATTTGATTGCTCTCAGGTATCCATTGTATGAAATGAAAAAACTAATTTTATTCTTCTACCTCTAGAATGGTGTTAATTATGTAAAACTTGTATTACGTTTATCCAGAGAAACATGATTTGATATATGACTGTGTATATACATATACTTATACATATACTTAGCAATATATATGTGTGTGTGTGTATGTGTGTGTGTGTGTGTGTTAGAAAAATCATTATAAGGCATTGACTCAAATACTATGGATGCTGACAAATTCCATGATTTTGATTTGCGGTTGGCAAGTTAGAGACCTAGGAAAGATAGTAATGTAATTAAATCTAAATCCGAAGGCTTGAGAACTAGGAGCATCAAAGCATCATGGGCAGGAGAAGATCTATGTCCCCAAATAAGCAATTGGGTAAGAAGGAATGAATTCTTCCCTCCACGGTTTTGTTCTATTCAGGTCTTCCAATGGGTTGAATAGATTCAAATGCTTTGTTTATTCAAACCAGTCCTTGAGACCTTGGGAATGGAAGGTGTCAATTTTACTCAGGACAGTGTCATGAACTGCTGAAGGAATGTGATGGGTTGCAGCAGAAGCACCTAGACTGGAAGCAGGGGGAGAAGGATGTTCTTTCAAGATGCAGTCATCATAAGAAAAAAGAAGTAACATTAAGCTGGCCAAACTGATAGATGATTACCTCAAATGCATGAAGGATCAATGACTGACATTTTCTTCAGTAGTTACAGAAGGCTTTATGGTGAGCTGAGCATAGAGGGTGAATAGGATTTCATTATGATCATAAAGCAGTGTTTAGAACTGTGAATATTTCTGGTAAGACCAATATAACTGAAATGCAAAACTATCATCTTGTGTTAAATAAGGAAAATAAGAACAGACATCAGATTTTAACCACATTTATAAATATAATTAATAAAGTTATAACTTCAACTACAAAAAGAGATGCCACATCCCCTTTTTCATCACCTTTGGTCTGTGAAACTTTGGAAATGTGAGTTAAAAATGAAATAGCACTTATTATACTGATGATATTTAAAATGGGTATGCAGATAAAAGTAATTACTTTGACAAATCAAGCCCAGATCACTTTTTGAAAACAAAGATTTCTGAGAGTAGGCAACAGCATATGCTACTTGAAACAAAGACTTATGTGGAAGGCACACCTCATAAGCTGAGAAGGGTAGAGGGTGAAGGAGATGTGTAGATTGCTGTAATTTTATATGAAGGCAAGTTCTTACATATGAAAAAAAATCATGAGTGGGCAGAAGGACCTACCACAACAAAACAAAACAAAAAAAACCTTTCTGAGTTGCAGAGGGCATCCCTTTAAACAAAATAGAAAATTCCAACTAAAAAGAGATTGAATTTTTAGAACTTTCTTAGAAGTATATACAAATAAGTATATAGAAATAATTCAAAAATCAAACTGGATTTTTTTTAATCCTCTTTTTGAATGTGACCTACAGTTTTGAAAAAAAGAAATAATGATGATCGCTTTCTATCAAATTTATTTTAAAAACTTCAGCTTAGAAATAAGACAACAATTTTTTCATTCTTAATAGGTCATAAGGCTTATTGTAAATGATATTTGAGAAAATGTTTTTGGTTTTCAAAGTAAATTATTGTAGTAATGAGATAGCAATTGTGAACATGTTAACTTTGTATAACAATGATCAATGTTTTGATAGAGAAAACTTAGGGAATGATAACAAATAAGCATAGGTTTGTGCATTTAAACTGTTTAAAATAGAGATAAATGGGGATCCTCTTTGGCTGCATGTGTCCCGTGTTCACTATGACAATAGAGTCAGTTTTTACATATATTAATTTAATCTGAAATTGTATATATAAAAACAGTCTTCATATTTCTAAATAGTATAAATTACTTGTTTCACAAATCTACTCATCTGCTGATTTATTAATCACTCATTTCACACATATTTCTAGTAACTCTTTGCCAGGCACTTTTCAGTGCCGAGGGAAGAAGAATCAATAATTGTAATGCCTACTTTGAGGAACTTAGTCTATTGGGAGCTCTGTAGATACATAATTAAATCTTTCATCCATGACTGAGGAGTTCAATTAGCTTTGTTTCAAATGACAAGCAGTAAGATGATTTGGTCCAAACACAACACTGCATTTTGTTTTAAAAGTCAATATGTACCTTACTTTTAAGTGGAGACTGTAACTGCTTCACCCATGGTGAAAAGCCAGTTGTCTCTGGGCATGTCCTGGAGAAGTCTTGAGCAATCCTCAGGAATGGGTGACTCTTTTCCTGCTCAATTTCACATCTGCTGTGCCTTTCCAGAAGAACCTGGCTCTAAATAAATATATTCGTTTAGCACAAGTGAAACAAGAGAGTAGCTGCAGAAAATGTAAAGAAATTGAAAGGAGAATCAAAGAGTTAAATGTAGAAAGAATTTTGAAACATTTCAAAACAGATAAAAGCCAGTGACTGAGGGGGTGAGTACTGTATAGCCAGGCATGAAGATGAAATTATTAGATGAAAGCTAAAGGTCAGTCAGTAAAGGAAACCCTTTTTTACTTTTCATTTGTTTATTACTTAAATTGTTTCTGAGGGCAAACAGAAGATTCCACATGTGGACAGCATTAACTGGAATACGATATTTAGATAACAGGATATAAAGTCATGTTTCTTTCTGAGCACCACATTTTAACTGGGACATTAATAAATTCATTGAATAAAAATTGACTAAAATAAGGGAACACAAGTTCCTTTCCAGTTCTAATTATTGACATCTAAGTAAATTTAGGATTTATTACATAGGTTAATTATGATCCTCAAGTAAAAGAGAGGAAAACAAGCCTCTTTTTTCATATGTGAACAATACATTTAATGTATGTTGTCAGAGGAAATATCAAGATCTAGATGTATGGATTTGTACCTAAGTACCATCCTGGGATAGTTAGTTCTATATGAATATTTAAGCCAGAAAATGGTAGAAGGTGAAAGATCTAAAACTGGAATAGAACAGGAAGGAGTTTTGAGTAATATGGAGACAATCGCCTTTATTTCAATGCATTTTCTTCCAGCAGAAGTAAACACTGCCATGAACTATGTGCATGATGTATTTTGGCTCATTCATTCATTTTTAGCCTTGTGTCTTAAGGAGGTCATTAAGCAGTTATGTAGAATTTTATATAGGAATATTTATCTCAGTGTTATTTACACTATTGAAAAATTGAAAATAATCTACATGCCAAATGTTGGAGAATGGGTTAAATAAATCATCTACTCAATGCAATTTATAATGAATAATTTAGATGGAAAGCTATTCACATTATATTGTTCACCGAAGTAATTTAGATTAGAATTTGTTTATAAGCTATTTTTGTGATTTTATGCAAAATATGGAAGGAAGGGTTAATAATATGAGAATTGTGACTTTGGGTAAGGAGACTATGGGTATTTCATTTTAATTTTCTCCTTTTCGATATTTTCTAAATTTTCCTCAGTGAATTTACATTGTGATAATTAAAGTAAGTTTTAAATTATAAAGTATTTGTATTATCTATTTAGGATTAAAAGACATATTTGTGTAATAGTAATATATTTATATATGTATAGATAGATAGATACCTATATTTAGGTACTCTGTCTATATATGCCCTATAACTATATAAGGAATATATATTATATAAGGATTTATATGTGAAATAAAGGCAGAGCGTATATTTCGCTCATGCTTTAATCCATCATTAAGCATGGTCTGTCCTATATTCCAATCAAACTGATTACCTTTGCTCCCTTAAACATATCATGCTTAATCCCCATTTTAGGATCATTTGTTGAACTAATCCCTCTACCTTAAACATTTTCCCAGATCTACATGGTTACCCTATTTTCATATTTCTGGAGTTGTCTCTAATGTCACCTTCATAAAAATGAAATTTATGAGTACTCTCCTTCAGGTGACTTTCCCCAGTTTCTATTTTATTTATTTTCCTCACAGCACTGGTCATACTCCACATTTCTTTTGCTTATTCATTGTGTGCTGGATAAATGCCTGTCTTCTCCTTTAGAATGTAAGCTCCATGAAGTAAGAAACTTCATCAGTGATCAATTGACCTTCAACACCTATACAAGGTCAGACTGAGGATATAAAATTGATTACTAATAAACATTTCATCAAGAATGACAGGTATTAAGGCTCCCAGAAAGAGCAAGCAAACCAGTGTTCAGTGGCGATAAACTTACTTCAGGGTCTTAACATGAATGCATACTCTATATGTGTGTGTGCAGGCATGTATAATATGCAGATATAATTCAAACATATATGTACACATAAATTTAGAATTTATACATATTTACAACATGGATGTATATATTCATACATATATACACATGTTACAAAAAATTTCAAGCATGTATAAAACAAAAAAGAAAAGTATAATGAATCTTCCCTGTGGGTCCATGAACCCACATTTAACAGTTATCAACTCAAGGTTAATCTTTTTTCATAAAGAAAATCTCCCATTTCACTTTTAGTCTAGATTATTTTAAGGCAAATTCACATACTATTTTTACCTATAACTTTAATGTGTACTCCGAAAAATGAAAACAACCATAATTCCATAATTCCATAATTGTTCCCCAAATTAACAATAATTTATTAATATTTCAAATATCCAGTGTTTTAATCAATATATTTACATTTTTTATTATGTAAAACATTTGTTGTTGAACACTTGTCCATATCTCATCTTTTTTGAAATTGACCTTTAATTTTTAGGTTTCATCTAGTCAGAAATACAGGCTACTTTTTCCCCTTAACTTAGTTAATTTTCAAGTTTTAAAGAGAATTCCTTTTTACGTTGCCTCAGGAAAATGATAGTCAAGCAGTCATTTTCATGTATTTTTTTCCCCATGAATATTTTCATCTCTCAGTTTTCTCATTTTGTTAATCTGCCATCAGATGATAAACTGGCTTCAAATATTAAATGGTCCTGAAACTATGTTCTAATGAATGCTCTAAATTTGTAGTTAATCAATATGTATTTGTTGAATTATCTGACTGTGGTTTGGGCTATTTTGGAAAGCATAGTTCTGAAAATAATTTATCAGTTGTTCCATAGGAGTAAATTTGAACTAGCTATGTAAGACTAGTCTTCAGTTTCCACCCCAGTAGGCTGCTAGAATAATTGTAATTTTTTTTTTCTTTCTAACCTTAGCTAGTCCAGTTTCTTAAGGAATCTCTGGATAATACCAAATATATGATTGCATTGTTAGTTGTTAAGGAAGGTAAAACCCACATATTCTTCAGAAGTTTGTGATATTTTAGCAGAAAGGCCAGACAAATCTTTGAGTTACTATAGATATTGCATCTCTGTGCCAGGTTTCCAGTTGTTAATACATAACATTCTAGTCTTTAAGTTGGGATGCTAAGCTGAAGCATCAGTGCAAGCATGCCCATCTGTGGTTCACTCATTTGATGAGTAAAAGTGTGCTAACTAACCCTTACCAACTGCAGCCAGCAATGTATGAAACGTTAGCCAAGAAGATCACCAAGGCTGGTCTTTCTTTCTCTGTTCCAAACATTGCATTTCATCTATTTAACATTGTCACTTGTTCATCAGCTAACCAAAGACTAGTGGATAAAATATATCCCTGGAGACTTGGAGATTTGCTCCCAGTTTTGATGGGATATTATTCTGAGGATTCACACATTTATTGACCTCAGAGCTAGTGAGGTCAACATGACAATAATGCAATGTGTATTGATTTGTTTCACTCAGGAATTGCTCATTTATTGTTTATATTTATGTAAATAAAGACTAATCTTTCATCTTCTAATTACAACATGTTTTTGAATTAATATGATTAAGATGAAACTGGACTAACATTAACAGGACCTCTCTTTCATGGAGTGCAAAGGAATAATCATGTGAAATTAATATATTTCTAAGGAGGTGAATATGCCTTCCATGTCAGTTATTATAAACTGCCTCCTCTCTCTTTTTTCCTGTTCAAGCCAATTTCATGCTAAAATACCTTGACGTATTTTATTTTTATTCCTGGTTTCCACCACTCCCTGTTCTATGCCTGAATCTCCAAATTATATTATGTGTCGAATTTTTCTATAAATGGGGATATGATATCGTTGAAATGAACAAGGCTGACAGGAATTTAACATCCAAAGAGTTTTGAATCGGTATGTCTCTTATTTTTATTGAAATATTTTCAGCCATCTATTTTTCTTAGCACAATAATAAAAGGACAGTATGTGGAGTAGGAATTATGAATTCATACATTTATCGACTGAACTGCCTTTTCCTACGTCATTGCTTTTGTTGTCTGAGCTTGAAATCACATTTTGGAGCTAATAATACAGAAAACACACAGCTATGACCTAAAAAATATTTTTTTTAAATTGGGGGATGGTAAAATTAAGTTTAAGGATATGAGATTATATGGTTCTTGCTATAATTTACATAACAGAAGCTCTGATAAAGTATAAACAAACATATGCTTTATTTATAATTAGTTTGCTATCTTGAATATTAATATTGTTTGATACGGAAATCATTTCACTGAAACAATGAAACAACAAAGGACCTTTGATATCTGTTTCACCTCATCATTTGATCCATTCGGTACAAAAATAGAGAAGTGCATTCATTCTGTAGGACACAATTGCATGGAAAATACTGAAGGGTTGATATTGTGGTCTATTTTTTAAACTTACCAAACTATACCACCAATGGGAGACATTTACTGTAGGGACAAGAGATTCATTCCTAAGCATTCCCTTTGGCTGCCAGGTAAGGGCTTTCCAAGAACTGACAGCAGCATAGCATTTAAGGCACCAGTCTGATACGAAAAATGAATATAAAAGAGATGGAATCACTGGGTATTGAGCAGCCGGGAAGAAAATGATTTCTGCTGCCTGCTGATACATAAATAAAGGTATAGTATGCACAATAAGAACAGCTTAGCTCCCTTGGCTCTTTGGCTCACCACACTCTAGAACTGAAGACACATAATGTGCAGGATAAGTTTATATTCCAGCATGGCCTGCTCAATTATTTGGTATTGATATTCTGAAAGTTTGGTCTTACATGTCAGCATGTTGTTGGCAAACTTCGCAACATAATCCAATCAAGACGGCGCAGAGATGAGTGTGAGTCGAGATAAACCGTCACGAGCAAGTCCTTTGCATGGTGGGTAGGTAACCCCACTACATTAAGAATGCTCTTGCAACCGCGTGCTCTCCTCAGGGGAATTGTAATCTTGGGGAATCCCTGCACCTGATTGCAGTTCTCCTCCCAATTGTGCACTTTTGACCTCTGTATTGATTCTGTCCTCTCATCAAAAGCACTGATGTAATTTCAAGTGCCAGGATCACGCAGTAATTTGCATTTAGGAGCCGCAACTGTGCGCTGACCCCAAACCATTTCATCAGAATGAGAGTAGACCAAATGGCAGATGCGTTTCCCCATAATATTAAAGTCTATTGTGCCATTTGGTAGGTCTCTTTATCATATGTAGGAAAAGGGCATACACTGCTTGCTATAGATTTTGATTTAATACCAACCAGGAATTGGGAAATTCTTTAAAACGTTAGCAGGGATCAAAAGGGATTTTGATCCCCGTATTTAGATCAATAAATAACATTCACATTTGTTAAAGCTTAACACAAAATTATTAAAGTATCTGACTATATTTTGAAAATTCTAGCACTTTAAAATTATTTTATTTTTATTCTAATTATGCTCATCATGAAGTCAATATACTAAATAAAAATCCACTTAATAATTCTCTGAAGAAAATGGTAGATAATTCATTTTAAAACCCAGTGCAATTTAAATATTAAGCATGAAATTATTGTCTTTGTTTCTTTTTCCCTTCCTTTCCTTTCTGACTCTTCTCCTTCCTACTTCCAGGGTAGAAAATGGGAGGAAACTATTTCTGATTCACAGATACTAAAAAAGAACTTGGAAAGCCATGTAAACTAAAAATCACATTTCTTTCCTTTAGAAGCGCTCATGTGTTAATTTCAATCAACAAACATTCACTGAATACTTATGTTTAGGTGCTAGACATTTTGTGATGAGAAAAAGATATGCTCCCTCATGGAATAGATAGTCTAGATGGGGGCGAGAGTCAACAAATAGTTGCACAAATAAATATTAATATAATATAAGGGAAAATGTATACTAACATCTGAGAGTAGAAATTATTTTATTAATATAATAATTATTTGGAAAATGCTGAAAAGACTTGGGGTGGGAGCGGGGTCGAAGATACTGAAGTACCTGAGTATGGATGGAGCCATTCAATGGATGCAAGGGAGAGACTTACCAGTTGTTCTGTACATGGGACAGAGAAGATATTTAGTGGAGATGAATTAGAAAAGGAAGCAAGCTTCAAGGTCCTCTGTGATACTTCAGACTCATAAAAAACTTTATAGAGTGGATCACCTGTGGAAAAATTAAAAGTACTGCCCTTTATTCCCAGACCAGTGAGAGATTTTTAGGAAAGTTAGCACAGCAGTACAGAAGGACTGTGGTTTATTAAACTTTCTGAGACTAGCAGAACATATGGAAAATACTCTGGATACTATAGTCTAGAAGTTTGGAGGCTCATCAAATAGCCTGTAACTTTTTAAAGTCTTCAGTAAATGTCATGAAAACAAATTGTAGAGAGTATGAAAGAGTATAACAGGGACAGTAGTTTAGACTGAGATTGAGAGGGACATCAGACAGAATCTTATTTTTGTTTTAAGATCTTGAGGGCATTTGATTTCTTTCTTTTTCTTTTTTTTTAAGGAAAGGTACAGGCAGGAATGAATGTGAGTAGGCAGATAGGCATGGAGAGAAAAGAAAGAAGCACTTTTATTTTATTTCCATTTTTTTGCTCACATGGGTTGTTTTTCCCCGGGACCTAGGACTTGAACCCAGGGATATGTGGTCTTCATTTTTTGGAGGCAATTGACCTAACCGCTCCTCTACCAGGGTGTGCCAGCACTTGATTTCTTTCAAAAGAAGAGTTAGACTGCTATATGAGAAAATGATTGCAAAATTATTTGAGTTTTTAGAAATTTTCTATTAGGAGATACTGATGATAATTTAGGTCTCAGAGTACATTTATGTTGTTTATGTCTATGTCGTATGCTAACACAAATTGTTTTAATAATTTCAAAGTACTACTGTGAAAAGTAATGATGAGACAATTGACACTCAGTGAATTGTTAAAGTCTAAATGGTATTAAGTAACAGGGGCAGAACTTAAATCCAGAGCTTGTCTCTGTATATCCCACTAAATTTGCGATGCAGTATTTGAAGTTTGAATGCATTCACCAGTGTTTGTTTTCCTTTAGTCTATTTGATTAAGCATGAAAGAATGTTCAATTTATTTTTAATAGCCACAATTTATTCAAATTTCTAGCATACATGAATATATACATATGTGTATATTTATGTGTATATATATATATATATATATATATACATATGTGTGGGTACATTGACGTTAACTTCTAGAACTGTTGCTTGTGTCCACAAGAGGATTAAAAGGGCTGCTAGTGGACTGTACCATTCATTTCTCCTTTGTCTGGAAGCAATAAAAGATGGAATGGATCTTAATGGGGAAAATCTATAAATTTCTACCTTTAAAAGTCAGGCTAAAAGTTTTCTACATTCTGGGGAAAAGTAGCAATCATCCTATTCTGGAGATAAATTCCTGCAAAGAAATACTATGGTGTCATTAAATAATATCCATGCTGTTGAATTTGTCTTGGGGAAGGTGGTTTAGACTAATATGCCTTCTAATCCATCATATTCCAGTGATTAATATATTATAACATAGGCTCAGTTCTATGAATCACAATCGACAAAATGATTTTACTTATTAATCATTGTTTAAATCAATGATTAGATAACATATTTGACTGAACTGTCTTTTCTGTAAGTAGAGGATGCCGATTAGCCAAGTTTATGACATGTACAATGCTTATTTGTTACTATTTACTATCTGTAGTTTAGTTAGGGGACAAGTCACTAAACTTGGATATTAAAGCTCGAGGATTAAAATCCACCTTCATCACTTTATTTGAGATCTGATTCCAGATAAATTATTGAGAGTTTCTCAGCTTCGGTTTCATTATCAGTAAAATGTGGTTAATGATACTTGATGCATTTAAAGTACTTTGGGGGTGAATTGAACTAGAAATATGAAATAAGTGAATGCAGGATTTTTTTCCTCTTTTTATTTCTTTGGGTGATAAACAGACCACTTTGTGGTTCTGTTAGTAGCCAGGAGCAGTATGGATTGAGGGTTGACCAAGAAAGAATGTTATCAGCTTCTCCTGTTAGTGTGTAAATATTTGAACCCATATTTTTGGATAAAAGTCACTTGTGTTCAGAAGTTCTGGTCTTTTGCTCGTCTATGAACTTTTATGTTGTCACTGACTGTATTCTCTTTTATAGAAGTTAGCAGTTTTCATCAGAAGTGAAAATAAAAATCTATGATTTCAGGCCCCAGACCTTCTTAACTTATTTTAATGCCATTGTCCCTAATCACCTTATTCATTAAATTCATTCAGTTTTCTTCAGACAAATTAAAATCCATGCATGTAACTTTGCATTTGATGTATATCGAGCAAAATGCCACTGCTTCATCATGGTAAGAAATATTTGTAAGAAAAAAGGTTGATATTTTTATTTTGAACCACAGGTTTAACTTCTCCTGGAAACTCATTAGATGTTTTGAAGCTAGTCATGTGATACATAAAACAGATATCTTTATTTATTGTTTCCAATGAAGACAACTTTGGGAAATGTTAAATAGCATCCCACCTCAGACTGTCTCATCTCAAATGTTGACTGTAGCAGATAACAATAGTGATAGATTATGAGTAATTTAGGAATGAAAATTAAAAGCGTTGATATCATGATAGGTGGAACTTTTTGAGTGTACACCATCTTATTTAACTATCATTGTATTGGTCTATTTATTTTCAGTTTAGATATCCTCTACATCTGGTTGTCGTTTGTCTTAGATTAGCTTAGATTCATTTGTAGGAAAATGAAAATTATTAAAATTATTTTATACATTGAAAACTAGTACCTTTGACAACCAGGTGTCTGAAGAGTACATTTTAATGTTGTTAGTTAGAAGTATGGACCATGTCTATTTAAATTAGTTTCTTCTGAGGCTGGATGTGACAGCATTTCATGCTTTGAGTCTTACTAGAATGAAATACAAAAGATTAGAATGTATACTAAATAGTGCAGTTTTTCTCCAAGATGTGAATCATTCAGATAATTTTTTAATTAGAAAAAAACATTGAGGAGCAAGTTTAGCATTTAAAATGGCACATGGTTGTTGCACAATGTGACCTGATCTTGTTTATAGTGTCGAAACTTTATTTTCTGGAGTTGTTCTAATAATGTGAACTTGTATACATGTGCAGGGGTTATATTTTGTAATTAACATTTGAGACTACAAATAAAAGCATGCAAGTGTAATGTAATACATATTCATACCTCCTGCAATTTAGTAACAATTGCCTTTGTTTTTGATAACTTAAATCATTGATAACATTTAGTATTTACAGTATATATTTTTAAAAATCCATAGAGTCATCTGAATCATCTCTGGTGAGAATAGTCAGGTTGAAAGCCCATGATATATGACAGTGCTATTTCCGTGTCACAGGTGTGGGAAATGAAGTCTACAGATGCTAAGAGAGCAGTTGTGCTAAGGAAGTCAAAAGGGTGACCAGCAAGGGTACTTGTCAATGGGAATCTTAGCATAGTGGGGGGATCTACCAGTTGGTAGTGTGGAAATCTGTCTCTCTCCTATTGTTCCCAGAGCTCTTTAAAGGGTTTGGGCTTAGCCTATGGAAACATGAACATCTGGTTCTTATTTCCAGGCTATTGAAATAGCTCCACTCTCTGCTCACCTGAGAGAAGTTTTGCATTACTAACCCAGCTGCATTTTCCCCCTCATATTTTTCAAGTGAATCTATTTAAAGGCTATATTAAATAGAAACACCCTGACCACATCTGAGCATTACCATTCAGCATTTGTTTTCCCCAGGTTGACTAATCAAGTCCACACAGCTACATTCATAAATGGTGATTTCCTATAGGTAGGTTTTTGCTACATCAGTGCTGAGAGCAGCTGAACATTTCAACCTTTCCATAGTAACAAGTGATGTGCCTGATTGTTTGCTGATGGTGATTTGGAATATTGATGCTTTAGAAAAAGAACTACATCGAACAGGCAATCTGTACAGCTCACAAACCACACAAAGAGCATTTGATATAAATAAAGTGTCAACCGGGTGCTGCAGCTTTGTGCAGAATCATTTTCAAATTTTCCTTTTTGAATTATTAAATAGACCATGTCAGAACAACTCTGATTATTATCCAATCCATATGCTTCGACATCAACCTTTATGTAATATCAAGCGACTGCAGTGATCAGTTGGACCAATCATGAATGCTCCCTCATTCTGGAAAGAATTCAAGCACCTCACCACACTGCAGCGTCTTATGCAGATATGCAGACACCTGCTGCATTGCGTATGGAGGAGGCCGCAGCAGCAGCTACCTTTATAAATGTGTACAGACTGTGAAAATACATTTTGTTCCTTATCGAGAAGTTTAAGTATGAGTCCATCTATTTTTTTTGCAATGTTAAGCCTGTTTAGGTGCGTTAGATACAGCACAATTATCCTGTTATACCTCTACGCAGCAAAATTATGTACATAACCTATATTGCAAATAAAACGTGATAGTGCATATTTCTGAGAACTGTCATATAAAAAATAAAATGCTACCTTAGGTTTGTTTTTTTAAACAAATACAGTATCTGCTGCAAGTGGAGACCGTGATATGTAGGCATGTAGCCACGTGTAATTTATAAAATGTGATAAAATGATAATCTCTCACCTACACTAATACACAGTTTATCTAGATAAATAACTCTGAGAGTGAATACTGTGGATGCCTTTAGGGTTTTAGGCATTTAATTAAAATGGAACAAAAATATTAGCTGTCAGCTTTGGGATTTTAGCATCCTCTCTTGTATATTCTTTAGTCGGAGGACACATTTGTGACATTCACTGGGAATAAATGTGAGATGCTATTTTTCTAGTGCTCATGAAAAAGAGACTAAGAATGCTAAGTATAGAAATCTTAAGATGAAATGGTTTCCTGAGAATGCCTCTGTTCCCCACTGCCGCTCCCTCCCGGGGCGGGGACTCAGGGTGAATTCAAGGGGCCTCTTTGATAATTACCAGTGATTGGAGGTAGCACTCTTTCTCCGGCACTTTCGCCATCTTCCTGGTGTGCTGCCATCACTCACAATGACTGCTGAAGCAGAGGGCTTTATTGCCATTGCCTGTGTGTGATTTTGACATTGGACACAGGGAGGCAGGGTGAAGCAGAGGCAGAGACCAAGTCTAGGGTAGAGGCAGTTCAGGCCCTGGAGCAAACTGCATTCTAGATACAGAGATTACAGGAGGCTCCACTGCTGCCCGCTTAACCCTAAAAATACATCCCAAGCTGCAGTGCGAGAGACATATTCAGTAATGACTCCTTTTAATTACATTCCATTGTCTCCTAAAAATCAATCTGAATTTTCTTTGAGTCAGTTTTTCTGGAAAAACACTGGTTACTTTCATATAACAACCTGGGTCTCTTTAAGTACATAGATTGCCCACAGTATATATTTATCATGTGCATTTCTTTTGTTTCTTTTAGCTCTATTTTGTAGGATTTGAACACAATGAAAGAAAGGCCTTGTAATGTAGTGATTCCCTATTATTAAACAAATTAATCTGGATATTTATCTATAATTTTGATAATAGATGATACACTGACAAAGCATAAAATCATTATTATAGATGAATATGATGTGGTATGATATTTTTTCATGCTAGAGTCAATGTCTGTGTAACGTGGTTTATAGGCTCTAGTTCACGTGTGTACATATTTTCAGCATTCTTGAGAGAGGTGAGAAATAGTCTAAAAACCTGAGAAAAAAGAATGAATGAGAAGTTAGATTTTTAAAAACACTTTTGTTCTTCGGAAAATTATCTCTCTTTATGAGTCTACTTTTAGATCTGGAAAATGGAATAATTCCTAATAAAAAAAAATAGGGTGGAATTTTTCGTATAATATGTGAAATAATGTCATGGGTCTGGAACAAAGATGCTATTTAAATGGGCAAATGAGATTATATGGTGATGATATAATCTAAAACTAAGCTAAAGTCAGTAGGTCAGATGTGTGTATGTGTGCCTGTGTGTGTGTAATTTCTCTCATCATACTTAAAGAGTCATACAATAGTTACAATCAAATTTAAAGTATAACCCCCATAATTTCAAGTGGAAAAGGAATTTGCTTCAATCAATTGTTAATAATCCAAGTTAATAAGCTCATTGGTTTTCTCCTTCAGGTGCATTGTATCTATTAGTGTTGACAAACACTTGCCCTGAAAGGTATATTCCAACATTTCAAAATCATTGTGTGTGCGCGGATGAGAGGGTGGGGATACTTTTCCATATATTTTCCTCTTGGGCAATGGAAATAAGCTCTCATGATTCCATAGTCTTTTAGCCTCCACCCCTCCCCCCATTCATTTGATCACATTATTCACACAAAGAACCAATGAGCCGTTGTGCCATTACCTTAAAATCCTGTATTAATGAGACAGCTACAGTTTTTAATCATTTGTGCTAAACCTTGACTATTCTGTTGGCTAATATCATGCATTCATTTAAAATGAGAACATTTTATTATAGCATTTTATTGGCAAACTGAATAAAATACTGATTTTTCTGAAGAAAGCAGTTTATTCATAGGGAGTCAATCTTATCTCTAAACACATGGGTAAATAAAAGAAAAAAATACACTGTACCTGGAGAGTCTGTTAGGGAGAAAAAGTCCCTGGAAATTTGCTTTTCTTGTAAAAATTTTGAGTGGAAATACAAATGTACACAAATTGGATAGTAAGCCAGACTCCCTCATTTAACAGAAGCAGAGCTAACACTTAAATGGTACTACCTAAATATTTTGTACTTCACATCTTCTGGAGAAACAATTGTGCAAATAAAAGGAATTCTTTTTTTGTTTTTGCTCAATCTATTATTATGGAAAATTTGCTTATTAAATTCACTTAAGTAATCAATAGAAACACAACTTAGCAACATAATGTAACTTTTTATTTTAATTTTAGCTAATGACTGTTCTCTAACTTTAAGAAAGAAATGCAGGTCACTTTGAAGAGATGTCAATATCAAATGAATTAGAACATAGTCTCACCTTTCAAAATTCTGATGTAAAAGGGCAGTATCATATTTAACCTCTTGAAAATTGTCAAGCAAATGATCTGTGTGCTGTTATTTTTTCTTTTATATTTTTTCTTGTTAGATGAAAATTTTGATATTTGTAGGATAATATTCAAGAAGGGTTAAGCTATTGAATTCTGAAATGCCTCTTGAATACATAGATAAACTGTAAAGTACTAATATCAAAGAGGAAAGATATTTTAAAGTGCAATTTGGTGATGTTTCCCTAATATAATTTACATTCACAAATGGGAGTCATAATTTAGTAAAAATTAAAAAGGAATTTATGTAAGTGGGGTTTTAATGGAAAATAAAATTATCACACACTTTCATGGATTTATTGCATCCATGTATTTGAATATATACCTTAAAAACAAACATAAAATCATCTAGGAAATATTTCTTGACATATTTTTCACATCAGCAGCTACTCAACCTTTCTGCAGATTTTTTTCAATGTACATATTGAAGCCAATGCACTGATATTTTTAAGAATATTGGGGTCTGCCTAAAATTAAATCGTATAGCTAGGTAAAATGGCAACTTTTTCATTTTGATGATGAGGTAATTTTTAATCCAACTGAGATTATGTACAACAGAGAACCAAGGCATATTTGAGAACACTGGGCTGCCAATCCAGTTCTTCACTTATAAAATGTGGATAATCACCATAGTTTATTCTAATCATATACATTCATAGCTCCCTCCTCTCTCTACTCTTGTCTTGACCTGCTCATTTATCCTCAACCAGATGTACTCTTACTGGAACTCCTTAAATTGACTTCATTTTTCTGATAATGATGACTTCTGCATAAATAATCAGTCAACCAAGCATTTGATCCTATTAACTGACCAGAGGTCCTCAAAACACAAGATTTTGTAAAGCTCTATCTGATAAGGAGTTATTAGACATTTTATTTTTGGTTTTCTTTCTTTTTTTTAGCAACAGAATCAGAGCAGCCTGATTGGAATTTCAAATGATCGTCACACTGAATTTCAAAGTCTGTCTCACACAGAATGTAGCATTTTCTTATATTTTAACCAAGTAGAAGCAAGGGGAAGGTCCTTTTTTTATCTTTTTCTAGCCAAACGTATGTTCTATATTATTAATTCAAACATACCAAATCTCTGACTGTTTGAAAAGTTTTTTTCAGTCTTTTATTAGGTTATCAATTATTCCCTCTCAGCACCAATTTTCCTCTCTTTCAGATCTGGTTTATTATTAAGAGTTAAGAAATCTATGTTAGTACTTGCTAACCCACCCAGAAGCCAGTTTTTTAGGCACTACACCAATATATTTATTTGTTTGTTTATTTGTTTTTAAGCAGGGAATTTAGTTTGAGCTACCGCTGGTTCTTATTGCTTCCACTTAGTTTTCTTTTCTTCACACACGGAGAAGCAAACACTGTCCCTGTCAAATGATAAATGAGGCAGAATTGGTGACGTGTATGTTTGTCAACATAAGCAAGATCAAATGATTGCTCAGCAGGAAGAAGCCACAGGAAATTCAATGATTTTTGACTAATTAGCAAAATAATAATAATGTCTGCCTAATGATTACCTTGTACTGGATTGTGGCCTTTTATCAGATATTCCACCCATGCACACTAGTGTTTCAAAGAGAAACTAGTGGTTTCACTTGAAATCACAATTGGGAAGCTTTTCTGAGAAATCTTCTGAGGAGTCCTGTTCTTCTATGTCACTTGAGCAATTGATGAGAATTAAGTCATATTTTCTGCTTCACGTTGTCATATAAGGGAATGTATGCCTTAAGTCATAATTTATAGAAAAAAGCAATAAAATTTTTTCAAGATCATTTGAAATTTGAATTCACTCTATCAGTTCAGGGAATTTTACCAGACTTGTTCATGAGAAGTGACTTCATTGAAAGGAAGAATGTAAACAGGATTTTTTTTCAACCTGCTAGCCTAAGTTATAGTGACCATTACCTTACAGAGTCATGTTTTTATTAATCTTTTGTAAAACTTCAAGATGTTGAGACAAATCTAAATTCTCAGACCTGGAGAATCTTGCTCTAGCTGACAATTTTTCTGAAGTGTGGTAGTCAACCACTATTTATAGGAAATGCAGTGAAGATAGGAGCATCTCTCAGATGTGTGTGTTGAGCTTTGTGGATTAGCTTGCCTGAGATAAATTCACTGGACCTGGATCAGGACAAAGCTGCATATTTCTCACTTTCCTGTGTGCCAGATTTACACCTTAAACTTAGAGATCAAGGCTGAGTGAGCTGGAATCAAGGGAACACTGGAGGAACTTCGTTATGTATTGTCTAGCTTGGGAAATTTTACATGGCCCTTTCCGGTTTGGTTGTTAAAACTGCTCCAATTGCATTAAATTTCAGCGAGAGAGCTAGCAAAACTTCCCAATGGTCAGAGACAAAAGTATCTATCAAAATTAAAAGGAGACATAATTTGAAGTTGTTAAAGCAAGTTAGTGTTCTACTTTTACAGTTTGCCCTTTAACATAAATTATTTCTTACTCTTAAAATGATGATCCTTTGGCTGACATATAAGTTGCAATAACACCAAAAATAAAAAATCTGTTTTCTTTTATCTCAATCACCAAGAAAGAACTTTCATTTTAGGGAGGTGTTGATTGTATTTACAGCTCTTAAAACAGAATTTTGTTTTTAATTTTTAGTTTGGGGCACCTTAAGGCTGTTCACAAAGGTTTTTTTTTAACATCCTTTCCATCGAGATCATTCCCAGTCCCTTCTCCAAGAACAGGGATTTCTATGATAGTATCCTGAAAAGCAGCAATAGCAACTTTCCTTTGTCTGACCTGAGAGAGACCACTGATAGACACACAGAATGAGGAGATGACAGCAAGATGGGGAGAATGGTAATGAGGGGACCTATGGCAGGGAGAGTGGACCAGCCAAAGGCAAGAGCAGTGCTGATAAACACTAAAGTAAGGTTAGCTGGGGGTTGGGATGGGAGGATAGAGATTACTTTAATGATCCCTGTGGCTGCCACCACCAAACAGATGCTCAGAGATTTCTCTTAAGTCTCCATCAACCTCAATGAATTTTCCTGTGATTCTGTAATGCTACACAGTCCAACAGAGCAACTACCAGCCACATGTGGCTATTGAGCCCTTGACAAGTGGCTAGTTCTTTAAGAGTAAAATACCCACTAGATTTCAAAGATTTCGTGTGAAAAAGTATTAATAACTTAAAGCATAAAATTCATTTCAATCAATTACATGTTAGAATATTATTTATTTCATTGATTTATACCTCTTGCTCTTTAAAAATCACTACTAGGAAATTTAAAATTGCATCTTTGATTTGCTTTAATAACCACATTTTCTAGGTTTTATATTTGATGCTTTGACGTCTTGAGACCTTGTTGACCCTAAAGAGACTGTCACACCCCAACCCCTACCCCAGGGCTAGTCAATGTCTAGAGGAGTAAAGGACTTCCACAGGTACATGCCTTTTATATGCAAGCCAATCAATCCAGAGTCCCTACCCCATTGCCTCCTTTGTAGGCTCTTAAACTCTAGACCATTATCCACCTGCCCAGAATCATTCTGGGACCAATACCAGACAACTTAAGAAGACACTATACCTCAGAACCTTCTGAAATTATTTGAATGAGTCAATTTTTGTGCAGGCAGGGAAGAAGGTGAGCAGAGGTAGGCAGCCAGGAAGAGAGAGGAGAAAGAAGCACTTTTTAAATTTAGTTCAACTTGGTTGTTGTTCGTAACCCTGAGTTTCGAACCTGGGTTTTTAGGATATGTTTGGACTACTCCATTGGCTTAATCCTCTAGGTCATTAGGCCTAAGATAGTCAATTGTAAATCTGCCTACCCTGCCTCACACATTTCTTCCAAGAAAAATCACAATAAAAGCTCCAGTACATTATCGCCCCCAGCCTGGTGCTTCCCCGTGTACCCTCCCCAAACCTAGGACAGCATGCTGCCTCCCCTTGGGATGTGTGAATATGACAAACCATCATTTCAGCGGCAGTCATTTCCTGATATGCTGGCTTCACCATATCCAAATGATAATAAAATCACATTTAAAACACTTGCATCCTATTTCTATAAGGCAGTACTCTTAAAACTCTCTTTTGCCCAGTGCAATCCACTGATTCCATATTGTAGAATCACCTAGAGAATTATACATATTCATTATTCCTGGACCGCCTTAGAACTACTACAGCTTGAAAACATAGTTTCTTTCCAAAAATGCTAATATTATTATTTTAGCGACAATATATAAATAGCAATAATGATTATGATGATGATGATAATAATATTAATAATAACAATAATTCAGTGGTTTACTTCTGGCTTAAGAAGATCATTTTGTATTATTGTTTTTATTATTATTTTGCTTATATATTAGGCTACCTATTTGTGTATATCTATATTTGTAAACCAGAATTTATTTTTAAATATTGGCAGAGCTCATGTCAAGTGTTTTTACATATTATTTCATTTAATCTTCATGACAAATAATTGAGTAAATAATAAACGAGAAAAGTAACATGCCTGGAGTCACACAGTTCGCTAGTGATGGAGCACACATTTATTTTTGAATGATACATAATTTATGTACTGACTTAACACTGGCAGGCACAATACTAATTCAGAAGGATAATAAAATGTATATGTACAACTTAAGAATTATAATGAAATCATTGCACCTGTGTGTACTCCCAGGTGAAGGATTTGACTGCACCTGAGAGTGCTTCTGTTTCTCCTTTCTTTCACCAGAGGTAGCTCATTCTTTTATCATTGCCATCCCTCTTTTTTTTTTTTTCAAATATGTGTCACCCATGTATGTATCCAGAAACAGTATTTAGTTTAGTCTTGCCTTCCCTCAGACTTTAGACAAATGGATTCATACCACACATGTTATACTGTGCTAGGTATCTCTATAGGACCCACTATGTTGATGGGTTGCAATTTCAGTCTACTTATTTTCATTGCCCTTTTGAATTCTATTGTATGAATTTTTTATTAATATTTTGTGTTAATACTTGAATTGTGTTAAATTTTCTGCTATTTTCAGTTAGAAAATTAACTTTGGTACAGTATTATTAACTAATCTGTGGATATCTTTGATTTTCATCAGTTTTTGTCACTAATGGCTTTTGGTGGTGTTATTGTTTCAGGATCATATCAAGGATCTCATGTTGCATTTGGTTATTTTTTGGAGGCATACTTTGAACTCATTTCTGTCTTACTTCAAAATTCACAAGAGAGGGGCTTTAGGGAGATTCATTTTAAGGCAGCATGTGAAACGGATTTTACGCAGAAAACTAAAAGCAGGCATGTCAGGAGACTCCTGCTCTATTAAACATTGCTCAAGGCAGAGAGAGGAAACAATGCAGCAGGGAAGAGCCCCCTATGTGTGTGTACCTGTACACAGGATAGACTGCATTGCTACAGTGTATTCATCTGTCTCTCCAAAAGCCCACAAGTTCCTTGAGGGTAGGGAGCACTAAAATCAGTTCACCTTAGTTTCTTCTTCAGGTCCTCAGAGAGTGATTGGCTATAGAAGTGATTTGGTGAGGTTTTGTCAAATACATTAATATGAATGAGCAAGGCAAGCTGAAGGGGAAGCTGTGACATGGCTACACTAGTAAGCAAAAGCTAAGGGAGAGGACGGAGAACAGAATTAGAAAAGAAGAGAGAGAGCTAACCAGCTGACAGGCTGGGGGAGACAAACACAGGAGGTAAGACATTCATAGCAAAAGACAAAGACAAAAATGGTGAAGTCAAAGGCGAGGAAGGAAGGAGAGTTCAGGTATAAACAGCAAAAGGCAGCGACATTATTTTCCAACCGTGTTGTTCACTTAGATTCTGTACATTATCATCAATCACTTAACTTTGAAAACCTTGCCTCCTTATTTATTGTTGTTCACAGCTCTCAGGCCTTTCCTTATAATTTACTCCCTCATCCCACTCCTCCCTCACAAGATGCTTCTAAGAATAGTCTCATGCTGCAGCAATAGAACATCATGTGAAGCCTCTGCGCTATCCTCACAGCACCATTGCTGGGCTCAGCCTTCCCAGCTGCTTCCTGTCTTGTGATCTTTACACTTGCTGGTCCTTCCTTTTAAATTTTTCAGCCCCCAGATTTCGTAAGGTTGACTTTCTTATCCTGGAAACTCCACTCTCTCTACCCTTTATTTTATTATGCTGTCTTGTTGTCTTTAAAATGCTTAGGACTCTGTGTAATTTTCTTGTTTATTTATTTGTTCACTTATTTTTCATTCACTAGAATATTAGCACCTCCAGAGAAAGGATCTTGTCTATATTATTCACCATTGAAATTCTAGCACTTAGAAGGTTGTGAAAGGGCTATGAAGTGATAAGCAAATTGCTCTAAATTCAATTTGGTCAAGGCCAAATCAAGGTAGAGGCCAAACTCATCGCTTAAAACTTCATTGCTCCCAGTGGTTAAATGAACTCTCACTACACATTGCTTATGATTTGCTTTGTTTTTCAAATGGACATCTGTTCATTAAGGAAAAAAGGAGAGTAACTGGGATAAGGTTAATTTAAAAATAATACGCCGAATGGGCATATAGGTGAGGGATGAGCAACATCTGAACTAAGACACAATTTCAAATAAATCTGTTATCTCTTCATAGAAAGGTTAGTACTTAAATAACATTTTCCAACACTTCTTAAGTATCAGGTAATATAGCAGAAATGGAAAATCTTTAGAACAACAGGTTTCTGTCCTTTAGGACCTTTCTGCCAAATGGAACTGTTTGATAAGCAAATAACTGGCTATAAAACAATTTAGTCAGAGCTCTAATGTAAGGACACTCAGAGTAAGATGGACAACCAAGGACAGATGAGGACAGAGCTTAAAGATCATTTGCTGTTTATTTCAAATGCAAAAGTTATCATTTAAAAATAATGCTGAAAATGATGATAACAGGTGTTGCTGGGAGGTTCAAGTAAATGTGGCAATATTGGTTTAAATTTAACCAGTTGTCTCTCTAATGCAGGAACTAACAGGAACTTTAACTTACTAATATAGGTTGTTATTTCATTTACAGGTTTTGTTAAGCATCCTTGCCTAAATTTATTTGATCATAGTGTCTTTTTTAAGTAGGATCTTATAGAACTAGATTCCAAACTTGGGGGAATAGTAATACAAATTATAGAACAAAAGAAGATGGGATACAATTTCTTTCTATTGTCTTTAGCTTAATAGTTCTAAATTTAATTCATATGTGGAATATAGAGAAACTAAGAACCAAATCAAGTACAAACAAAAAAAAACTTTCAGTCTATAAAATCAAGTTATTGGTTACCAGAATGGAAGGGGGTGGAAGTGATCAAAATGGGCAAAGGGGTCAATTATATGTTGAAGGATAGTATTAGATGGTTTTTGGTGAGCTTATTATATACAGGTGTGTATGTAAACAAGAGAGTTCTGAAGAAAATATCTTGATATTCTTGAGGCTTTTCCCCTGAAAATTTTGGGAATGAAATTGAACAAGCTTTTTATTACTTTCCCACTTTATACTTCTTCCCTAATCCTTCTCTGCCTACTTCAGGACTCCACATACATGGGGATGAGTTAATGATATAAGAAAACTACTAGTAACTAATTTTTTTTAAGAAAATCTACATTAGGAAATGATGAAAGAGTGAAAACAAAGTTTTCCATACTAGCATCTTGGTCTCTAGTACTATTCCCTATGAGAAAGATTCATATTCCTTGAAGAAATGACTGATGTCAGGGCTAGGACAGAATAGTTATGAGTTGGAAATATCCAGTTGTTCCACAAAGTAAAGAAGGGCTCTAAATAAATAAATAGGGATATACAGCTCTGAGGACCTCCTCCTGATGACATCAAAGACAATGTAAGCATCAAAGCAATTAAGCACAGCAATAAACTATTGAAATTAAGAGCTCATAAATGCATGTTATAAATAGAGATAAATAAATAAATAAATGGCAGAAAGCAAAGAATTCTTGCACAGTGCATGTGAAAGGCAGCATTTCACTCTGAAAAGCAACTATAATCTTCAAATGGACTGATTTTTTTAATATCTTTTCAAATAAATATACACTGTTTTAGAGTAGAAACCATTTAAAATTCAATTACTTTGTTTTCAAATTATGTTCATGGTCCTTTTTAAAGAATCAAAACTCATAATAATAAAAAGAACTTCAGAAATGCATTTAGGTTTCAGCTAAAAAAAGAGAAAAAAACATATGTGATGCAAATCTGTGTATTTAAAGCCCTGTTTCCTCTAACATTTGAGCTGTTTCAATCATAATGTTTACAGACCAGTGCCATGTACAGTGACAAACTTAAATGATCTCATTTAATACCCACAACTACCTTTAGAAAAGTTGCTCTTTTATTGCCATTTCATAGATAAATCTACTAGAGCAAAGAGGTTAACAGACTAAGCACAGATGTCATAAGAAGTCAGAGGAAGACAAGAACTGGGTGTGTGTAACTTCAGAGTTCACAAGTCTTCTTTTTTAATTAATAAATTAATTATATTTAAATTTTATTTATATAACATTACATTATAACATTATGTGGTTTTAAGGTATTAATAATCATAAGCCAACATCTGCACATACTACATTAATTTTGTCACTAATAGTCGAAATCTATCCATCATCATGTAAAAGAAGAAGCTTCAAATGAAACAGGATTTTCTAATCAAATTAGATATAATCTATCTACTTTTCAAATATTGCCATTAGTTTCTGTGAAAGAATTAAACTATATTCCAATTATAGCAGACACATTTTTCTAACTTCATATGTATAGCTTACATTGATGTTAAACTTGAGCAGCATGGCATTTGTTTCACTCTTTAACTTGGTTCTTTAATTTAAGGAAGTTATTCCACAAAGTAAGGAAGGGCTCCAAATAAATAAATAAATAAATAAATAAATAAATAGGGGTCATATTGCAAGGATCTAGGAAGAGCTCTATAGGCCCCTTCCTGATCACAATTGCATTAAAAAGATCAATTAGATCAATTACATTAATGAGTTCACTGTTGTTTATCATAAATAAGTGATGAAATTCAGACTTTCTTCTGGGTCTGGTAAGCTCCCTTCATGTCGATGTTCTCTCTCTTTTTTGGCTCCTTACCAGTTTTTGGCAAGTCTGAACCCAAAGCAGGGCTTAGTAATTTCAGTTTTTCCTATCTAAAATTTCCCAGTCCTTCAGCTGTTTTATGCTCCTACCTTCTATTTTGGTGACTTTTTGAAATACTTCTCTGAAGATGGAATGGAAAGAGCTCACACTTCGAGTTAAGCAGGATTGGCGACACCACTTTGTCTACACCTCATTTTTATAGTGTGCTCTCAGCAGGGAAGTTCTAGTATTAACATTAGGAGTGAGGTCTCAGGGGTCAGATTGCCTGGATTAGAATCCTGTTTAGTTGGGCTTCCATGATGGGCAAATAATTTTGCTTTTTTGTCACTTTTATTATCTTTAATAATGGGGCCAAGAGAGCTCCCCCATAGAACTACAGCAAAGGTTAAATAATATAATCGTGTGGAATGCTTATAATAGCACCAGACTCATTGCAGGTGCATTTCCGATTTCAGTATTCCTATAAAAATTGAGAATAAAGCCTATTTCCTGAAGCTTAAATAAGCTTCTGCAAGTAAAAACAAACAATTCAACCTTGTATATATTTGTTAGAGAACAGTCATTCATTCACTCATGGAATTTGTGTTAACAGACCTCCTGCAACAGACCTCTTGCATTTTAAGGGTTGAGCATTCAGTGGAGACTCAGACAAGAGTCCATGATCTTCTCATCTTTATCTGAAAATAAAAAAGAAGTTAGCTGCTCTTTTTACATAAGATAAGGACTGATCTATATGTCTTGTGGGGCACCTAGTAGAGGTGCACTGTGGGTCTGATGCTTCTCAGCAAGTACAATCCACATACAGATCAAGGATCTGGGATGAGCAATAAAATAAAATAAATAAAAAATGTTTCTTCCACTTCTCTCTTCCTGCATGCCTACTTACTATCATTCCTGCTTGCACCTTCCCCTTAGAAACAAAACCAAATAATATATATTTTCCTTCCCCACTTTTGATAATATCTGGTTTCCTTTTGATTCAGTTTATAATCTCATTTTCTTTTTCACAAACAAGATTTAAATATAGCTAAGTCAGCGTTCAGGTATAAAGACAATGAACATATTGGGGATGTTTTCAAGTTTCCAAAGGACTTTTGGGAGTGGCTCCCGCAGGAGTCCTCATCCAGGTTTGGGAGGGCACACGCCAGTGATGATCTTCATGAAACCTCCCACAGAAACATGTCTGCCACCAATTCTTTGTGATTAGCAAAATACAAAATTTAAAAGTAAAACTATTCATGTCTCTTTTCTTCAAAAAGCAAACAGCTTCTAGAATGAGCAAGGACAAGAGCTGGAGGAGAAAAATTGGCCCTTTTTTCCTTTGCATAATTTTTCTGACAAAACAAAAAGATTCCTACATCATTTGTGTGACAAACTCTACCCATATCGCTGGAATTTTTGCAAATTTAGCATCAATCATGTGTATTTTCCAGTCATTTTCTTTGAAATTTCATTCTATTTATCTTGTCGGCAAAGGGAAAAGCAATTTTTGTCTACCAATGCTGCCTTTTCCCTTACTACATTAAAAATGACAATGTTAAAAAGAGGGAAGCTTACCCTTTCTTCTGTAGGGAAGTCCACAATGTGCTTGCTCATTTGTAGATGCAGTCTATCATTGCTGTTTTAGCATATTTTCATTTTACTTATAGGTTTGAATCATTTATTATTTTCTTGAAAACATTTTGCCAAGAACTCTTAATTGGTATATATAGCAATTAAAACTTTATGACTTAAATATTTTTGGTAACAAGAAAGAAAAGGTACCCAAATCAGCATCATCAATTTAGCTACAAAACACTATGTCTGACTTTTTTGTTGTGTTTATGATGAGGATTGTGTTCTAATGCTTCATAAGTAGAATAGCTGCTCTTTCTAGTTTTACATAAATGAGATTCATGCCTAATGTGCCTCCAATTTTCAAAAACAATCCTTCAAATACAGTTTTAACTTGCCATTAAAGCTGTGTCTACTCATAATAAAATGAATGTTTGAGAACAAATGACTGGTGTTAGATTTTTTAATATGTGAGCCAGTTCATGTCTCTTCATCAAAATTTTCCCTTAGAGAAGGGAATTTTTCTGCTTTTTTTTAAAGAAATATTCCCTTTAAAAAGTCATACATATCAAATCCATTCCTCATTGATTTAACTTTAGCCAGTTTTGCTGTGGAGAAAAATTGACAGATAGATGAAAAAAGATTTAAATAAAAATGTAATGGTTTGGAAATGTTTGTTTAGTGCAGGCAGAGCATCTGTTAGTAACTTATATCCCTTGGGAAGATTCCCAAAAGACTATAATGAATAAAGTGGAAAAAGTTAGAAATTTATAGATACCCCCAAATTATCCAAAGAATGAAAAAACTTACTTTGGAAAGTTCTGATGAGTAAGTAGTAAGAAAACACATCCACCTCCACACACATTTATGATATACCTGAAGGACCCAAAGTGAGTTAAGTAATGTGATAGGTTCTTTCATTGACATGACATTATGTCATCAAATTCCCACAGAATTCCACTGAAAACTTATTTTCCTATTTGTATAGTTGAGAAAACATACATGAAATTATGAAAACCCTGTTGTTAGATAGGATATCAATTGAATACAGAGAAAAAAGAGAGAACAATGAACTATTTCATTGAGGACTGAAGATATTAGAAAGGAAATCTTAATTCTCGAAACTACAGGACCTATTCACCTTCACCACCCCCTACCCTGCCCCCAGCAGTGACTCAGTACCCCCTCCTCATCTCCAGCAACTTGGAGATTTCCTTTCATATGCCTCCAAACTCCAGCTACCAAGAATTGTCAAGGGTATTTTCTACTTTGTAGGGCTCTGGATTAAATATGAAAGAACTTGTACCAATTCTTTGTCTGAGTAAAATAAAGAGCTTTTGGCACATTTTTCTCATTTAAAGGACAAGATTTATAAACAATACTGAAATCCCAAGCAGGACAGTGATAATCTTCAGTACTGGGTTAACTCCCAAAATAGGCTATAATTTTAAGGGGAGAGAGGCACACCAAGATTCATCCTGACATTCCTTTATATAACCCATTCCATTCGCTTGGCTGCTCAGGAGCTAGGGACAATTATACACATGTGCAGATAAAGAAAATGAGTTAGAAGGAGGAAAAGTAACTTGCTAAAGATCAGGCAACAGGAAAGAGAATTTAGGAAACACGTCACAGTCTATCTGAAGCCAATGTTTGTGAACTTCTATTAAGCTTGACCAACTCAGTTAATAACTATTAATGATGAACTAGGCACCATACAGCAACCCAAGCCACCTGCTCCTCATTGCCTGAAGAGAAAGTGTGAAAAAAATGAAGCCTGAAAACATGAGTAGTATCAAGTTAGCCCTTTTCAAATGACAATAGGAAAAGAAAAATAGTTTATTCATATTTCATGTAAGTTCTGCTGTCATATAGTATTTGTTCCGAGGACCCAGAAGAAATTAGTAGGAAGTATAGTTCCGTACGAAAATAATGTACTTGACTATTGTCTGTGTGACAATTACTTTGAATTTGAAGATTGAAACTCCCATATGAGGTTGTATATTTATGCAGAGAGAAACTTTGATTTATATTTGTAAGTGTAGACAAGACAATGTTATTGCATGCTCAACATCCATTCTCTTTACTAATTAAACCCCACGTTTGTTCTTAATGCCAATGTACTTTGCCACCCTGTATCTGATATAGATTGAACTGGTCAAAATCAATAGTGACAATTATTTCCCTTGCTTTCCTGGTCTCTACTGCTTAAGGGGTTGTCACAAGATTTAGTTATGCCAACAAAATCTTAGCAGAAGACTGTTAAGATTTTTTTTCTGGAAAGGACTTTCTTTTTCTTGTAAAAAAAGAATACACATGGCTGGTATCATTTTTTTTTGTGTGTGTGTCTTTTCCTGTTTGGAATGCAGATGTGATACTTGGAGCTGAGCAACCATCTTCTGACTACAAATGATAGGATAGAATCATTGGCCTAACATCATGGAGCAGTTGAACAAAAACACCAGAAGCAGGCTGACTTTAGAATTCTTGTGGGTGTGTGTATGTGTGTGTGTTAAAATACCTATTTTGTTAAGCTATTGTAGTCTAATATTTCATTACTTGAAGCTAAATACATTCCTAACAGGTAAAGGAGAAATTATTACTACAGTCCTACTATAACCATTTAATTTGCCTAATGATTGAAAATGACATTAAGAAAATAATGTTTTGATAATCAAAATGATCAAAGCAACCTCTGCAACAACAATCAGTTTGTTTTTATGTGGGTCATATATTAATAAAAATGTGGTAAATGGACGTAAGCAGATGCCAAATAGGTGAGTGAACACTGTTTTCCAGTCTTTGAGAACCGATTTCAAATTTATTTCTGTTTTATTTCTGAAATAAAATATACTTTGAGATCACATTTCCTTCTCCAATCTTTTATTATAGCATCCACGTATACAAAAAAATATTTCATACTAATTACCTGCAATAATAGAATAGAAATGGCAAACCATCATAGTCGAATCAAGTCTTTATTCAGTATCTCTTTGATCCTAGTCCTGATTTTAATGCAGCCTAATGACACTTGACAGAAACATGCAGATGTCGTGGTCTTGTTATTAGGGATATTAATCAAACAAATATCACTTGTGTAATTCAGCAGTTTCATATCAGAAAATTTATCTTAAACCTTAGGAAAAGGAAAGATTACATGAAAACAGATACATAACTGCAGAAGAAAAATGCTAGCGATCAGGCGGCTAAGTAATTACTTCAAAAATCTTCCTCTAAGATTGGCAAATCATTTTGAGCCTCCTACTTCCTTTGTATTGACTTTTCAAGAAAAATTCTCTCCTCATCTCTGCTTCGCTTTTTAAAATATCATTACTAATAGCTTTGTAGTTCTAGTTTTTCCTATGAATTACTTGATATTTCTGAGAATACAAAATCATTTTGATAATTTTGAGAATGGAAATGATTTCACGACTTTCAAGGGAAAGTATCTTTAACTAGTTTTTGTTGCTTTTCACATCTATTACTGTTCAGGAAATGATTTGTTTGGTTCCCTTTCTGCAATAGTTTTATTTGCTACATTTCCCATTAAAGATCTAGAGAAGGAGAGAAAAATAATGTTTTAGGAATGAAGAAAAACAAATTTTACAGTATCCAAAAGCATATTCAGGTGGTTAGACAAACTACCTGAAAATTTTTATGTAATTTGAGTTCAAAGCATCAACGAAATCATCTATTTCTCTAACAAACAGATTTTACCTAAGACAGTTTTTTAAAAGCATAACTCAGGAATAACTTGGTATGTAGGCTAATTTTTATTTTGTAAGTCTCTTGCTATGCTGTCTTTGTTGTTTTCTACTTAAAAGAGAGATAAATAGATCTATCCCATTTTTTTTCTTAGAATAATTATTTTATCAGGAATCAAGTTGGGGTTTGATGAATTAGGAAGAGGAAATTTTTCCCAAGTCACCCATTTGTGTAGAGTAGCAAGTAGATGAGTTCAAGTGAACTTTAAGTGTGTGTAGACATCTAGTCAGAAATGCTCCCTTATTTGGCTGAGTGAATTATCCCTAGGTTCATGCATATAACATCCAAAAGCACTCCTTTTATATATTTATAATCTTAAAAGAGTAATAAATAGTTTTCCTTTTAAAACACATTCGACACTTCCCACAAAGTCTTGGAATCCTCACAGCAAGGTCCTCGCAGGAACTTCACAGAGAGAGATTAAATAATTAAGACTTTAGAATCAATAACATAGCTATGTAAAATCTATAGAGGGAGAAAGTGGAGACTAGAGTTTGAGCAAAAAGTAAACAGATTTTTTTTTCATTTAATATATTATTAAATCACAAAGGAATTCAATTCTCAATTTTTACATACCCTGTAGTCCACGGCATAAAAAAAGTGTGTAGCATTTATCATGAAGTTAAAGTGTTCATGTGTGTGTATATGTATTCACTTGTGTGAATATGCATATATGTTTGTGTTTCTTGGGGAGGGCTGCTATCATTTTTCATCTGTCCCAGGTGAAAAAATTTATCTAAGTGTACTGGAGATTAAATGCATTGTTTCATAACACAGGTGACATTTCTGTATTAAATTTTTTTCTTGATTATCTATGAGAGTTAACTTTAGATATTAGATCAGTAAATGGCCTGAAAGTTCTTTTTAAAATGTATATAAAAATGTTCTAATTATCCAAAGAGTGATCTGAAAAAAAAAAGGATCTTGACCATGGTAAAAACCAAAAGTGTTTGACAACTCATTTTAACTCTCTTTCAGATAAAGAATCAATTCAAGGATTCAGTCACTTGTGCTTACAGAAGAACATATGGCATGTTCAGTTGGAGGACAAAGTAACCCTCAATATACCAGCCAAATTTTAGTTAGAGTTATTAAAGTCTCCCTGAAGTCCTCACTTCCCATGTGATGCAGTTAGATGAAGAGATGATTGTGTATAAAGTGGTCTGTGATCTTCCTAAGGGAAACACTTGATAAAGCATGGTGTCTTCTTAGGATACAGCAGATGTGCAGATTACAACGAAAGCCCTGGCTGCTCGAATGCAGACAGCCATGAATCACACATTGCCACATTTCAGCGGGCAGCTTGACCAGCAGGACTGGGCCATCAGGAAGAAGGCAGCAGAGGGAAGGTCGCACAGTTTCTAACAACCTTTTATATCAGGCATGGAGATTAGTTTTGCAATAAACTTAGAGCTGGAGCTGGAACTGAGGGGGGCTATCATAATCCTGTATCATCTCTACATTTTATATCTCATGTATAATTGAAACAATATGTTTAGGAGGAAAAAGCTGGGCCCAGGTTTTGATTTGGGAAGTAGCCATCCACTCACTGGTTGAGGTAGTGATCTGAAGTAGCTCAGATCACTGTTAAGATCATCCTCAGGACCAAGGAATTCCAGGCAGGAAAAAAAAGACCAGCACCGGGCAGCATATAACAGAGGACCATGTTGAAAACAATAGGTTGAGTGCTTCCAGTGGTTCACAGAACTGCAAAGAAGGAGCATGCTATCTGTCTCAGGGGCACATATGAGTTTTGTTTTCTTCCAAGCAGAAGGGAAGTGAGCTATTTGCAATTATATGTTGTCACTTAGTGAAATGTAGCTACCTGCCAGATCCAAGAAGTGATTTTAAGAGACTCCTTAAAGGTTACTCATTCCATTTATTTATTCATCAAGTACTTGTTGAACCACTACTGTGTGCCCAGCTCTTTGTTCACTGTGAGAGGAACAGGCAGACCTACCCTCATGGATATCATAGTTAAGGTCAAGTGCACAGAAAAACATGAAAATTCAGGCTGGTTTAAGCAACATGGAGGTGCAGGAAGGAAGAGGTGTGCTTGAAGGGCACGGCAAGGAGGACATCTCATGGACTGTAATAGTTCTGTGTAAATATTACTTTGGTTCCTTGCAGAGTCTCAGCCTTTGTGTCAGCATTTTTCACGAGTCAGCCAAAGCTTGGCAGCAACCTGTGCATCTGCTGCATTGCAGGAATAGCTAGAGGTTTTTAAAGCTTTTTTTTTAGGAAGATCACAGTCTCTGACTTCTGATTTCCAAGTAGGCTTTCAGTGCTGGTGAGAAGAATCCTCCCTTTGCATCATCAAGAAGTTGGGAAAAGAGATGCCCCACTATGTGTCTGGCATAGGAAGAACAAAGCATTTCAAGTATCTGTTATAAAAAGAAAAGGAAGATGATATGAGGATGTAGCTGTAAATAATGCAATGTTCCATCATCTGAAAGATATTTGAAATCTTCTCCAGTTTTGACAACAGAATAGTGTGACACCCTGAAAGCACAGATTTGCACAATCCACTGTAGAAACAGAGTCATGAAATTCCAATGCTGTTTCTTAATGTAATGAGATGTTATTAACATTTGTCAGAGTATTCAGTTTTATTTATGTCTGACTTTGAATTCTAGAGAAGGCTCCCATATTGGAGGTTGCTGTCATGGTTTTATCAGTTAATACTTCGTGTGTGTGTTTGTACACCTGTGCTTGTGTTTTAATATAAGTGATAGCAATAATGAAAAAGTGGAATGGAATGTTAATACATACCAGCTCCCAAGAGGGCAAGGAAGCACTGTGAATATACACAGTAGTATCAAAGCAACGGTTTCTTTTGAACTAAATAATGCAAATTAGGTTTACCTCTATCCATCTCCTTTTGCATTGAAATATATTTTCAAAAGAAATAAAATATGGGAGTCCTTATTTCCTTAGCAAAAACTAGGTCCCACTAAGCAAAACTGAGTTTTTGAGGCTGTCAACATGTCTTACAAATGGAAAAATATTTCAAGCATGTTAAATCAGAATGGAACAGATCTTGGCTAATGTGAGGAATTCAAGCTTCTGAAGGCTTGCATTTTCCCCCATCTTTGCTGTGGAGGGGACTTCATAGAGACTGTGTTCTCTCTCCCTCTCATGCAGTCAGTTTTCATCATCACATCAGCTGTGGCTGCTGCTCACATCCTCAATTTTCTTTGTTGTGTTTGTTTCCTGCAGGTTTAGCTTATTTTCTCTCCCCTTTACTTGGCTTCCTGTACCTATTCTCCATGAGTTTATTTTCCATTTGGAATCTATTTTATCCCCTCTACGGGTGAATTGATCCTCTGTCATATAGACCACCTGCTTCCTAGTGTCCCCTCTTCTCTGCCACACAGGCTATTATTGCATGCAGGTCACTTTTGATTATTCCAATGTTGGCTGAGGTTTTACCAGCTGATGCCATGTAGTCTTCTCGTATATCATCAAGAGATCCCAAAGGTCTCTTGGCCTTTTGCTTTGGCCAGATAATTCATTCCAAGGCTTGAATTGAAAAACAAGAAGCAACCAAATTTTCTTATATATGTGTCTGTGCATGTGTGTGTAAATTATATATTTGGGGTAGTGAAAACAGGGTGTGGGGAACAGATTAACAAATAAATGGCTTCTGTACATTACCAATGAGAAAGAAAAAGCCTACACATTTTGAGGCTTTGGCGTACAGCAATTCTTACAGGCGCGTCCGCAGGGAGGACTTTGATGAATGGCTCCCTACACTTCAGCTCTCCATCCAGACTTGCACAGTGTTAGGAAACTGGGCTTTTATCTCTTTTCTATCATACCAAGGGACCAGACAACCAAATTTTTAAAAAAATATAGGCTTGCTTCATGAAGATGTAAAGTATGTCACAAATGAAATATATTTTTAGGTGAATCTCATCTAAAAAATGTTACTTTTGATTAAAAGAACTTGGTAAAAATCATCTTACTACTCAAAAGAATAATTTTAGGGAAAATATATCAAGTGCAAAGATATTTAGTGGATTTAATTAGTCACTTTGAAGTAGTTGCACAAATGTACCTTTCCAAGTAGAAAGGGGATGAGTCGTCTCCTTCTCTGTGTCCACTTCTTTTTCAAGAAAGCTAATGACCATGCTTCAAGGTCAGTAGTCTACTCACAGAATAAGGGTGGATGACTTAGAGATATCTATTTGTTGACTTTTCCTTAAGCTCCTTGAGCCAATTATCCTCTTCTAATGGCAGAATGAATGTATCCATGTATCACAAAACTCTACTTCTGCCTGTATCTCATTAGACGTTACAAAGAACAGCAACCTTGTCTGTATGGAGGTAGCCTGTATCTCTACCCTTGCTGTCGCCTTGAGATATATAGAGAATGTCAGAGAACTATGCCTGCTTTCCTTATGCTCTCAGAAGGACACTCAAATTGTGTTAAGCTGTCAAGGCATAAACCCCTGAAGTATGTCTGGCCAGAGATGTGTATCATATAAAGGATGAAAGGGTTTGTGGGAAAAAAGATAAGGAAGCAATGTACATCTTTTCAGATATCCTGGGGAGAGTACCACATGTTGATTTGAAGTTGAACACACCTACTCCTTTAGCTTGTAATTATGTATTCTTGGGGAAATGGGGCAGATGACATAAAGTTGCAGTATTACCATCTTCAGTACATCTTTTCTGGAAGTGGGGGTGTAAGAAAGATATACTTTAATTTTTTTCAAGGTAGCATATTTGAAGATAAGAAAGGTGAAATATCCTGAAAAGATTAATGAAAACAATAAAGTTTTTGAGTATAAATTGACCAGATCCCATGCTTTTTAAGTGTCTCACAAATGTTTGCATTTAAAATAAAAGCCTCTAAAACCACAGGTTTTAGTCCAGCTTATGGAAAGTGTTGATCCAAACTGGTACCATCTTGATATTCTCAGACATGAAAAATCATTTTAAAGCTCAAGTTAAATGGTTTGTATATAATACACTGTCCCTTGAATAACTCCGCTTGAATTAATTTCAACCAAGTGTATTGCCTGTTATAAACAGAACCGATGTTTTCAATACCAAAATTCTCTCAGAAATATAGGTTTTTTGATAAAGCAAGAAATGACATGTCATTTCCCCCTTTAAAGGCTTACATAAATCCCAGTTTGTTATTCTATGGATTTTCTCTTTGTCTAACATACTTATGAAGCTTAGGCAATGGCTGCAGCCATGGAGCATGATGATTGCAGTTAAGTGTCTAATAGGTGTTTTCCTTTGTTCTAGTTATAAATGTTCTAGTAACTCCACTGTGGACCATGTTCTTTTGTTTAAATTATTGAATTAGTGACTTGGAACCAAAATCTTTGTCATTGGTGAGTAACAAAAGTCGAAACATTCTAAAACTTCAAGTTAGATATGTGAAGTCTTGATGTGAAGTATTCAAATGTTTTAACAGAAATCGTGTAAGCAGATACAATTTTTTGAAAGACAAGCTTCGTTGCAAGTTAGAGATTTCAGTGATGGAGCAAAGCAGATCCTGGATTCAGGGAGACTTATCAGGAGAGCCTTGTAGAAGTGACCAAAGAGTATAAAGGCATTGGAAATGACGGAGATTAGTCAATGGTCAGGTTGAAAGATTAAGGGGTACACTAGGAATACTTAATAAATGACAGGATGTAGACAAGAGGATTCAAAGATAAGGCCCATCTTCTTGCATAGGTAACAAGCAGTTATTTACTGAACTGGAAAACCTGAGAGGAGATGATGCATTCATTTTGAGATAACAAAGGGGCAATCAATTTTATTAAGAAGTTGGGGATGGAGATACAGATTTAAGAGTTAATACATGAAAGCCAAAAGTAATGACATGTATGAAATAGGATGAGTTCTTATGGGGGACTGCATTACAGAAAAGTAAGTTCAGAATGGAATAAGAGGAACACCAATGCTGAGGAGAAAGGATGTTGTGAATAAGAATCTAAGAGATGAAATATTTTATTAGAGAGAAAGTGTTCAATATTAAATATTGCTGAGAAGATAGGGATTAAAAAAATTCCTTTTGATTTTGTGTCAAGGGAAAATAGTTTCAGAGGAATAGAGAGGATGGAAATTGTCTTGCTATGGGTGACAGACAAGAAAATATAGACAAATGTTTCCACAATTTTGATAGTCTAATCAGACAATTAGTTCTCTATGCAGATTTTTCAACCCTGCCACATGTGAGAAGTTCATGTAGGTACAGAGATCAAAAACTAATTGAATTTTTAACTTTGGCTTGACTTATCATTATGACGAGAAGAAATATAATTTCTTGTACATACTATCAGAAAAGATGTCCAAGTAAGGTGAAACTGCATTTATCTTATGACTGTGAGTATTTGCCTTTGTCTCTGTATGTTTTGGTTTGCAGCCATTAATAGCTTAGATTCCAAGAAGCAGTGGCAATGGGGAGTGTGTCAGAGCAGCAGGCCAAAATTAAATTACATCAACCTCGCACTTTGCATTAAAACCTGCACTCAGAGATGGAGGCTAGTAATCATGTCCAGATTTTTCTTAAAGACAATGGCCCTCCATGCAACTGGCCACACTCAGTTAATTCATGCAGTCAGCTGCCTTTATTGGCTGTGGGGAATGCAGTATTGATTCTTGAACTCAGCAGCAGCACAAAGAGCCACTAGTGCATGGTCAAAATGCTGCAATAAAGGGCTGGCAGCTTGAGAAAAGCAGCCATTCCATTGCACAAACAAGGTCAATTAGAGGACAGTGCAGTGTAATATAAATAGCATTAGCATTCCTCTTCAACTCGGATGATATCACGCTGGCAGAATGACAGTAAGGAAAATAAGGTTTAATGCAGAATAAATATAAAGGCATTTAGTGTAATTTAATTTCAAGCTCTCTATCATTTTAAAAGTGCTTCGAGTAACAAAATATTTAGTTTCATCAACGGTAGAAATTTATGTCTACAAAAATGATTTTCTGATAAAACTTTGTGAAAATCAGCCGATTAGTTATATAGAATAAAACTGATAATATTAATTTTACTGAATGATAAACAATTTTTCATTCACAGACTCAATGCATGTGCCTACCTGCCATTTATCCTCCTTTTAGTACGAAAATTTCAAAATCTCTAGAGTGGCATGAAAGAATAAATGCAGGTTGGTGTGTTTAGTTAAAAAGATAGAAAAGATTGAATTTTTGTCTTTTTTAAAGTTGCTGGAAATTACTAGGACCTTTTGTTTAAATACTTGCATTCATTACTTTTATTTATGAGAGAATTTTTCCTACCTTCTTTGTCAGTTCAAAATTAATTATAAATGTAAAGCACATCATGCTGTTAACACATACTCTATGCGGGAAACAAATTATATTCTCAAAATAGATAATGGACAGCTTGGAGGGGTAATTGATGAACCTATATTGACTACAATAAATGAATAGATTTAAAAAATATATATGATTGTTAGGAATTGGAAAAAGGCATTTTTATTCTCCTTAGTAATGATATGCCCAAGGTTGACAAGGAACAATTCATAAAAGAATTTAAAGGAAGTTTGAATCATAGTGACTTTGATAAATCCATTAACCTCTGAGGGTGTTTATATATATGTTTGTGTGTGTGTATATATATGTGTGTGTGTGTATACATATATGTCTATACATATATATGTGTATATATATTCTCTGAGTCTAATATTGTATAGTAATTTGGTCAAAGCCATCTTCTAAAATATAAACATTCCAAGTAAACTAATGTAATTTTGACAAACCAGCTATGTTCATTATCAATTGGACATAAGAAACCCAAGTTACTTTCATATACCACCTTGAGTAAATGAGTTAACATATATCAGTTTACCTCATACATCTTTCCTCATCAGATAAAGGATAATATTTATTATCTCCTAACAGAGATAATGTGAGTCTAAATACACAAATATCTGCAAATGTTGGTGTGCTACCTAGTCTACAAGACAATATAAAACAGAATTTTATGTCTGAGACAGATGTATGGTTACATTCCACTTCCTGAGAAAAAATTGGGTTCCAGGTAAGTTAAACCACATGTACAAACAAGGTCATGTAGTTAGATGATGGAAGGATGAAACTTTCATAAATGTTTTATCTTAATTGCTTGCTATTATTCCCATGAAATTATAATATTTGAAAATAAATATATTTATTATACATAATATGATATATAAAATTTAAGGGTAAACATTCAAGTAATAGATATTGAAAAAAATAGGGAGGCTCCAGAAAGAACACTGAGGCTGCCCAGGTCACCTTCCCTGTACCTGGAGGGGGCTGTAGTGAGTGAAACACTGCCTCTACCCCCACCAACAAAAAAATGTTTGCAGACTCTACCCTGCTACAGAGAACTTAGCTGAGGCTCTCTGTAGCCCCTCTCCCTCAACTTGGAGAGTCCTGTGAGGGAGACACCTGATCTCAGCATCAGTAACAAAAAGCTACTGCGGCCTTTCTCCCTGTGCACAGAGAGCACACAGGGGAGGGTCTAATATCTGTAATTGCCATGCCACCCTTAACTGCTTATGAGCAACCACCAGAGCCAATGCCTAAATAGTAAATAGAAGACAAAGAGAAAGTAAATCAGCAGTGAGTGCCACATACAGGAAAGAAAATTGATCATGCCAAATCCAAATACCCTAAAGCAAAATATGAGTGAATCAAAGAAAGGAAAATATAAGGGCCTCCCATAGAAGAAATCTAATGACAATTAATTGGTCAACCTAACAGATAAAGAATACAGAGTGATAGTTTTTTTTTAACGAATTATCTTCAGGAAGCAGAATTAAATGCTCAAAAAGAAATCCAAGCACTCAAAAAAAAGTGACAAATCGAAAGAACCACTTGACCAAAGAGACTGACTTACTAGATATGAAAAATGCAGTGAACAAATTGAAGATATACAAAGAAAATCACCATAAACAGGCTCAATCATTAAGAGGAACAAATCTTTGAAACTGAAAACAAAATCACAGAAGTGACCCTCATAAAATAAGAGAGAGAAGCAAAATTGAGGAAAATGAAAATGAAAAAAAAAAAAAAAACCCTATGAGTAATATCAGATACTGTGAGAAGAACAAACATAAGAATAAGTGTCCTGGAAGGAGAGGAGAGAGAGAAAGAACAGAAAGCTTATTTAAAGATTCAATAGCAGAGAACCTCCCACACATGTCACAAAAAGTAATCATGGAGGTCCAAAAAACCAACAGAGAACCCAAATTTCTTCATGCAAAAAGACCTACTCAAGACACATCATAATAAAATGAACAAAAGCCAACAATGAAGAAAATCTACTCATAGCTGTTAAAGAAAAATATAACTTATAAAGACATGCCCATCAGATTATTATCAGACTTCCCAGAAGAAACCACACAGGCCAAGAGTGGAGTAACTTCAAAATACTAAAAAAGCTAAAAGTTATCCTGTAAAATTATCATTCACACATAATGGAGAAGTAAAGATCTTTAAGAATAAACAAGTTAAACTCGCCTTTCAAGAAATGCTGAATGGGATTCTACAACAGGAAAAAACAGAGACAAAGATACTTCAAATGCAAGGAATATTGATAAAAAGTAAAATAAAATCAGAAACAAAAACAGGTTCAACAGGAGGGAACAAAAAACACTAAAAGGTGAAAGAAAAACAAAATCTGTACAGACATTTAAGTATGATAAGGTATCGAAAGTGATACATAGCTGGGAAGAAGAACAAACAGTATCAGTACAAAACCTATTCAAAGGAAAAAGCAAAAGACAAAACAAAACAAAACAAAAAACACACATGAATGGAAAAATAAGCAACAAAGACAGAAAACAAGCAGAAAAGAAAAACTCACATGGCAGTAATGAAGACCTTCATATCATTTATTACCTTAAACATGAATGGACTGAACTCATCAGTCAAAAGACACAGAGTAGCTAGATAAATTAAGTACAGAAACTATCGATATTATGCCTACAGGAAAATCATATTGGATCCAAGGATAAATATAAATTGAAAATGAAGAACTATGAAAGAATATATCAAGCAACAATGATGAAAGGACATCAGAACATGCAATACTAATATCAGACAAGACAGACTTAAACCTAAAGGGGTAACATGATGCAAGGAAGGATACTACATTATGACCAAAGGGGTAATTCATCAAGAAGAAAGAACTGTCATTAATAATACACCAAATATCAGACCACCTAAACATATAAAACAAATAATGACAGAACTAAGGTGAGACAATGACAACGCAATAGTAGTAGGGGATTCTAATTCTCCACTTACATCAATAGATATATCATCCAGGTAGAAGAAAATCAACAATGATACAAAGAACCTAAATTGAGCAATAACTCATATGGGCCTAACAGATATATACAGAACATTCTAACCCAATAAAAAAAGGATTATGTATTCTTCTCAGTTAAATATGGAACATTCTCAAGGACAGAACATATGCCGGACACATAACAAGTCTTGGTGAATATAAGATTTAAATAAGAGAAAGCATCTTCTCTGACTACAAGGGGATAAAATTTAGAAAAGGACCAAAAGAACAAAACTGGAGGACCACAAAGAATTAGAAACTAAACAACATGCTTTTAAATGACTCTTGGATCATTGAGGAAATTAAAAATGAAATTAAGATTTACTGGAAACAAATGTAAAATTGAGATGAGCTACCAAAACATGTAGTATACAGCAAATGTAGTTCTAAGAGAGAAGTTGTAGTGATAGATTACATATGAAATAACAAGAGACTTCCTATATTAAATATTTAACCAAACACTGGAGGAACTAAATATAATCAAAACCAAAAATCAGTAGGGCAGAGATAATAAAAATATTAGTAGAAGTAAATGAAATTGAAAACTATACAAAAGAGCGATGAAATAAAGAGCAGTTTATTTGAAAATTGAATAAAACTGACAGACTCATGAAGAAAAAAATAAAACCCTAACTAATAACAAGAATTAGAAATGAAAGAGGTGAGATTACGGCAGACATTACAGAATACAAAGGACAAAGAGAGACTGTCATGAGCATCTAGATACTAACAAATTTGTCAACGATGAAGAAATGGAAACTATTTCTAGAATTCTACAGCCTCCAACAACTGAACTAGGAAAACATAAATAGCTGGAATAGTCAATCACAACATAGAAATTGAAGTGATAATCAAAAATCTCCCAGAACTGAATGACTTCATTAGTGAATTCTACCAAACACTCGTCCTTCTTAAACTCTTCCACGAAATTAGGGAGGGAAAACTCCCAAACACATTCCATGAAGTTAACATTACCCTGATTTCCAAAATAAGACAAAGACAACACCTGTTTTGAAACATACAGACCGATATCACTGATGCAAAAATTGTTTACAAAATCTTGGCAACCCAAATTAAAAAATACATTAAAAATTAGGCATATCAAGACCAAGTGGGATTTATTCCAGGGGTAAAAGGATGATTCGACATACTCAAATCAATGTAACACACTACATCAACCAAAGTAAAATCAAGTATCATATTATCATATCAATTAATTCAGAAAAAGCATGTGATATGAGTCAACACCCATTTATGACTAAACAATAACCTTGCCAACATGGAGATAGAAGGAACATGCATGAACACAATAAAAACAATATATGAAAAATCCACAGCCAACATCATGGTGAAAAATTGAAAGGATTTCCCCTAAGGTCTAGAACAAAGCAAGGGTGTGCACTCTCACAGCTGTTATCTAACAGAGTACTATAATTCAGGGCCAGAGTAATAAAGCAATGAGGATACTAAATTAATCGAAATAGGAAAAAAAGGGAAGCTATCACTATTTGAAGATTACATGATATTATATATAGAAAATCCTAAAGAAACCACCAAAAACCCTGCTAGAAATAATAAATGAATACATCAAGGTGGAAAGATATAAAATCGACACCCCAAAATTAGTAGCATCTCTATATACAAACAAAGAACTAGAAGAAAATGAAATTAAGAAAGAAATCCCATTCACATTATTATCCCCCAAAATCAAATGCCTAGGAATAAACTAAACAGAGGAGGTGGAAGACTTCTACGATGAAAACAAGATCTTAAAAAAAGAAGTAGAAGAAGATACAAACATATTGAAGAATATTCTGTGCTCCTGGATAGGAAGAATTAATGTAGTGAAAATGGCCAGTCATCCAAAGCAATAGCAGGTATTTTTTTCATATGTGTTGAAATATTTCTATGGGATGTAGTCTTCAGAAATAAAATTGCTAATTGAATTTTCAAATAATATTTTGGAATTATTCTGATTTACAGAAAAGTTGCAAAGATAATACACCCCTTACTCAGTTTCCTTTAAAATTAACTTTTCCATTATAATGACAGTAAAATAAACTATGTTTAGTTGTCAAAACTAAAAAACCAGTATTAGTACATTACTATTTACTTTAAAATTCAGGTTTCAGTAGGATTTTTCCAGTAATACATTTTGTTTTTTCAGAATTCAATCCAAGATACACCAAATTGCATTTAGTTATTGTGCTTCTTGTTTCTTCTGGTTTGTGACTAGTCTCATTCTTCACTCACTTCTCATCCCCATTAAAGTCCTAAAAAGTAGTGATCAGGTACTTTTTAGAAAGGATTGATTGATATTTGGACTTAAAATTTAATCGTTATTGCTAATTGACTTCTCCAAATATTTTAGTAACCTATTTTTAATATTGGTGAAAGTTAGTGACTATTTTTTTTTCTAATAGACTGAAAATGGAAAATACTTACCTCTTGTTAATATTTGCCTATGTGGATAGTAATAAACAGAATTACTTCATGGATTCAATTTATATTTGCATGGAGAATATTTTTTAAGTTTTATTACTAACTTTTTAAAACATTTCTTGTGAGCTTCTCACACATGTCCTTTATCCATTTTTCTACTAAGATGTTGAGTTTTTCTTATAAATTTGTTAACTTTTTCATGTATTAGACATCCTGATCACATACAATGCTCAAATAAATCTTAAATATTTATACCAGATTTTCTTTTTGTTTCTTTATGGTATTTTTTTTCTATAGAGTTGTAAAGTGTTTTCTTTGTATCATTTGAATATTTTGTCATGTATAAAGATAATACTTTTTTACCCCTAGACGTTCATGAATTGTTCTCATATATTTTGGCCTAATATTTGTCATATCAATTTTTGACACACCTGGGATTTATTTTGATACAAGAAATGATGTGAGGAAGCAGCTAAGTTGTAATTTATTCTTACTGAATAATCAGTTGCCCAAAATTACTTTTGCTCTTATGCTTTTTATGTCTTGGTGAAATGGAATTGGTAACAGAGAGATGTAGCTATAATTTTTGCTTTCATCACAGTTGAGCATCACCTGAAGAAGAGTACAAGGAGTTTTGATCCATCAAAACTTTCATAATACTTTGTTATGTTTATTTTGCTTGATGTCTCAACTGCATCTGACACTGATCCACTACTCTTTCTACTCCATTAGACTTTCTGATGCCATACAATGTGTCTGCCTTCTCTCCTTCTTGATCTACCTCATGATCTATTACTCTCCCATCCTTGAACACTAGTGTTTCCTTAGAGTTTGTATTCTGTGTGTGTCTTATATTGAGGACTTTTTATGTTGGCCCCAGAAACTTGTCAGGCCCCCAGAAACTATTTTAAGAATATTAATTATAGTTGCTTATGTACTATTCACAATAATTCTCTGAAACAGGTACTACCATTATCATGTCTTTTTTATAGGTGAGAAATTTGTCGTAGAAAAATTGAGGCAATTACCAAAGGTACCAAGTTACCTAGGTCTTTATCTTATATTCTATGTATAATGAATAACCCAATGTCAAGGTTCTTAAATGTCTTCCACTGAGCTTCTCTCCTGAAAACCCACTACTACTATCCTAGCATGGTACTTTATTATTCTTTGTTTGATCACGGCAATAATTTTCTGAAAAAAGCACCAAATCTACTTAGATGGATTACTGGAGTCATCTATTTAAATGGCAACTTTAACTATGACATTCTTCTGAATCTGCTTCTTAGCAGCTCCCTGTTGTCCAAGTTGGTGTTCTAAACTTTTCCACTTAATTTATAGTGAGTTCTCCATGCCCTGACACTTGCTCCCTCTGACTCCTGCTGATTTTTACTAGTCTCCTACTCCACTCTACTCTTTGCTGAACTTTGCTTGACCTATGTCACTAAAACTCTCTATTCGTCACCTCTTATAAGTAGATATCTCTCCAGACTTTCACTCCCAGATGACTTGCTTTCACATGGTCATCTGTTTATTTGTCTGTTTCTCTGATCTCCTTGAAAGCAGACTCTACCCTGTCTTATGTTTCTTTAGTTCTTAGCATCAGTAGTGTCTGGCAACACCGTAGAAGGAACTTGTTAAATGTTTACTAACTTAAATTGTAGAGGCACTTTTATAATATCCTAAGTTATGTGCCTCCCTTTTAGTCACATCAGTGGACATTTTCTGAACACTTGAATTGCTTTAAGCTAAAGTTACTGAAGGAATAATTGTACACAAGTCAACTATGGAAATCATTGCTTTCAAACAGCAACTAAAGGAACATTTCCTGGATGGATAGATGCTATGTTATTATAGTGTTTGGTGCATGTAATTAGTGAGCTGCTCTGAGAGACATTCCTTGACTTGCTATTAATTCTGTGTTCTGAATCTCCATTTCTATTAAAATGTAGCTGTGGCTGATTCACATCACATATCTACAATATTATAGGTAGCAGAGTAGCCACTATCTCTAATGATCAAGTGATGGGTCTTTCTGACTTTCATTTGTGAAGCGAACAACAGAAATTTGGGAGACTTTTCAAGGAGCATATGAAAGAGGAAAAAGTTAGGATGATAGATGATACATATCAACAGAAAAAAAAAACCAAACATTTGTGCAGCATTCCCTATGTGGCAGATGCCATATTATCTCATTTAAAATGCAGAACATTTTCAGGTCCTTACATATTTTCCACACAGAACTATGAATTTGAGAAATGGGTTTGTCTAAGAGTTCAGAGTAACCAAATTAATGAGCACTAATTAATATTCAGTGTTATATTTTGTATTGTGGTGAATTTGTTTATAATGTAACCTCATTTACGTCCACATTTCATAAAATTTGGTCGGGGGACTTGAAGAATTATGTTTGCTAGTCTATGTCTCCCATGGGCCTTGAAAGGATTCATATTAGGCATATTTTCATTATTGGTGATGGGAATAATTTCCTCCCAGTAATTTTCATGGAGAATATTTAAGGTGCTTTAATGTCCTTAATAAGGTTATTTTTTATAGTTAGGCCTCATGAGATACAGAATTGTAAATACTCCCCAAAATGTCATCTTAATTTATAGACATGGGTTTTTACATTGAAATCTTGCCTCCTAATAAGCAGGACCAGCATAAAAAGAACTCACATATCTCCTGTACCTTTACTGGAGTAAATCTTAAGCATTGAAGCCCAGCTTTTCATTTTGTTCCTTGGAGCTCAGGGTCATAGCAAGGCTTTTCTCAACATTTAACCCAATGGTCTCAGGAAACCCAGAAACTCTGAGAGTTGAAATTCCTTCCTCTAGCTTTGGGAGTTCAGACATTCAGATATCCCAGGGTCCTCTAGGTAACTTGGAAATTTCTTCACATCTGCAACTTTTTGCCAACAATTAAGGTGGAGAAGAAAGTGTTCTAAGAGGTACAAGGATATCTGTGACCTCTGACCGTATTTCTTCCTCCTTAGGATTTTTTTTCCATCAGTTTATGTATGGCATTTGTTTTACCTTCTTCAGTTTTGAAATAGAAATCCAGTGTATTGATTTTCAATGAAAGTTTCCTAAGATTCTCCCCTGAGGTGGCTGGAGTGAATAAAAGAAGTGATGGGCCCACCTTACTTGTTAGAAGAATGTGAAGTCTCACTCTTGGTATTGAGTAAAGTATCATGGGTTTTATGTCTGACCTTTCTGTTCTTTGGAGTTGTCCCATGCTGAGATTCCAGAAATTTTAGCTGAATTGTAGAGAATTAAAAAATTGGTCCATTATAGAATATAGGGCAAATATTAATGGGATTTAGTTAGGGTGGAGGTGGAGTGGGTACAAACTGTATGTTCTTGAAAGCAGGAATAGTCCAGGAAAAGAGACAGCAATAACAGCTGAATTAACAAGATGTAATTGGCAGATTCTGGAGGCAAGCAGAGAGAGTCCACCAGAGGTTTCTTTTGCATGATGATCCTGGACAGCTAGGATCAGCAAAAGGGATTGCTGGGTGCTTTGGACCATGAATATTAGTTTGTGTTATTCTATCTCCTTTCCTTTTCTCAATGGCCCCATCATTGTTCCTCTGAGACTGTAGTCAAATCTATATATGGATTTCATGAAAGCTTATTTTAGCGAAGTAAACTCTGTGGAGAACCCACATCTTAGGATTCGCTTGATTATTCTTATTGGAACATTTTATTTTGTTAAATATGTGCTGTACAGTATTAAAATATCACTTAAACAGATGTCTCCGTGCATGTGTATTGGTGTGCATGTAACTCTCATGTTTGTTTGTTACTTTTCTATTTTATTTTTGTTGCTCTTGGTTATTTTAAATGGTGTCATTAGTTCTATATTGTATAGTACTTCTACCTTTTACCTCAGGCTCTTAAATAAAAGATTATTTTATTAGTCTATAAAAGTAATTTTAAGTATGCACACTTTTCTTAATTATGTTTGTAGAGGTAGACACATATTTATGTCTTTAAAAAAAAGGTAAAACTATTTTCTCAGAGAAAGCAACCCTAAAAAATGAATGAGAATTGATTTTTATGAAGAAGTTTTTGTAATTTCAAATTTGTTTGACAATGGCAATGAAATGCCATTTTTCTATAAGCATTTCCTCTCAGTGTATTTTGCTTAAATATCAGAGGTAATGTGTCTGAAAATATAATTATCAATAGTCTCATGATACAATAACTCTCAGAATCTTCTCAGTGTTGACTAAATAGATTTCTTTACCTCTCCTTCTCTATTTAAATGTGACTTCATTTCATTTCCTTAATTGAAAATATCGACAATTAAAATAAAAGGATAACAAGGAGGAAAGGATACAAGGGAGGGAGGGGGGAAAGGGAGGAAGGAAAACTTTTCCTTCTTCTATAAATGACCAAGAGAAAAATATAGTTAAAACCATGTTTTTATATGGACAATAATATTTGATTACAATAAAACTGTAATGTGCATCCTTAAAATAATACATGCTTTGGTTCTTAGGCTTATTCTACGTAAGTAGACAATGCCAATTAATTAAAAAAAACAAACTTAATTGTAGCTGGATTATTTTTCATTATAGAAATCTGACTAAAAAGATATCCATAATATAGCAAACTAAACTTATTGTTCAGCATGTATTGAGGTGCTCTCATGTATCACTGTCAAACATGAGGGATATAAAGGAGACAGGGTACCTGTAGTAGGGGATTTCACATGTAGAAGGAGAACAGAGGAAACAAAAATCTCTATAATAAAGTCACTGGAGCGTCTTCAGTTTGCATGGAAAACAAATAATTGATAAACTGGAAGAGGCACAATGAATAATAAGTAGAATTTTCCAAGTGAAGAGAAAACATGAATTTTATATAGAGAAGTGGAAACTTGTGCTTAGGGAACAAGGGTGACTATTATGGAATACTATAGAAAAGAAACAACTGTATTCATAATCTTTGTGTATGGATTTTAATTTAAAATAATGTTTTAGTATATACAACCATATCATGGTGTGTATCAGTGATTAATTTTTCATAAATGGGGAATATTTAATTTTATATCTATACCACAATTGTATGTTAATTCATGGGCTGATAATCAATAGGCATGTCTTTTTGTTGATGCACGTTTTCATTTTTCTTCCTTAAATATTTAGTGGAATTTTCTAGATTGAAAGCCAAGTGTAAATTGACCTTTATAAAAAAGAACTGCCAGATATATTTCTAAAGTGGCTCAGACATTTTCATTCTCACCAAAATGTAGAACATTTCCAGTTATTTCATGTGACAATAGTTATTTTGTGTCAATCCAGCTGGACTAAGGGATGTCAAGACAGCTAGTAAGATATTATTTCTAGGTATGTCTGTAAAAGTGTTTCTGGATGTGATTAGCATTTGAATTGATAGACTGAGTAATGATTACCTTCATCAATGTAGGTGGGCCTCATCATATCCATTGGGGCCTGAAAAAGTCAAAGGAATTGTGAGATTGCTCTCTGCTGAACTGGGAAATCCATCTTCCCTTGAAACCTGATGTCAATGCCCCTGGTACTTGGACATTTGTCTCAGAATGGAACTTAAACAATTGGCCTTTAAATTTGGATTAGAGCTATACAACTGACTCCCTGGCTCTCTATCTTGCAAACATCAGTTTTCATAATTGCATGAGCCCATCACTCATAATATATATTTTTTAGGTATATGTGTATCCTTCTGGTTCTGTTTCTCTGAAGAACTTGACTAACATATTTCTTATTCTTTCCAACACTTAATATTGTCTTCTTTTACATTTTAGGTACTATAGTATGTAGCAGTATCTTACAGCTTTAATTTGCAATTTTTAATTATTAATAATTTTAAACATCTTTGTCATGTCTTTATTTACTATTTGTATACTTTCTTTAATGAATACCCATTCGACTATTTTGCTCATTGTTAGAAATAGATTTGTCCTCTTACAAATTCTTATATTTTAGTTACAAGTACTTTTTCAGCTTTGTTTTTCAGATATTTTGCCCAATCTTTGGCATGTATTTTGACTTTATAGTGTTTAGTTTGCAGAGCCAATATTTTTAATTTTGATAAATTTAACTATTTTTAATGCTTTATGTTTTTCCCCTAGTCATAAAGATTTATTTAATATATGTCTTTTGTATTTTGTGTTATAATCTATTTCAGTTAATTTCTGGATTTGATTTTAAGAGAAAGTTAATTTTTCACACGTACATAAACTTGTTCTAATATTAGTTATTTAAACTATTATTTTATCCCCTTTCACTACCTTGAATTAGCTTTCAGGTTTTTTGTCATTAAACTTGTTCACAAGCATTTCTCATAAATTCTCTTTGCCATCTGAGTAATTTCTCTTTTATTTCTTGTTGGCTGCAAGTTTTTATCACGAATGACTAGTGAATTTTGTCAAATGTTTAAGCATGATTGAAATGATTCTGTGATTTTTTTTTGTTTTGGTATATATATTAATATAGTGAACTAAATTGATTAACTTTTGTAAGTAAAACCATCCTTGCATTCCAGGATAAACTGCAATAAATCATAATATTTTATTTGCTTATGTATCTCTATTACTGGGAGCAATCTGAAATTTTGTTTAGAACATTTGTCAATATGCCAGGAGAATATGGACCTCTAGCTTTTTGTTTTTATTTTGTCTTAATGTTTTTCGTTTTTATATCAGAAATATTGACTTCATATTAAGAGTTCAGATACAACTGTATTTTTGTGTTTTTGGAGGAGTTGGTTTTGAATTTGTATTTCTTAAGTATTTGTTAGACTTCAAGTTGTGGAGTCCTATGAGTATGGAGTTTTCATTGTGGAAATGATTTTAGTTCCAAATTCTATTTCCTAAAAAGTGAAAAAGGTTATTGAGATGATTTATTATTTGTTGAATTATCTTCTACAATTTATGACTTTCAAAAAATGTGTCCACTTTGCTTGTGGCCAATTTTATTGCTATGTAGCTGTTCATAATATTCTTCTATCTCTCTTATGTATGAATGACATGTAGTGCTATCTCCTTCATTTCTGAAATTGCCAATTTATATTGTATTTGTTTTTTTTTTTTTGATAAATTTCATTTCGGCTTTATCAATTTTGTTGATCTTTTCAATGAACTATGTTTCTAGTTTCTCTTTTTAAAATTTTATTCCAAATGCACTTATATCTGTTCTTGTTTTTATTATTTCCTTCTGATTACTTTGGCATTGATTTATTCTGACTTCCCTAATTTCTTAAGTTTTTTAATCTATGTCATTGATTTAAGATCTTTTTAAAAATTTTCTAAGATATTAATTTAATACTATAAAGTTACTACTAAGGAATACTGTGGGGTAGCATGGGAACATGACCCATGCCCAACCTTGAAAAATGAGTTCAGTGCTTGGTCAGTACTTGTCATAAATCCTAATATACCAGATGGACTTTCTGGGATAACTATCTTTGTTTACACTGATTATACTTAAGATTTTCTGTAATCTGACTCTTCTTGCTCATTCACTACCATCTCTCTTTTGATATCCTCTTTAAAAGATCCTCCCTCCTTGCTGGTGGTATGGTAACATGACTGGTCTCCATCAGGAGACAGTAACTTTTCTGACTAGCTGCCATCAAGAGAAGATTACATCCCAGCTGGCCAACCATCAAGATGCCTGACTGTGAATATAATAAAGGCTATGTCCATGCCTCTGTGTCTTCTCATGATTTACTTAGACTATCCCTTAGGTGGGGCGCTACTTTGGGCTCACACTCCTGTGAAACAAATGCTTTAGCTACACCTACCAGATCTGTATATATGACGGATTTTTTTAAACTAGTTATTATTTTTTGTGTAATTTCTTCTTCATTTTGTGGATTAGAATATGACTTTCAGTTTCCAAATGTGTAGGAATTTTCTAGCTATCTTGCTATTGTCCATTTATAGATTAATTTTATAATACTTAAAGAATATTCATTGTATAAACTTACTTAAATTTATTGTCATTTTTATAGCCCAGAATATGGTTTATCTTTATGCTTCATGTCCACTTGGAAAGAATTAGTCTGTTGCCATTTAGAAAAAAAAATGTTGACAATGCTTTTCTAGTCTCCCTTTTCTTGCATATTTCTAAATATACTGTCAGTTATTGAGAGATAAATATATTGAGAGATAAATATACTGTCAATTATGATCAGATTTTTCATTTTGCCTACTAGTTCTACCAGTTTTTGCTTATTGTCTTTGACTTATATATATGTTAGTAGGTGCAAACATATCTAGTACCATGTCTTCTGATTAAAAAATCCCTTTGTTATAAAATGCCCATCTTTATTTGTGATAATATTTCTTGTTCTGAAATAAATTTTATCTGGTATCAACATGGTGACCGTGGTTTTCTTTCAATTTATGTTTTCAGGTATTTCCCTTATCTATAGTTTTGCTGTTAAACTTGTCTAGGTTTTAGTATTTAAAGGGTTTTTGTTATAGACATGATAGAATATGGTTCTCCTATTTTTTTATTCAGTCTGATAATCTCTCCCTTTTAATTTGAGTATTTAGACCAGAGATTCTCAAACTTTCTGGCCTTATGATATTTATATTCTTAACATGACTTTGATAATGTAGGCTGCATATTCATTAACACTATTTTATTAGATAGGCTTAAAAAGAATAAAAATACCTTTGCATATTTCTATAAATACATATTTATCAAAGTGAGCAGCTTATTTTCTAAAAATGTTACTGGGATGATGACTTTTAAAAACTTATTTGCAAATCTCTTTAATGTTTTACTAACAGACAACTAAATTTGTACCACTCCTTCAATATTTAATCTACTGATATATTTTGCTTATGATGAAGTACCTAAAGAAAACTTAGCTCACAGAGATAAATAGTTGGAAAAGGGAGGCAAGTTTTAATAGCATTTTCTATTTTTAGGTTTGCCTTTCATCAGCAATGCACAGAAGGTAAATAGTGCTGAAGGGTAATGGTCTGTATTTGCTCTCCATTCATTGTACTAGAAATTGCAACATTTTCTGTACATTGAGAACACATACTCCTTTCTAACAGCACTTTGCTAGATCCCTGCCTTTCTCATCTCAATGTTAGAAAAGATTATCAATTTTTTTCTATAATTTTATTTATTTATTTTAGTTCTTAAAAGTATGTAGAATAAACTTATATTTTTGGGATATGATTCTAGATTAACTTTATTCCAAATACACAAAAATATTTCCTTACTTTTTTGATGGTGATAGACTGATCTTTGCTTTACAAAGTTTATTAAAAAGCTTTACTGCAAGTTGGATCTATCAGTGATCACTGTCTCAATCAATGATTTGTTTAGGAGCTGAAATATGGCAATATAGTCATTTATTATTTTTTTAAATTTATTATTTTTAAATTGACTTTATCTTATAACAGTAGTTTTAGGTTCACAGAGAAATTGAGAGGGCATTTATAGATTTGTTGCAATCAATGAAACAATATTGGCACATTGTAATGTAAAGCCTATACTTTAGTAATCACTCTTGTTATTATTGTTCATTCTAATGTTTCAGAGAAATTAATAAAATAAATGTATTCCTCAATATATAACATGTATTTATCATTACAGTATCAGTGTTTTCAGTTCTCTAAAATTCTCTGTGTTCTACCTACTCATGTTTCTTCAGACACCTATAAACTGACAACAACTGACCTTTTCATTGTCTCCACAGTTCTCTGAATTATCACAATTTATTTATCCATTTACCTACTGAAGGGTGTCTTGATTGTTTCTAGATTTTGCCAATTATAAATAATTATGCACAAACATACTTATGAAAGATTTTGTGGGTCATATTTTATAACACCTTTGGGTAAATTCCATGGAACATGATTGCTGGACCATATGGCAAAAGTATATTTAGTTTTGTAAACTGAGATGTGTTTTAGTTTAGTTTTATAAACTAATGACTAACTGTCTTCCCAAAGTGTCTGAACAATTTCCTTCTCCTGTTTCTGTTGCTGCACATCCTAACCTGTAGCTTGTGTCTAGATTTTGATTATTCTAACAGTATATAATGGTATTCCATAGTCGCTTTAATATTCATCTTCCTAATGACATATGATCTGGAACATCTTTTCATATGTTTATTTGCCATCTGTAAGTTTTATTTGGTGAGGTAACTTTTAAGGTCTTTAGCTCATAAATTAATTGGTTATTTTTTTAATTTAAATTATTTATTGAGTGAATATTATATTATATATATACATATGTATATATAGGCCTAAAGTCTCCATCACAGTAAATTCACATCTATATAAATATATCAATTTCACCACCATTTCAGTTCTTCCTTCACTTTATACTCAATCCCTCTTAACCAACTTGCCTGTGCACTCTCTCCCTTAACTGCTATTTTTTTTAAATCAACTAAAAGTTCATATGTGTTTGACTTGCTTTTCTTGTTTGCTTGGTTTCTTTATGCACCACATGTGAGAGATATCGTAGGATATCTATATATATCATTCTGGCTTATCTTGTCAAGCATAATTCCCTCTAGATCTATCCATATTGCTGTAAATGACAGGATTTCATATTTTTTGAAGATGAGTAGTATTTCATTATGTATTTGTACCACATCTTCTTTATTCACTAATTGTAGGTTGTTTACTGGTCTTGGTTAATTTAAAAAAATAAATGTCCATCTCTGTCTTTCATTTGTTTCTTTAGTGGAAGTCTATTCTATCTGATATAAGCAAGTCTGTCCCTGCTTTTATCAGGTTTTCATTTGATTACAGGATTGTCTTCTAACCATTGGCTTTGAGCCTGTTTATCTTTTGAGTATAGATAGATTTCCTGTTTGCAGCCGGAAGTTGAGACAGCTTTTTAACCCATTTGGCTACTTTATGACTTTTTATTGATGAGTTCACTCTATTAACATTTAGAGTGATTATTGATATGTAATTATTATTACTTTGTTAATTTTTTTCTGGGTGTTGTTGCAGACTACCTTTGTTCTTCTCTTTCTCTTCTTAGTGGTTCGAAAGCATTTATGATTTATTTTCTCTTTCATTTCCTTCTTTGGTTTTTCTTTGGGTTTATGTTTTGAGGTTATACTGGAACTTGCATAAAACTTTCTATGGATATAACCTGTTTTAACTGCAAACAAGTTAGTATTGAGCTTATTCTAACAGTTCACATTTTTACTCCCCTCCCCACATTTTAAATTGTTGATATCTTGCTGTTTCTAAATAGGGTTTCTTTTCACTTTGTAGAACTTTAGTGTTTCTTCTAAGACTGGTTTTATGATGATGTCTGTAAAATGCTTTACATTCCTTAAATTCTAAGTGATAATCTTGAAGGGTAGAATATACTTGGATGAAAATTCTTTTCTTTCAGCATTTTGAATATATCATGCTGTTCTCTTCTGGCCTATAGTTTCAGTTGACATATCTGCTGACAGTTTTAAGGCGGCTCCTTTGTATGTAAGTTGTTTTCCTCTAGCTGTTTTAAGATTCTTTGTTTATCTTGTATTTTTGTCATTTTAATTAACATATGTCTTGATATAGGTCTGTTTGGGTTTCTTTTATTTGGACCTCTTTTTTTCATTGGTCTGGAGATGCACTTCTTTCCTCAGGTTAGGGAAATTATCAGTCATTATTTCTTCAAATATGATTTTTGCCTCCTTCTCTTACTCTTCTCTTCTTGGGACCCCTATGACGGGACTAATAGTCTTGATGTTATCTGATAGATTTTATATGCTGTCATTTTTTTATCACTTTGTTTGTATACTTGAATTTATTGTACTACTCTGTCTTCTAGCTCACTAATTTGATTTGAGGATCTTCCAAGCTCAACAGTTTATTTTAGTTTAATAATGTGTTCTTTAGCGCTATGAATTCTGTTTGGAACAGCTTCAAAGTTTTTCAATCTTTACTGTTTCTGTTACTCATTGTTTTGCTGATTCCAGTGAGTATCATTAAAAATGTTTCTTTAAGTCTTCATCAGGTAGTTTACTTAACTCTGATGCTATCATATTTTTCCCAGGGATTTTGTTTTTGTTCATCATTTCACATACATTTCTCTGTTTCGTGAATTACTTTGAAGTTCTGTGTTATGCTTATGCTTCCCTGACATAAAGACTTTGTATTAGGGCATCAAATTTCACAGTATCAAATCTCTGAGTGTCTGGAATGCTGGGTTTCCTTACTTGTATGCTTTCAACCATGGTTTAAGATATGTTGACACTCTAGGGCTAGTCCTGTGTTGAGGCATGAGTCCTACATACAGGATTGGAGTTGGATTAGGGAATCAAGGGCTTTTATTTTTATTATTCCTGAGTTATGGGCATAAATAATAAATCACAGGGAGAGAGACCAAAGAGCTATGAACCCAGTCCATAAACAAAACATGGTGTCAATAGAATCCACAGAAGAGACAGAGCTAGGAATTGGCTCTAGTGGAATATGTTCCCTATGAAAATTCCTCAGTATTCCAGAAGTGTGATAGTGTTAGCTGTGGGGAGTAAACAAGCTCTGGGACCTAGGGATAGAATTTCAGGAAGTACTAAGCAGGTAAGAGAATTGTGGTCCCCTGCTAGCTGAGAGCTGCAGTTTTAATGGAGCTCTTCCACATATTTTCCCTATGAAAAGGATAGAATGAAATGCTCCTTGCCAGAAATAAATCAACTATCTGTACAGGTGCTGTTGGCCTGGCTGTCTATCTCTGACAGACTGTGAAGGGCAGCTCTGCATATCAAGTTTTTGGTATAAATGTGCTGCTGTTGCAGGGTGCAATTGTTTTCCCCTGGGGCTTTCCTGAAATGAGAGTGTCAAGTGGCTGCACTCCTCAGAAGCAGCATCATTGTTCACATGCAGGCTATTCTTCTCCTCTTTCCATCTCCTGCCAAGGTTTTTTGGTTCAGAAACTGTAAGTCAATTCCCAGGTATTGTGGCACCCACTGAGAGGAAGAAATCTTTTCCCCAGGAGAGTATTTTTATCAATGTTTTCTTCCTTTTGGCTCTGGTATTATCAAACAGGATGATGAGACAGTTTGGATTCTCCTACTGCTTATGTAGCTCTATGTTCTGTCCCTTTGTTGAGGTACTGCTCTTTTTCAAAGGTAGCATTTGCTAAATAGCTTTATTTTGTTGTGGATGTGGGGAGGCAAGCTCACTATCTTAATAGTCTACCATTTGAAATCCTTTTTTTATTGTATTTTGAAGACTTTTTGTATATTTGGGGTATTAATCTTTTATCAGATATGTTTTTTTGAAAATATTTTCCCTTAGTTTCTTGCTTGTTTATTACTCTTTTCATATTGTCTTTTGAGGAGCGTAAGTTTTTTTTTTTTTTTTTTAATTTTGATGATGTCTAGCTTAGCAATAACTTTTTTCATGGATCTTGTCTTTGGTGCTATATTTAAAAAGACATTGCCATACTCAAGGTCATATAGGCTTTCTCCTATATTATCTTCTAGGAGTTTTATAGTTTTTTGTTTTACATTTAGGTCTGATCCATTTTGATTTGATTTTTGTGAAGAATTGAAAGTATATATCTAGATTCATTCTCTCCCCTGCCACCCCTGCCTCCCTTAGGATGTTCAATTCAGTTGTCCCACCAACGTATATTGAAAAGACAATGTTTGCATTATTGAATTGCCTTGTTATTTTTCCAGCGATATTTATGTGGTTCTACTTCTGTGTTCTTTATTCTTTTCCACTAACTTATTTTTCTATTATTTTACTAATAAACCACAGATGTTGTTACAGGCGATCCTCCAACTTACTCCTATACAGACGGTTCTGTCATATGCAAACAAGATTTTCTAATACCTATTGTTTATATTTTCTTTTCTTATTGCGCTTGCTAGAATTTCCAGTGTTTTCTTTAAATGGAACTGTAAGAGTGTATATTCTTGTTTTCTACTTCTAAGGTCTTATGAGAGTTTGGGTTTCTCATCATGAAGTATGAACTAATTTGTATTTTTATAATGCTCTTAATCAAGTTTAGAAAGTTTCCTTCTGTTTCTAATTTACTGAGTTTTTATCACGAATGGGTGCGGTATTATATCAATTGCCATCTTATGTGTGTTGATATAATACAATTTTGTTTTTTCAGACAACTGATGTGATGAATTGCATTAATTGATTTTACCAGCCTTGCATTCCTTGAGTAAATTCAAAATTTGTTATTTATTTCTCTGCCATGGTATATAATGTAAAATTTTTTTTTCTTGGATTCAATTTGCTAATGTTCTGTTGAATATTTCTGCCTGTATTTTCATGAGCAAGATTTTTCTGTAACTTGTTTGTTTTTCCCTTATAATTTCTCTGATTTTGGTATTAGGATAATGCTGGCCTAAGAATGAGCTGAGAAGTATTTCCTCTGTACCTATCCTCTGAAAGAAATTGTAGAGAATTATCATAATTTACTCCTTGAATATTTGGTAGAATTTACCAGTAAATCTTTATGGCTTGATGCTTACTGATTTGAAAGTTTATTAAACATTGATTAAATTTCTTTAATTGACATACCAATTCAGATTGTTTATTCTTATATGAATTTTGGTAGATTGTGTCTTCAAAATAATTGGATAATTTTATTTAGTTCATATTTATCACATAGTATAGCTTTAAATAGCATTCATTTATTATCCTTTTAATGCCTATGGAAATTGAAGCTATGTCTTGTCTGTCATTTATGAAATGAGTAATTTGCATCTATTCTCTTTTTTGTTAGTTTAGCTAGAGGCTTATACATTTTATTGATCTTTTCAAAGAACCAATTTTTGTTTTGGTTTCATTGATTTTTCTCAGTCTCTTTTTTCATTTTCACTGATTTCTCTTTTAGCTGTTATTTCGTTTCTTCTGCTTACTTTGTGTTTCAGCTGCACATCATTTTCTAGTTTCTTAAGTGGGAATTTGAATAATTAATATTAGATCTTTCTTTTTATCTAATACATGCATTCAATGCTATATTTTTTCCTCTAAATACTGATTTCACCGCTTCTCACTAATTTAGGTAAGTTATGATTTTATTTTCATTTAATTCAAAATATTTTTGAATTTTCATGAAATTTCGTCATTGGACCTTGTGTTATTAAGAAGTGTGATTTTCAATCTCCACATATTTTGGGGTTTTTCCATTATCTTTATGCAATTTTTTCAGTTTAATTTCACTGTGTTTTGAGAGTAAACTTCATATTATTTCTGTCTTTGTAAATTAATTATCTCATTTATGACACAGAATGTGATTTCTTTTGGTGATTATTCCTTGTAAGCTTGTAAAGAAAGTATATTTTGCTCTTTTTGGATGAGGTAGTCAATAGATGTCAATTATATTCAGTTGATTGATGCTATTGTTGATTCCAACAAATTTCATATTGATTTTTTTCCTGTCAAATCTTTTCACTTATGATAGCGTGGTGTGGAAGTATCCAACTATTATAATGGATTTACATATTCCTCCTTTCAGTTCTATCAATTATTTCTGCCTGTGGTTTTGTGCTCTGTTTTTAGGAAAATACATGTTTAAGATTGTTATATCTTCTTGGAGAATTGACCTCTATATTACATAATGTACTCTTATTATTGCATAAATTTCCCTGCTTTGAGGTTTGCTCTGTTAGAAATTAATCTAGCTACTTTTTTCCTTTTGATTATTGTTTCAAATGCATATTTTAATTAATTCATTTATTTTATATATGTCTCTCTTTAAAAGTGTTTCTTATTGACAGCCATATGGTTAGATTTTGGTATTTGATCCACTTTGACTATCTCGGTCTTTTAATGGTGCATTTATATCATTGATGTTCAAGGTGATGATTGATATCATCTGATAAGTGTCTTCCTTATTATTTTTTCCTATTTTTTACCCTTGTTCTTTGTGCTTATTCTACTATTTTTCCACCTTTGATTTTAATTGAGAATTTTATATAATTTTTATTTTCTCTCTATTCTTAGCATATCAATTATACTTCATTTTTTTCCTATTTAAATCTTGCTCTAAAGTTTGCAATATATATTTACAACTAATTTAAGTTTACTTTCAAAAACATTATTGTGCTTTATACTCCTGGTGTATTTTCTAACAACAGAATAATCCCAGTCCCTTCCACTGTCCCATTCCTTGTGTCATTGCTGAGATGCTTTTCATTTATATGACAGTATGCATAAAAATGTGTATTTATACAATTGAACACATTATTGCTATTATTATTATGAACAGACTGCAATCTATTAGATCAATTATGAATTAAAAAATAAAAGTGTTAATTCAGCTTTCACTTATTTATGTCATTTATTCTGTTTCTTTTCTTTATGTAGATATGAATTTTTTATCCATATTATTTTCTCTTTTTCTAATGAACTTCTTTAATATTTCCTGCAGCTAGATCTATGAGAATATCTTTATATCATGCTCAACATTGAAAGATAGTTTTTCAGGGTACAGAATTCTAAATTAATGGCATTTTATTCTTTATAAACACTTTAAATATTTTACTGTATTCTTACTTGCATGTTTTATGAGTAGAGTGCATTTTTTTCCTCTTTAGCTAGTATTTTTATTCGGTCTTGTTTCAGCATTTCTTGCTTATTTTTGATTTCCTGTAGTTCAAAAATAATTTTCCTAGTTATAATTTTACTGGAATGTTTGCTACTTTTTTTTTTTTTTTTTTGCCTTTCTAGATCTATGGTTTGTTGTTTGACTTTAATTTGATTTTTTTCTTTTTCCCTTTCTTTTCTTTCTAGCATTTCAAATAGGTATATGTTAAATCTCTTGTATTTGTCCCAAAGTCCTTGGGTATGCTATTTTGGTGTGTTATTTTCAGTTTTCTTTTATTTTTCTTTCATAATTTTGGAGATTTTTATTGAGATATCCTCAAGTTCAGCAATTACACCCTCAACTGTATATAGTATACAAATATGCCCATCAGATGTATTCTTCATTTCTGATTCAGTGTTATTTTGCCTCTACCATTACACCCTCCTTAGACTTCTCTCCCTCTGTTTTCATTACTTGTCTGTTATTGCATGCTGTTTTATCCATTAACGCCCTTAGAATCAGTATTCACAGCTATAGATAATTCCCTGTGTGATAATTCTAACTTCCTTGTCATATCTGGTTCAGAAGCTTGCTCTTTCTCTGCAAATTTTGTATTTTTCTTTTCATTTAGGCCTTGTAATTTTTTTTTTTTTTCGTTAGTTTGTTTTGATAGCTAGACATGGGTTCGGTGTAAAAGGAATTGTTATAAATAAGTGTAGTAATGTTTGGTGAGGAGGAAAATTATTTCATAATCCTTTGATTAGGTTTCTGACTCTGAGTCCATGTCTCCAGTTTGAGAATTTTACAAGTTATTTCTGAGTTTCCCTCTTTTCCCTTAGGTGGAGCAGGATGGCTAGAATAGGCTAGAGTTGGGTAATTTCCTTCTCCACATGGAAGAGTATTGTTGATTTGAGTTACTTATTATCCTAACTGTCCCCTCAAAGTAGACTCTGGCAACACTTTAACTGATTAAGAAATTTTTTCTGAGGCTAGACCTGGATAAGAACATAGGTGCTTGAGTATATTTCTACTTAATTCCTTTTCTTCTTCCATATTTTTTTTCCTGAAATTTACTTCTAGAACATTGTTGAGCTCCTGGAGATGAAACTCATGAAAATGTGGGGAACCATCTGTTACTGGATCCTCCTGAAGTTTGTAACTTTTAGGTTTGTTCAACTATACCTTTAGCATTTTTTCCAAATTACAGTTATTGTCCTACCCTGGTACTGATTTCTATGGCAGTTTTTGTTTGTGATTCTCTGTTTCAGTAAACAGTGACTTTCACTTGCTCTGTGTCTTCTATTCTCTTACAAAAAAATTATTTTTCAACCTTTACAGCTTTTTACTCATTAGGATGAGTGGCAACGTCTAATCTCCATACAAATGAAAATGGAAACGGAAAAGTCTACTTGTGAAAATTCTATCTTTTTTTTCATGTTCATTAGCTAGAATTCTTTTGTTCTTATAGTTATTTCCAATAATATTAAAGATTTGAGTTTGCTTGATTTTAACTTTCTCTTTGTTAAGTATCACATATTTCTGCTTTCTTTCTTATGTTTAACATATGACATTTTTTATTCAGTATGTTTCAGTAAGTTATATTTGTTTCTCTTCATTGTTCATGGGACCCATCTTTCTTCACGTTAGTTCCTATGTCAATTGTACATAATCCCATTAAATTGTGATAGTGTCCTTGATTTGGAATACTATGTCTCAGGAAAATTTATATTTTATGCTTAAGCTGTAAATCAACTTTTTCTAGACTCATAGTATTTTTGGCATTTAGGAACTCTGATTGTTACTGGCTAGTTATTGTTTTTAGGCTCTTTAAGTGGACAGACTCAGAAATTTCAAAACCTTTTTAAAAAGTCATTAATATTTAGATTTCAGATTTAATATTATAATCTTTTGCGCCGATTTTATTCATATAACTTATTTTCATGTACTAAAATTCTTAATTCTTATAGTAGCAATATAATATTTGCTGTTTTCTGCAATATAGAAATGATCATAGTTTCACTTACATAATTCAGCTTCTTCGCATCCTTAATGACTTGTTGATTTTTGAGAGTAAAGATATTCACCTATAATGACAATTTTTAATTATTCTGTTATTTTTTTTCTGTTGTATCTTTCAAAGCTGTGATGTGAGGTACATGAAAGTTGAAATTGCTATTTCTCTATAATAGATAATAGAATTTGACAACATGAAATATTCATCTTTGTCTTGTTTAATGCTTATCATCTTGAATTTTATATATCAAGCAATAATATCATTACATTAGCTTTCATTATTTATGGAATACATCTTTATTTTTAAAACTTGGTGCCATGATGTAGGTGTGCGTTTTTGAAATAACTAATCATTAAACTTCATGTGTGTCTTGTGTATATGTGTTTATATGTGTTTGTATCCCCATAGGCTTAATTGCATTTTTTACTCTCTTTCTAATATTCTGTCTTTTAAATAGTCTCAGATCTGTTCTAAGTATGTACTTTAAATGTAGATATATTAATTTATATAACGTAAGGCATATAAAACAGCAATATAATTTTGGTTATTAGGTATTTGAGGTGGAGATGTGAACAAATGTTCTTATGTCATCATTATCCAAACTACCATTAGCTTTTACTATTTTAAGGAAGCCTAATATTGTTTGTATAAGATTTAGCTACAATAAATATTAAAAAATCAAAATTAGTGTTCAACTAACCTTTTAAATGGACACTTATAGTAATAATTTTCATTCGTATGCATCTGAAAATAAGTGTACAATAAATGGACTTATTACTCAAAATACCACTCTCAGTCTATAGGAGATAGAACCAAAAGTGAAAAAGAAATGCCTTTAGTTGTGCAGTGAAATCAAGTGGAAGAGAAAATGATAAATATTTCTAGTTCGCAGAGTTTTTGAGAGGTTCTTGTTTCTTTACTGAAGCTCCTGTGATTAACCCTTTTCTAATAGTTACCTTAGTCTCAATTAGTTTCTCGTTAAGTACTGCTAAACAGCTTAAGGAGAATAATTTCTTAATCAATTTAAAAAGAAGTATAACTTGGAAAGAGTGTGACATTTTGTTAATTATGATAAGAATGATAACAAGAGTAACTAACTATTAGGTTATATGCATAGTTCCACTTATTTCTTTCAATGATTCTATGAGGTAGATACCATTATTCTTTATAATTTTTATATGAAGGTTATATGCACTATTCTACTTACTTCTGTCAATGGCTCTGTGAGATAACTACTATTATTATTTGTAATTTATCTATGAAGACTCTAGGACATAGGGTTAAAGAAATTTGCAAAGATAGAACTAGTACATAGAGAATTTTAGCTCAAGCATTCAATTCATGTTTTCCAGAGACTATATCTAACCCTCATGCCATTCTTTTGAAGGGGAGGAAAGAGGGACATGAGCAGAAGAAAAGGAAAAAAAAAAAAGGGTGGGAGGAGTGGAAGAGGAAAAAATGGATCACAGCACCTTTGAATTATGCCACATAAGCTGCCACCTACTCTGTCGAGCAAAAAAGAAAGTAAGAGAAGGGGAACCAGTGAAGTAAGAAAGTTGAAGGGTGACAAATGACAGAATAAAATCACTGAAAAGATCTTAGAAACTTAAACTCCTTAACTTTATTTTTACTTGCAGTGTCAAAAGGCACAGACGGACTTTCTTGTAGATTTTTCACAGGGGAAACAACATATCAACATTTGCTGTTGAGAATTTGTTAAAATGAAATTAACTATTTATTGCAAGTCATCTTGGACCATGGACATATGTAAGTCCTTGGATGGCAGTAGAGCATATGTGCTGAGTTTGGATCCCAGAGGAGACTGAAGCTGTTGGAGGCCAGAGTTGCAAGTGAAATCATACATAAGTTATTTTATCTAATCAGTATCCTTCACTGTAAAAAGGGACTTTTTGTGTTCACATCATAAGGGTGTTGTGTGAGCTAGATAAGTTAATATATATAAATAAGCTATATATATGCATATATATACATATATAAAGAAATTTTAATAGTACTTGCACAGAAGTATAAGTACTATCCAAGTGTCAGGAGGTACCCAAAGAGATGTATATTAGAGTTTGAGTTTCATTTTTCCATTAACAAATGTGATATTTTAATAAAACATATTTAAGTATATATAGATAACATATATGAAAATTTTAATGAGTTTTCTAACATTTAATGTATAGTACCTACTTTCACTAGCATATTTGTGTTTTACAAACGTGATTTTATTATATATGTGTATACATGCTTACTCAGTAAAATTTAGAAAGTTCAGAGAAAAAAAAATCAACACATCACAGAAAAAATCACCAACTCTCTTATTCCCAACAATTAAACAGCCACTACTAACCATTCACTCATTAACGTTTATTAGGGGTTAACTATATACCTTTTTGATATGTAGTTTTGCAGTCAAGATTACACACCTTAAGTACTAATTAATGATAATGGATACAACTTTTTAGTGCTTTTGTTAGGAAATGTTTGCAAGTTATCTCATTTGTTCTTCATAATAATTGCAAGAAGTCAGCGATATTTTACTTAGGAGGATTAATGACTTGCCCAAGATATCACTGTTAACAGGGCCTCAAAAAGGAGTAGAAATCTTAAAGTCTGAATTTCCAGTAGAATAAATTGCTCTTTATTAATTTTCTCTATAATCATGAGAAGTTATTAGACTCAAATTTTGAAAAGTGGTCTTATTTTTGGTTAAGGATATTTTAGTCTCCATGAAATAGAAAGAAATTCAATTACAGAGGCTTAAACAATATATGTTAATGTTTTCAGATATCAAGCCTGGACTCAGGGTGGTACAGCTCATTCTGTTTTTGTTTCAGACTCTTACTTCTCCTGAACCATTGTTTGTGTATATGGTTTATCCCTGTGCTTGTTACCCATGGTCACAGAATGACTGCTTCAGCTCAACCTTCATATTTGTGTGTCAGGAAGTCAAATGAAGTGCCCAAAATGAACAAATAATTAAAAAAACTATTTTTAGAATTCCATTAACCCTTTTGTTATATTTTATTGTCCAGAATTGTGTTCCAGGGCTACCCTCATTGGTGATTAAGTTTGGGATTTATACCTACATTCAGCATGTTTAAATAAGCAAATGAATAGCAAAATTGCATTCTCAATGTAAGTTCTGAGTCAGAGTATAACTTCTGTCCTTTAGAAAAGAGGCATATGGCAAAAAGCGCAATGCTTTGGCATATGGAACAAAACACACTGTTGCTGAATTTTTCCCCCGCTTGGAGAAATTTTATTTATTTATTATTTATTTAGTTTTAGTGTAATATTCATTACCTCTTTTTTCACAATGTTACATTCGTTTTGTACTGAAATCACATCTCAATCTATATTTTACATTACCCCCACCACCAGAGCTCCAGTGTTCTTTATCACCACCACCATTTCACCTTTCTTTCTTTATCCCCTCCCATCCTCCTGTCAGCCATTATCTTCTGTCCTGTGATTTCTTGCTGGAGTTTGTTTGTTTCATTTCATTATATTCCTGATAAGAGTGAAACCATCCTGTATTTATTGTTTTTCTGACTTATTTCAATTTGCATGGCCCCTCCCAGTTCAATCTAGATTGTTGCAAAAGGCACAGTTTCGTATTTTTTGTTTAATGGATTTTTGTTGTTGTTTTTAGTAGCTACAAAGAATTCTATCGAGTTCATACACCATAGTTCCTTTATCCAGTCATCTGTTAATAGCATTTATGTTGTTTCCATGCTTTGGCTATTGTGAAACATGTTGCTATAATATAGGGGGTGCAGATACTTTTTTCTTATTAAAGATTTGTGTCTTCTGGGTATATGCCCAAGAATGGATTAGCTTGATCAAATGGTAGATTCATCTTTATTGTTTGAGGGAAGTCTATACTGTTTTCCAAAGAGGTTGCACCAATTTGCATTCCTACCAATGGTGTAGGAGGGTTCTTTTTTCTCTATATCCCTTCCAACATCTGCTCTTTCTGGTATTTTCGATATAAATCATTTCACTGGTGTGAGGTTGTATCTCATTCTGGTTTTCACTTGCATATCTCCGATGATAAGTGATATAGAACATTTTTTCAGGTGCCTATGGTCCTTCTTTAAATAGGTGTATATGCAGATTTTTGACATTTATTGAGGGCTCCTTTGCCTTTTTATTGTTGAAGTGTGTGAGCTCTTTATATATTTTGAGATTAAGCACTTATCTGATATATGTTGTGTGAATATTTTCTCCAGTTCTGTGGATTGTCTTTTTGTTTTAGTGGTGGTTTCTTTTGCTGTGCATAAGATTCTCAGTTTGATATAGTAGCAATTTCTAGTCTTATTTTGTTTTTTTTTTTACCATAAATGTCCCTTCCCCAGTGATCTCTTTGAGTTTGAAATCATTGAGTATTTTTCCCACATTGTCTTCTAAGTATTTTATATTTTTAGTTCTGTGGCCAGGTCTTTGATCCATATTGAGTCAATGTTTGTCTATGGTGATAATGAGTAACTAGTTTCTTATTTTGCAGATGTCCTTCCAGTTTTCCCAGCACCGTTTTTTAAATAGACTTTCCTTACTCCATTATATGCTCTTGGCACTTTTGTCAAAGATTAGCTGTTCATACAGATGTTACTATATTTCTAGTCTCTCACCATGATTCCACTGATCAGTGTGCCTGTTTTGTTCTAGTACCAAAATGTATTGATGATGATCACTCTGTAATATAGTTTGAGTTCAGGGAGTATGATTCCCCCATTGATCTGTTTTTCTCTTAAGATAACTTTGGATATTCAACGCCTTCTGTGATTCTTTACAAAGTTCTGTATTGTTTGCTCCATTTATTTAAAGACTATTCCTGGAATTTTGAAGGGAATTGTATTAAACCTGTGTATTGCTTTGGGTAGAATGACTGTTTTTTGTTTGTTTTTTTTTTGCATATAGGAATGTTACTGATTTATGTGTTGATTTTGTATCCTGCCTCTTTGCTGTTTATGTTTATTGTTTCAAGCAGTTTTTTTTCATGGAGTCTTTAGGTTACCTAGGTATAATATATCATATACAAATAATGATAATTGTATTTCTTCTTTTCCAGTTTGGATTCTTTTAATACACTTTTTTTTTTGTCTTATTGCTCTGGCCAAGACTTCCAGAGCTATGTTGAATAGTAGTGGTGATAGTGGACAACCTTGTCTTCTACCAGATATTAAGAGAAAGGCTCTTAGTTTTTCATCCTTGATTTTGATGCTGACTTTGAGTTTGTCATATATTGCTTTTATTATGTTGAGGTATGTACTTTATATTCCTATTTTGGTGAAGGTTTTTATGACAAATGGGTACTGAATCTTGTCAAATGTTTTTTTCTGCATCTATTGAGATGATCATATAGGTGTTCATATTCGCTTTGCTGATGTAGTGTATTACATGATTAATTTTTTTATTTTGAACCATTTTTGCATTCCTGGAATAAAATCCACTTGATCATGGTGTGTAATTTTTTGATGTGCTGTTGAATTCTATTTGCCAGGATTTTTGAATCTATATTCATAAGTAATATTGGGCTTCAGTTTTCTTTTTTTGATGCTGTCTTTGTTTAATTTTGTAATCAGGTTAATATTGGCCTTATAGGATGTATTTGGGAGTTTTCCCTCCTCTTTCACTTTGTGAAAGAGTTTAAGAAGGATGGGGATTAACTCTTCTTTGAATATTTGGTAGAATTCACTAGTCATGCCACTAGGCAAGGAATCTTGTTTTATATGTATATATATATATATATATATATATATATCCATTTCTTCATGATTGACAAATTTGTTAGCATATAGGTGCTCACTATAGTTTCTCATGATACTTTGCATTTCTGTCATGTCAGCTGTGAACTCACCTGTTTTATTTATGATTTTTGTTATTAGGATTTTCTTTCTTTTTCACTATATTCTTTACTATAGTTAGAGATGTATCAACTTAGTTTATTTTTTCAAAGAAACTGCTCTTTGATAAATTGATCATTCGTATGGTCTTTGTTTTCCATTTCATTTATTTCTGCTCCAATGTTTATTATTTCCTTAATTCCGTATTGATTTTTGGGTTTTAATTGTTCTTCCCTTATAATTCCTTCCGGTATGAGGTTAGTGATTGAACTTGGGCACTCTCTTGCTTTTTTAGTTTTTGGTATGTATTTGGTTAAAAATTTTCCTATCAGGACTGGTTTTGTTACCTCCCATATGTTTTGGTAGCTTGTTTCTGAATTTTCATTTGTTTCCAGATAAGTATTAATTTCATCTTTAATTTCCTGGATGATGCTTGAGTTACTCAGAAGCATGTAATTCAATCTCCACCTCCTTGAGTTCCTTCCAGTTTTGTTCTTTTAGTTCATTTCTAATTTTTTCCTTTTGTGGTCAGAGAAGATGCTTTCTATAATTTCCATCAAGCTAAATTTGCTGAGACTTGTTTTGTGTCCTATAATATAGTCTGTCCTTCAAAATGTCCCAAGTAACTTGAGGAGAATGTATACTCTCTTTTGTTGGAGTAGAATACCCTTTATATGTCTTTTAGTTTCATGTGATCCATTGTTTCAATTAAGGTCCTTTTTATTTGTTGATATTCCACCTGGATCATGTATCTATTGGTGTAAGTACAGTGTTGAAGGACACTGTCAATGTCCACCTTTAGTTCTGTCAGTATTTGTTTTATGTATTTAGGTGACCCTGATTTAGATGCATTTATGTTAATATTGTTATTTCTTCTGGATGGTTTACCCCCTTGACCATAATTCAGTGTCATTCTTGCTTCATGATACACTTTTTAGTTGGGAATTCTTTTTGTCTAATATTAATATTGTAGCTCCTGAAATCCTTCATCACTGTTGCTTTGGTATATTTTTTGTAGCACTTCACTTTCAACAAGGGTTTGTCTTTGGATCTGCTATGTGTTTTCTGTAGGCATAATATTGATGGTTCCTACTTTTTGATCCATCCAGACATTCTCTGACTTTTGACTCATTCCATTCTCATTTTCGGTAATGATTGAAATGTGAGACTTTGTTACTGTCATTTGAGCCTTTGCTCTCTGTTGCTTTTCTGTGCCTGTCGCTTTATTTCTTGTTTGTTTAACTTTGTTTTATTCTTTGGATGGTTTTTGGCATCTATTTTATCAGTTTTTTCCACTTCTCACCTATGTATCTCTTTAGAACTAGGCTTTGTACCTATTCTGTGGGTCGTCTCTAACTCCACTGCCCTATGACAGACTTGTGAGCAGGTGCCATTTCACATTTAGATATTTTCATAAGTTGCCAGCTTTTCTATTCCTCCTTAGTGTTTCTGTATTCTCTCCTGTTGGTCTCATGTTTTTTCTTCTTCTTTTGCTTTCCTGTTCATCACTATCCACTAGGCCTGGTGAATCTTTGTTTTCGTTTTCCCTGTTGTAACCTCCTTCAAGACTTCTTGAATGGCAAGCTTGGTGATAGAAAAACCCAGTAACCTTTGTTATTCAATAAAACCTCTATTTCTCCATCATATCTGAATGAGAATTTTTCAGGATAGGGTATTCTTGGATGGTATTTTTTGACTTTTAGTGTTTTTAATGCATCATTCCACTTTCTCCTAGCCTATAGGGTTTCTTTTGAGATATCTGATAAAAGCTTGATGGGTATGCCTTTATAGGTTATGTTTCTTTTCTCTAGCAGTCTTGAGTAATTTTTCTTTGTCATTGACTTTTGCTGTGTTTATTATGCTGAGTCTGTGGCTGATCTATTTACATTTAGAAATTTCTGGTGTTCTTTCTTCTTCTTGAAATCCATGATTCCTTTTTGTAACAATGTGGGAAATTCTCTACTATTACTTGATTAAATAAGTTTTCTGATCCTTTTTCCCTCTCCTTTCCTCAGAGATATATTATCCTTATTTTCTTCTTTTATAGTGTCTGATAACACTTGTAGGGATTCTTCATTCTTCTTCAATCTTGTTTTCTTCTCCTGTTCCATGATGGTCACCTCTGTGTGTCTTCAATATCTGATATTCATTCCTCTGCAAGGTTGAGCTTGTTCATGACAATATCCTTGACTGTATTTTTTTTTAAATCCAGCATTGCTGCTAGGACCATCTTCATGGTCTCAATCTCTTTAGTGACATAATCTCTTTGATCTGCCACTTCTTTTCTGAGGTCTTCCAAATGCCTTAGGGTAGTTGTAGGTGCATCCTGTAACTCATTCAACTTTCTAATAACTATCATTTGGAACTCTTTCTGTATTAAGTTGTCCCACTTCACATCAATAGAGTTCTCTGGTGAGTTCTTGGCATCTTTCTCTTTGCGGGGCGCTCAAATTTTGGGGGTGGCAACATTTTGGCGTAGCTTTCGTTTCTGCCTTAAATTTAGCGCTGTGACTTTCTATTTCTTTTGCTATAGACTTCTTCATATCTATATGATGGTGTGATAAGTACCAGCCTCTTATTTCATTTGGGGCTGGGCTGCTTCTGCTCTCTAGGATGCCCTTTTGTGGTGGGCCACTGATGGCTTTTCAAATGGTGCTTGAAGGTTTCTCAGCTATTTAGTTCAGGGAGTGTCACAGGCAACCCTGGTGCAGTCTGGGAATACAGCTCTCAGACAGCCCAATTATGCATTTTAGAATTTATGGTTCTGGGTCTGGGTTGAGGCACCATGGTTTTTTTCAGTGCCTAGCAGACACTTGTTCCTGGCATTGGCTGGACAGGGTGGGGCTCAATCATCCACGAGTCCAGAGGTCCTGTGAGCACTAGTTCTGGCCCTGGTGGTTGGTCCTGTGGACCAATGGATCTTGAGGTTATCATATGCTGGTTCTGGGCTGCAACAGGATAGGGCCATGGGTCAACAGTCATGAGTCTGTGGGACCTGAAGCCAAGTGTGCAGTGTCTTCAGGCTGAAATTGGTAAGAGGGAAGGAGTCTGGATACCTGAAACCTGCAGGGCAGGTACTTGTTTTGGGCCACTGCAGGCAGCTCTGGTGATCCAGGGTCTTCAAGAACAAAGAGATAGTGTCCTTGGAACCTGGTGAATGCAGCGAAGCTAGGCATGTACAGCTCTGGGTGTCTTCTGGGTAAGCCCTGTGATATAGGGACTGAATTCACTGGAGCCTGGCAAGCTGAAGTTTTAAGAAAAACAAAGTTCATTCCATTGGCAAGGAACTTCCCAGTCGTGTGGTTTTCCCAGAGGATCAGTTATGCTCTGAGCTCAGCACACATCATCCAGCATTTTATGAATCTCTGCAGTGTAATTACTATGACTTGTTATACTGTTCGTAAGTGTCTTGGTCAATCTTGAGATGGGTTCAACAAAAACCTCTCATCCTACAAACACTTCTCTCTAGTTATTTCTTTGCTGACAAAATCAGTTAAGATTACATGCAATCAGCAACTCCTTAGGTGAGACTGGTATGAAATGAAGAATGGAACCAGGAGGAATACAGATAAGAATCTCTGGTATGTGTACTATCAGTGTGCCTCGGAAGCCTGTCATTTAGCTACCTCTATCCTTATTTCCAGTGAGCCTTGCTAAATTTTGCCAGTTTTTAATCCCTTGTAAATTTCTAAGGGATTATGAAAAGCACTGGTTCTTAGATTTTTCCCCACTGGTGAGTGAAACCAGTGCATGAACTAAACGCAGGAAGGAGCTCCTGTGTGCACGTAGGACTCTGGTGGGCAACAGCGTTTACGTATAGATGATGGCAGCTGGTGTTATTCACTTTTATTCTGAGAAAATAGCCTAACTTACCTAGACTATTCTTCCACTCTTAATTTATAAACCTCTGTTGAATTTCCAAGATGGGCATGACAAATTTGGCCAATCAGAATGTTTTATAGATGGGGACAGGATTTATTCTCCAATACGACTGGAGCCAGTGAGATACAGCTGCTTTTTTTTTTCTGAGACTTCTAGGAAAGAGACCCTTACCTTTCCCTTTTAAAATTTAAAGCAGAAAAGATACAAAATCAGAACTTTTCAACTCATCTTTTAGTTATGAGAATTAATTCAATATGGAGGAGAGAATATTGTGACATGGAAAAAAGAAAAAATATCTAGGAGATAACTTTTAAGTCTCTGAACAAACCAAAAGATAATTTCTCTGTGGACTTTCCATTTATACAAGCAAATAGGATACTTTTATGTTTAAATCATCTTGGGAGTCATCTTTGTTTGAAACAAACAAAAGTCTTTACTGAATCACTACCATAAAACTTCCAATTTATCTGAAGGTTTCAGTTCAGCCTAACAATTCAGATGCACTTAGCTTTGTATTGTTGAAGATAAATATATACTTATATAGATACATAGATTATAGATATAGAGATATATATATGTTTAAAATTTCACTTAAATTACTTAAATCTTTGTCTTAAGTTTTTCACGTAAAATCTATTTTCCAGGAGACGTCATATTTATTATATAACTTCTTATCCCCTTAGAATGACTCTGCTTTACCATGTGGTATATCTACTACAATTTTAAAAGCACAAGCTTGAGGAGCCGTGAGTATAACAGGGAAGTTCTGAATGCAAAATAATTTCAGGACTCAAAAACATAGACTTGTAATGGCAGCATAATAGGCTTTGTCACAAGAAGACCCATTTGGGACTTTACAAACAGACGTCATTCATTCCACCCACAGAAAAACTACTTTGTGGAGGAATACATACATATAAAAAATTCATAGTATAGTTACTAGTGAGGTTCAAATCTGAATTTCAACAACTTTATTGAAAGAGCTCTGGTACGCAGAGATATCCCAAGTTATAAATTATGACATATGACATTGAAGGAAACTAAGAATAATGCTAATGCCTCTGGGGAGGGAGTTTTCTTTTTTTCCCCTCAGAGTTATTATTTCTTTGTGATACAATATCTTTTTTATTATGGGCCACTGAGTTCAAGTTTTTATTCTTATTTTTTCACAAAGATAGTTTAACCCCTTGTTTTTCAGAGAGCTCAGATTCTAGGTGGGTGTTAAAGTAGCACAGATGCTTGATTCACTCTCTATGAAGACCTTGCTTTACTGTTATTGCTAAATGTACACAGGCTGAAAAATATAGTAGATGATCAAGACATAAAATATTTCATCAAATTGCTTGCAAGTGAACTTCTTAAGCAGATGTATACATATTGTTTTTCAGAAAGCAGAATCTATTTGATTCAGAAGGATTATTTCAGCATCTGTATGATTCTCAGAATCTTGGTGATGTAAGAGAAATCAGTCAAGTATCCTGATGTCTTGTTCACTTATTAGCTAATACTTCAGCAATTGAAAACTTAAGGATTTTTGTCTTTATGTCTTTGTTCACTGAATCATATAGCTGAAATAAACTCTAAATTTAATGTAATTTCTTCCCTGACTACTGGTAGAAAACAATCTTAATTGAAGGGTTTAAATATCTCCACTTCTTTCTCCATGTATATTTTGTGTACTTTCTCCACACACGAGGCTCTAGAATTGTTTACAGGCGTCACAAAATACAGCAATAATTTAATATCTTATTTCCAAACATTCTGTAATAAAAATTTACTAAGAAAGGAGAATATCACTCTTGCTCTTAGATTTTCCTTCATCTCATCTAAGAGGTATTTGCTCCAAAATTTTGCTGTTTCATTTTGAATTAGAGTATTGGATTTGAACATACAGTGCCTTTCCTTCCTTAATTAGACACTGACTTGGGTGATTTTTTTTTCTTTTTCTTCAAGTAAATGATAGGAAGATAAGATTAGTTTGCTATCACGGGATGAACAGGCAAAAATGTGAAACTATCTTTCTGATGTTAGAAAATAATTTTAGGGATCATTTCTGCCCTAGGGCTCATTTGGATTTACTTTTTCTCCTGGAAAAAAGTAAAGTGTTGTTAGCGGAGATAGGTAAGAATAAGCTGTATACAGTTAAGAAATTTCCTAGAGTATTTTCAATAAAATGTATAATAAAAGATGTTGAGAACTATCTAGACTGTCTTATATTATGAATCACTAAAGAAAATTTTCACTACATACAGCAAGAGGAATTAAATAAAGTTATTCAAGATCTCTGAATTACTACCTTTTACTTTCTCAAATTATCTTAATATTCTGACAGTGACTCAGATCCTTTTTTGTATCCATTTTGGTATCCAGCTAAATATGCCACAAAAACCATTGAATGCACTTTCCATAATCTTAGATACAAAACAATTCCATAATACTAGTTCATTAAGAATATACAAATGAAATTGCATATTTATTATGTATTAATGAATATTCTGGAATATAGGCTATGCACTCTAACAATAGAAGGCATCAGTTTTAAGAAAATGGAAATCTATTATAGTATGCAGAATTCAACTTGATCATATCTCCCTGTTAAACCTTCCATTGAGAGGTAGTAAGCATCTTTGGGAGCCTTATCAGAGAAGAAAATGTATATTTATTGGATGTCTACTATGTTCCAGGTATTTCATAGTACTAGGTCACTTATATTTATATTTATTATTAAAAAATGAAGGAGCTGTGTACATTAAACAAATAATTCTAGTGACTCAAAAACCACAAAATAAATTGGAGAAAGGAGATAATTTATGACAAAATCTTGACAACTGTCTTGAGAAAAAGATGAAGGATGTGAAAACTGACCAAATGATGGTTTTGTCTGTACAGCACATTGTTACTTCTGTCCCAGTCGGCTGAGAAACAGGAAGTCTGGTAATGGAGGAAGACTATAAAATCTAAATATTTAATAGCTTCTCTTGTTGAAAACAAGTTATACTCTACTTGCGATCTTACTTCTTGACCACATATCTCTTTCTTTTGCTCTGGGGGAAATTCTTATTTTATCACTTGGTTATAAGTCAAACAAGTCAAAAGAGATTTTGAGAAAGCACTTTCACCCACCAAATCTATTCTTACTCCCCAAAGGTGATCTTATTTTTATGTGTGTGTCTGTTAATTAAAAAATACTATAGTTATACTCATTTCTTATTTTTTAAAATATTGTACTGTTTGATAGTGATATTGGCAGTAATTTGCATATTTCATACTGATCTCAATGAGTTGGGTAGTGTTCTCCCTGTTTTATTTTTTTGAGAGAGCAAGCGTAATATGAAAATATTCACTTTTGTAATTTGCTAGAATTAATATACAAATCTATACATTTTATGTGAAGATTTTAAGCATCTATTTCAACTTCTTTAACAATTATACGAATTTTCACACTTTCTCCTTTCTAAATCAGTTGTATATTACATATGTCAAGGACTCATTCATTTCACCAAAAGCTTCAAATTAACTGTTAAGAAATTCTCAAAATTTTCTCTCACGCATAGTGTCTTTGCAATTCCTACTGTGTGTGCTATTTCAACCTTGAATTTGTTTATTATTATTCTTCCCTTGAATAATACAGTAATATATTTTATACTTTACTATTATTTTTTTAATAAAATTTTTGTTTTGGTTGATAGTCTATGTTAACTTTTATCTTTATGATTACAAATTGACATTTTACTTAATTTTTTATCTTTTTAATGTATCTGTATTTTATCACATTTTTTATTTTCATATTTGCATATTTATTAATTTTTAGTCTTTTCTTCATAAAATTTCAAAAACTAAACTTTCATGTAGAGACTGTGTTTGCTCTATGGTGCATCTTTTGATATGCTTTTATAAAAATTATTGACTTTCAGTTATGAAATGTATTATAGCTAATTCCTATTTTCATAATTATTTTTCCTTCGACCTCTGAATTATTTTAAATAGTTTAAAAAACATTTCCAAATGTGTTTTAAGATGTTTATCTTTGTTAATGGGTTACTAGAATTATGGTCAGATTATACGACTGGTTTATTAATAATTCTTTGAATTTTAAAAAATATTGAATAATAGTAATAATCAATTTTTGTAAATGTGTCAGGTTTTCTCAAAAAACTATGAATTGTCAGCTTGTTGAGTATAGTTATATCAATTTGGTGAATTCTGTTGACTTATTCCACTATTGTAGTCTAACGAGTATGTTTAGATACCCTAGATGAAGGGTAAATGGATTGAATGGTAAAGTAGTTCACAAGGAGTCAAGTATTTATTTAAAAAATAAAGTGAAATAGAGCTTGTATTATTGTATTTTAAAAATAGAATAGGCTTCAAGTTAAGTCTGCTCTGAGTTTAGACTATAAATATTTATATTACAACTGTAAGTTATAATGTAAGATAAGACTATGATGAAATAATAATAACTTCCTATTATATGACTAAGCTTAGGAATTTCTATAAATTATTTTATTCAATCATTGTAGCAGACAAGTGAGTTAGAAATTATATTTGTTTTACAGATGATGCTTAGCACTGTATATTGCTTGTACAATATAACCTAGTTTGTTAAGGATAAAGAACTGGAATAACATTTGGTCCATCTTAGAGACTTGCTCTAAATCATTACCCTCCTCTATCAAGTAATTCCTGGGATCTGTAGAAAGGTCAGATCGTTCTTGCTTTCAAGGACATTGTAAGCTTATTAGGGACATGGATCTCATGTATTAAAATAATTCAAAGATGTTACTAGTTAGTAAAATAATAAAAAAATATTAACATGAAATTCACATGTCAAAATATGTGGTACAACTCCTGTGGTATTTTGAGATTGTCAGAGAAGAGAGGTCATTTGTTGCCTGAAGTTATTAGAAAAAAGTTTCAAGAAAGAGGTTGGCTTTAAAATGTAAATGTAAAACTGATAAGATTCAGATAAACAGAAGAATGTATTCATCTGGACTGCGGTAGCTGAACAAAGTGTTGGTTTATATGTTCTACATAACTTTAGCAGGTAGACTGAAAATATGGCAGGATTTGCCTACTTAAAGAAAGGAGAGGGCCATCTAGGCTGAAGTTACAATGAATAAGAGTAACTACAGCTCCTCTGTGGAGGGGTGAAAGATCAGAGGGGCCACTGAGAGCTGTGAGAGAGATATTTAATAGGGTAGGTAGCATAAGGGCCACAGATTTGAACATGAATTAAAGAAAAAATTGAGAACCATTGTGATTTTCTTTTCCTCATAAGAAAATGATACAGAAAACAATCTTCCTCATTTCTGAATTCCGGTGAATTGGAAGCAATATTAATGGGAAGAAATATTTTCTACTATCTAATTCTTTCTACTAATGCATTTTATTATTAACCCCACAAAACTGAGAAGATTTTGTTTTGGTTTGACTTAAATCTCTTATGGGAATTTAAACCTATTTCCTCTCTTTTCTTCATTGCAATATTTTTCAAGATAGTCACAGTTTGATTTTTAATCTGTTCTTAATTTCTGAATGGCATTATTGGACATTCTAGCTGTAGTTATAATAGAAATCTTATCACCCTTGTTACCTGACCTGGTTTTTTGTTTTGAGCAAGAGTTGAGTAACACATATACCACATATCAATTTAATGAAGAAATATCTGTCAAGCTGATTTGGCTTCCTGTGGATTGATTCAGTTGACTGAATTTTATATATTTCTGAGAATCAGTTATTTTGGTGACATGCAAATACAGCATGGATTTTGGTCTCAAAACTGCTGAGTTCAGGAAAGACTTCAGAAAACTGAGAAGCCTAGTCAAGCATTACTTTTAGCTGTCGAATTTGTGAGAATCTGTCCCAGAGAAAACTAAGTGACAATATGCTGAAAGTAATCCTTACACACATGGTGATGAAAAAATAGTCTATCTTATGATTCCTATTATTAACCAGGGTTAATTATAGGAGTGTGATTGGTCAGCATTAAACAAGCTATTTTAAAGTGAACTGAAAGAGAATACATTTCTTTAACTTCTGGCTTGTTAAATCAACACATGCCTCAAGAATATAGTTCATATTGATTTGCATTCAGTAAAAGTGTTTGCTTGTCAGGAATTGATAAGTACATGGGTGTGTCAGTTATTTCTTACCCAAAAAAAGACACTGGAGAATTTCTGTCTTCCTGTATTTTATCGGATTTAGATTTACTATCAATGTTCACCTAAGACCTGATATGGCACTTCTGTGTACATTATTTCCTAAGTTGAGATTTTACATATTTTTTGTTGTTTTCTTTGAATTGACAATGAAGCACTCAGCCCCAGTTCTACAACTGGTTTCATCTATCAGGGTCTAGGCTGAAATAAAACAAACTTGGAAAGCCATCTTACAATGTTGCAAGAGCAAAGGGTGGTCATTCAATTTTTTTTTCTTTAAATACCAATATTGAACTTTTCCTGACACTGAATCATGTATTGCTGGGTGTTTTAAGTTGTTTATCTAGTATATGACACACTTTAACCTACATAGCTCTGGTGATAATTGCTGAAGCTACAAATTAATAGAAAAATTGGCACAATACTACATAATATCAGAGATCGTTATTTGTGAAGCGCCAATTTTCTGTAATTAGGAAAATTGCTAATTATCACTGGAACTATTCATTAATATTTGAAGAAAGATTAAAAACTAATAGAAATGCTATTTTAGTAGCTACAACTTTTAAAGGCTATTGACTTATTCCTTTGATCAATCCTAGTTTTTGTATCTAAGTAAACAACTGGACAGTGGTGAAGAAAGAGGAAGTAGCATTATTTTCCCAAATGATGTGATGGAATCTTTTAAAATGGCAGACTCAGACATCATTTACCAGCATTTCTAGTGTTCAAGTGCAAATTGGGAAAGTCCCATATTTAATCACATAATATCAGTAGCTAGTTATCTTAGGTCAAAGTAGTCCTGGTTTTTTAAATAAAGAGCATAGTCCTCTGCATTTATTTAGTGTTATGAAAAGAAGCATCTATTTTAGAGCTTTGCTTACAGCAATGCTAATTATTACTATTATATGACATAATTTAAAGAATATTATAAGTTATGAGCAACAGCGTTTAACATGAGCTATCATTTTAACACTTTAAAGAGTGTTTAGCATTGATGGCCTTTTAGGCTTGACATCTAAGCATGTTCTTTAACCCCGAATGAAAATAAGTACAAATGCAAGTGATGGTTCAAAGCTTATAAATCTAATAATTTATTCTCTTGTCAAGAGAAATTTAAAATATGTGTTTATCAACATAAAAGAAGTACCAGGAAAATGATAAAAAAAATAGTGCAAAGCTGAAGGTTGCTAAAGAAGAAGTCTTTAGGAGATAGTGAATTATTCATTAATTGAACAAGTATTTCCTAAGCCACTACCCAGAAAAAAGAATTTGGGCAGCTCTACATGCCTACTGTGTAGTTGGGCTCTGTGGACTGGAATGGGAGAACATAAAGGAAACAAAGAAAGCTGGTGATCCAGGGTCAGGACGGAGCTGAAATGAACTCATCTGCAGGGGATAGACCCAGAAGACTGAGTGATTAAAGTGATGCCAGTGAACTTAGGGTCAGGGAGAAGGTGAAACCAGAGCCAAGAATCCAGTGAGGGTGATAAGCTGAGAAATTGAAAAGATGTCCTTGACTGAATGAAGCTGTGGACATCATTCTGTTCAATTCAGCACACTATTGATTGAGTTGCTACCAAGCATTGAATGTAGTTCAACCATAACTTTGAAAAAGAAATAAAGAAAAAGGGGTAAAAACACCTGGTATCTCATCTATGATGTGGAATGTTCTCTCCCCTATATTAGTAGTGCACTGATGATTAAAAGTCATTGCTTGTGGACTCAGGGGCACTAGATAGTGTTTTGTAATGTAGGTTTTACAAAGCATGAATTGCATTTCAGAATGGAAAGATCCTAGATAGAATCTAATCATATGCTACCCTGATTAAGCAGGAATCTAAAGAAATAATCTTGGTACTTCCCTAACTGAAAATGTTTCTAGCATTGCACCAATAGGGATCTGGTTCTAGTATGACAGTTACTTTTCCAATACCTGGCACTCAGAAAGTAATGCAGTTCCAGATGTGCTCCTGACAATGAAGAGCACAGGGAATATAGCTAAGGCTATTTCAGCTGTGTTCTGACACTTCAAGATGTATACAAACACCTGATTAAAAACAAAAACCAAAAACCAATTGGGCCATGGCATCAGTCAAATGAAATTCTTAGTTGTAAGTAACAGAAATTCACTTTGGCTCATAGATGGAAAAAATAAATGTATTAAAAAGATATTGGCCAGTGTACAGATTCTTCACCAGGGCCAGAAAACTAAACTCAGAGTTGTGCCATCAGAAGTGAAACCTGGAGGAGGAATGACAACCACTTGGTACTGGACCCCAGAACTTTAATTCCTACAGTACAGAACTTAAAACTTGAGTTGCCCAGAGGGTCACCACTGCCCTACACAAGGGCTGCCTTGCTTGCCATCCTTCCTCTTCAAGCTCTGTATATGGCGGGACTTCTGTCAATGATGTGGCTGTATGAATGGCCCATTATGCCGACTAAGGTGAAGACTCTCTAGTCATAGGGAGAGGGTTCAAAGCTGGGCAGCAAACGACTAGCAAAATAACTATCAGTGTCTCCTTAACTCCCCACTTCATCCCTTCTCATTCATAGACTCCTGAAAAGTCCAAACTCTTCTTTAAACGTCACTTTTCTAAACTGACCTGTGATATGTAGGAAATTACATGCCTTAGCTTCTAAATAATACATTTTTTCTTAATAGTTTACATTTAGATTGCATTCGGGAGTAAGCCTATCTATTTTTTTTTAAGCAAATTAGCACTGATATGAACAGAAGAGCATGTGGAATTGTAATGGTCTGCATTACACTGCAGAACGTCACTTATTTGAGAGATGAGAATTCAGAACTTCTTCCCCTCCTCCTCTGCACATGGATTAAGAGAACCACAGGATGAAATGTATTAATACAAATTATGGGAAATGCTTCCTCATGCAGCTTCTTCACAACCCCATCACAGACTTGTCATGGTGGACTAGAAAATAATGATAATACAAAATTTATTGAATGCTCATTATGCTGCACGACATTCTGAATACTTTATGTGAATTAATTTATGTAATTCCACACCCACCCAAACAGGAAGGGCTGTTAGGACCCCGTTTTACGTATGAGACGCTGCAGCAGAGAAAGTTGCCCCTGCAGGGCTCTCTGTCTTGTGCACCCTCATGGCCAGTATTGTAAATCCCAGGTTGTCTAACTCCAAAGCCTGGGGTCTGACCCATTCAGTCCGGCTCCTGCTGGAGAATCAAACAGTGATACTCTCACGTTTCCCTATGGAGAATGAGAAGCAGATTCCTGCAGTAAAGGTGCTCTTGCTCTTGTGGCTGGCCCTTCTCAGCTGAAATGAGAAGCCATTTTACTGCCATGGGTACAGAAATATATGTCGATTTTTTTTTTTCTTTAACTCTCAGTCCAACCTCAATTGCAGGGAGCAACGTGACTACCCAGTGTGAAAAATATTCCAAGCATCTCAGCTGATAAATTCTAATGGAGCTCTGATGCCTTTGTGACTTCGTTCAGATTAGTTTAGTGCACCAAGCATAAATTGCTTAAATCTTTTACATGCAACCATTCTATTGCCTATTAATTAGAACCGTCTTTTAATTGCACTGGTGCTTCAAAATTAAGTCAATATAGTTACAGGGATAGAATTCCCTGGGGGGGATATTTCTTTATAGGAAGCAAGCAATGTTAAAAACAACAGAAGCTCTTAACAATAAAACTCCCCATAACATCTACAAAACATCCCTGCAAAAAAAGAAAAAAAAAAAATCTCCCTAAATCATTTGAGGCTAAAACTCCATTTTCCTAGATACAAAGGAAAACACAATGCTAAGCTGCCTTCCATACCCCTGTTAAGTTGTGATATCATTGAAGTTTTCCTACTGTGTGTTCAGCTCATCTTTTAAAAACTTGTTTCTTCTTCCCCCTACATGGGCAGCCAGTACCTTCCTTCTGTTTTCAGACTTTCTTCAGTCAAAACAGGAAAAGATCACACATCAGCCTTTTCCATTTGATAGATGGGTTCTATTTTTATTTCACTAATTTACCATTACCTCATTCAAGCATTTGCATTTTAGGTCATTTTAGTTCTCAGTGTCTGAAGAAATGTCAGCTACTGATAAAGTTTGGAGAAATTTGAAGCAAGACAGGAAGGATTGAAATCATTCAAAGGTATTAAAAGTAAACTAGATTTAACACTTTGGGGTGATATTGAAGCATGGCAGTAGAAAGGTTCAAATACTTCTCCTTGACTTTCTTCTTTGATGGAAAGAGATAGTGGGCAGGGGTTGACAGAGACTCAGTCCTGGGTTTCTGGTGGGTCTGGGGTCTCAGCTTCCCCTGCTCTAACTGGCCCTCCTCTTGCTCCACCCTCCCTGCCCTGCTTTGAGTCTGCCCTCCTCCCAAGCCCCATATTGCTGATTCTCTCTCTCACCAAAAATGTCAAGAAGTGTATATGCTGATTGTCATCAGAAATTATTTTGGTTAATGTTCTAAAGTTCCTGGCACATATTAGTGAATGTATGACTGTATTCAGTGCTGCGCTGGATAATACTGCTTTGAAAAATAATCCTACAAACATTCTCATACCACATTCTATGGTCTATATTTCAAGTTGTATTAGCTCCTTACTCTCTGGAGCTCTGAGTCAGTCTTTTTATAGTTCACATAACCTAGATTTGTGAGTCACTATGCACAATAAGTAGCATTCCCACTGCTACCACGAGTCTTGGAATCAGTGCCAGGTGTCAGGGCTGTTGACGCCGCTGCCAGCTGATGATAAATGTATTGTCAAATTCACATCCTTCTGAGGCCTCAGTTTCCTCATCCCGAAAATGAAAGGGCTGGGTGGGTTGGGAGTTTTGAATATTTATTTGTAATCAATTTCATGACTCTTATTTATCTTTTATTCCAAATGAAAGCAATTTAAGATCTCAAATTTTATCTTGTATCTCAAATAACTTACCTTGTTTTATGATGTTTGAGGGTAAAACACACTGAATTGGAAAAGAGGAAACAGCAAAAGACACAAAGCTGGTGGGAAATATTGGACCAGGTGTTCCATCTCATAGTTCCAAATAAAGAGAAAGTGGACAGAGCAGAACAGCATACTGAGAAAGAACTATTAGCTCATATTGTGCTCCCATTCTCTGAAACTTGTTGATAAAGGCTTGGAGACATCACTAATTTCTCTTGCTCCTCTCTTGAAGCCTGAATGCTACTATTAGAGTGCCCATATTGGCTCAGCAGAAAGTGAAAGTCAATGCCCCTGGAACTAGTGAAAACTGGCTGGTTGTGACAGAATGTTCCAGCAAAGTGAGAGTGGCCAATGGAATAGTATGTGGTTCAGGGTTAGATAGGATTATTTTGAGGAGACTTTTTTTCTCTGATTCTTTAATAGTCAAACAAGCACAATACATAATCATCAACTGTATTTTCTAGGTTGTGTTTTGTTTAATAAAGACTCTCTTGCCTCTTCTTTTCCCATTGTTCATCTCAGGTTTTTTTTTTGTTTTTTTTTTTTTTTTTTTTTTTTTTTTTTTTTTTTTTTTTTTTTTTTTTTTTTTTTTTTTTTTTTTTTTTTTTTTTTTTTGTATGCAGCTTCTTTTCCATCTCTTCAATTCTCATTCAGCCTCATTTGATTTTTCTATTTCTCTTCCTTCTTCTTTTAGCTATTAAGGAAGCTGTCATATGTCAAATCTCAGGGGCCTGAGTGGCAGCTTTTTCAGTTCTTAGATTGTCTAATTTTACCTACTACTTTGAAGATGGGTTTCCTTAAAAAAGAAAACAAAACAAAACCCAGTAATATCTGTTTATATCCCTAAGGCTCATATAATTAAAAAGCATATTGTTGGAGGAAATATACTTTTTAATGAGCAATCCACAAGGAAGAAAATCTGATTTTCCCAAGTGAAATCCATGACAACATGAACTCTCTGGAAAGAGCCATAACATCTCCCTTTATGGTGACCGAAGTACCATGTCCCTAGGCTGACATCATAGAAAAGCTTTTGTGCATAAATAGACCGTGTTTTATTAAAATAATATTTATGATTCAGCTGTTTTTTTTTCTTTTAAGTATCAATCTGTATCCTGGAGGAACAGAAATAAAAGGAGTTGATGTCTACAATATAACTATTAAGGGGGAATTTGCTCCACTGTTATTTGGATGTAATTGGTACTGTGCATCACAATGTACTTGTAATTGGGTCTGTACTTGTTCACTTCAAGGGTTCCATGCTATTTCTACTTGAACCCATTTTTTTGATACCGTTCAGCTCAGCAGTGCCAGCTAACTCTTGTTATGCCGTTGAAAAACTGTGGCCATTAAAAATAGGATACGGTGTGATTTTGTTTTTCAGCACTGCATGGAAAATCAGTTGCTGTTCATAACAGCTCTGTGGTTGGTTGATTTAAAGCAGGGGGGTGACTTGGAATTGACAAGCAGACAGTTTGTGAAAAGGGATATTGTATCTTTAAGGCTTTCTGACTGATTGTGTTTAACTGCGCCACACAGCAGGCAGTAATTAGGCTGTAGCTTCACTGAGAGGCTTAAAGCACCAGCTCTGGTTCTCAATTCTCCAGATTTTTTTTTTAAACACAAACATTTTTTATTTGAATACATGATAATTTTTTAAAACTGTGAGTGTGTGAATGAGCAAATAAAAAGCCAACCCCAGGGGCTTCCTGTGCAGATTGTCCCTGGGGGCCACCTTGTGCCCACATGCTCCTGGGAGACCAGGCAGCTATCCTGGGAAGGAGGAAGAATGAGGAAAGGAGCACATGAGGCGACTGTTGGAGAAGGTCAAGGTGCTCTTGAAATGAAAGGAAAGCAGCTCTTCTAACGTGACGTGGTTTCTTCTGGCCCAGTTCACAATGTTAATGAGACTAGTTGAAGCATGCTTCTAAGATTAATAGACAAAATGCCTAATAATTTTTATACAGAGGAGAGAGAATTTTTTCTCTACCTAGGCTATTAAGTAGAAAAAAAGAGTATTTTAGAAGCAAGTCAAATAAGCCATTAGCTTAAAGCTTATTTTCCATCTACTGCTCTACTCCTGTCCTACCTCCTCCCTTTAAAATGCCTCATTGCTGTTTCGGAAAGTTGGAAACATCATCAATTTGTTATTATTTGGTAAAGATTGAGTTTCCGATTTTCCACACATTTGTTATCACAGAAGAGCAGTTGACAGATTTTACACTGACCTTAAAGAAAATGAACGTTCAATTACTGTTGGGTTGCCCACGGTGACTGTCTTCGTTATCAAGCAGGCCAACAGTGCTGAGTCCCAAATGTGTGCAGAGCGTTGTGCTGGGTGCCTGGGACAGAGCGATTGCTCCGGAAATGTGATTGTGAGCTTTTCTGACACAAGGTATACATTTTTCTTCCTTTTGCTAATTATATGGGGGAATTACCCATGTTGATTTGGTTACTGTTTTACTCTTAAGTTGCAATATTTCTTTTTTCTTATTCAGTGAATGTGTTGTTTTATAAACTTCTTTATTTTTGGAAGATTCCTAGTCAGTAGGCACCTAGAAGTGTCATTACTTACTCATTCTAACTTTTCTATAGATTACAAATGTGTACAGATTATAGACATTTTTGGTTTAAAATAATGCTCCTTGTATTTTCAAGTGCTTCCAAGTTTTTAATGTGTTTTACCTCACAGTCTACCACTCGGGCTCCCCGACCTTGTGCTGAGGATGGAAAGGTAGGTAATTTCACTACTGTTAGAAGCTCATTTGCTGAGCAGTTAGGACACCAGAATTAAGCATCAAGTTTTCTGAATCTCTGCTCTTCACATTATAACGTGATCATATATTCAGTCCCAGAATGAGGTATCTTCTAATTTTGAAGTAGTAGAAACCTTTTAGTATAACTTTACCATATCAACATATGGATTAAAAGTTAAGTATAGGCCACTGGAAGGGAGCTCTAATTTTGAAGTTACTTCTATCGGTCTTTTGTCAAAGTTTGTCCTTTATAAAGTTTCAGACATTCAGAAGCACTCTTTCCGCTTGATAGCTTGTGGATTCTTTGAAGATAAATTATTTTAATCTGTAGGCTAAGTTTCACTGATGTTTTTATCTTTCTCAACATGCTTTGTCCTAAAGTCAGTGCCTTCTGAAAAATTTGATCTAAATAAATTATAAATATGTATCAAATCTATTTGTAATTAGGCTAAACACCTTCAAAATATATTTCATTACTGCCTTGAAGGAAATAAAGATGAATTCCATGCTGTAGCACCAATTTCAAATGTGCTTGTGTACTTTTCTATATATTTATATCTAAATGTTGAGGTCAATATTTCTATAAATTCCTAAGGTGGGTTCATTTGGTAGTGATGATAAATGCTCCTCGGAATTAGGATATACAGAAGATCAAAGATTAAATTGCAATTTTTTTCTGAAATGACAAAGAGCCTAATTCACTGTCAGTTAATGCCAGGTGCTTCTCCCCCTAGTATTAAGTTCTTCAAAACAGTGGCTGCATAGGACACCATTCACAGAGGCTTAGCGCTGGGGAGAAAACGATTACATTAAATCGAATGATATGAATAATTCATGACATCACATTTTGTAATCCTGGTGTTAAGCATAAAACCAGTGGTTTATTTTTCAGCAAAATGTTTTTGTATCATTTTAGTTAGTGCATAATGCAAAACAATAACTGCATACATAATGCAAGAAGGATGGTGGTGAATAGGGTCCTTAATAGTGCTTGCAGCATCATCTGGGGTGTGATCACAATAAACACATTTTGAGCAAATGCCCATGGGTGCCCAATGCTTGCTGGAATCTTCTGTGTCCAATAGAATGGCTGCCTTTTAATTTGTTTTTGAATATTACACCTGACCTTTAGCACAGATCTGAAAGTCAGTCCTTGTGTATTGCTAAAACTACAAATCCTTTTGTCCCCTTTCCTTTCAGTCTACTTGGAGGGCAGTTCTATTGGGGGTAACTAACTGAATTTTAAAATAATGCCTGGTTTCCAATATGAAGCTGGAAATACGGAGAAAACTCATGGAATCTGAACATGCATTCTTCTACAAAAAACTTAAAATATTTTTGGAAAAGTGCCAGGTTTATCAATTAGCCAGGTACCTATCAGGAATGTCCTTTATCATTCAAGACAACATACATTATCCCTTGTCTTATTTGAATTGTCTATTTTTAGAGAAATGTTTTCTTTACAAATATCGAAGGAGATTGAAGGTGGTTCTGCAATCTTCATAAAGCAGTTTCCAGGTCATGTACATTGTAGGAATACTCTAACATGAGTCTGATTATTCTGCTGCCTTTCAGGCTGAAATAATTGTGTACCTGGACCATCTGCGGCTGCCTTTTCCAGCACCTTCCTGTGGACAGCTCCAGGGCACTCTATGGAAGCCAGAATGGACTCCTGCTGATTCGCCCACATATTTGTCTTGAATGAAAGAATGGTGTATGCCAGTGGATTTCAAAGCTTTTCACAAAACATCTCCACATCTGAAGTCTCAAGAGTTTATGTCAAGCATTAGTATTACTTACAACTAATTAAACATACCATCCATGTTTTACAACATGAACACATCTGCTTAATAATGTTGTAACATGTATTATTATTTATTTGTAACAATATATTAGTAATTAATGATTGGGCAGTACAATTGATACCTTGGCCTAGTTTTAAAGATATTGACTATTGTGTGTATATAAAATAGTTTGCTTTAAAACATTTCTTTACCAAAAACGTGATTTGAAAGCATGATAAAGTGTGTTATTTCTATATATACTTATTGTAATACCAAGAATATTAAATTCCTATTTCTAAAAATTTACGCAGACTGACAAATTTGGTAGATTATCTGTGCTTTTAGAGAAAAATTAAAGATGAAGCATTTAGAAGTAAATTAAAGTGTTTTGTTCAAAGTGTTATGTGGAAAAAACTTGATGACCCAATTAAAAGGAGTGGGAATGAGAAATCTGCACTGAATTTGAATATAAAAATGCTGGTATGCATGATTCATGATAGCTGGAAATATAGTCTTCTTATCAAGGAGATATAAATTGCTTAGATCTAACTGAAAGCAATAATCAAACCCTATAAAGGAAATGATATTTTTCAGAGTAGTGTAAATTCCATTAAAGATTCAAATGAGTGTCTTATTGTTTAATACTCTGCCACAACTGAATAGTGATAGGAGTTGGCTTCATTTTCTCCTCCCCTCCACTCCTTTTTATTTATATAATCCTCTCTAAAATTATCAATATTTGGATGACTGATTGCTGGTGACCATGTGACCTCTGGTCACTGTAGACCTGCTCATCTTGCTGCTGACTACGCCAAGGCGACAGCACAGATGCTTTGTGAGAGTCCAAAGATCTCAGGTCTTAACCACTCCTTTTTTTTTTTTTTTTAGTTTAAGAAACCTTAACTTCCTTTTGGTATAATCTGTCAAGAACAAGGGAAAAACTGACCCTAATATAGTTCTCATTTTGAACACAGAAAATGATGAAGATATTACTGGAATAAAATTCTATTTATCCAAATAGCAAATAGTTTCATTTATTCCTTTAATAACGTAAGTAGTCTATACTGTATAGAGCAGAACACAAGTTCCAGTGCCAGTTTGGCCACTTCTCAGCTGTGTGAATTTAGGAAAGTAAATGAGTAATTTGGAAACTCATCTGCCCTTATCTGTAAAATGGGCATATAGAAGCTATTTTGAATTTCATGTGGAAAAAAGAACAGAATATTGCACAGAAGAATATTCTGTAATAAGTCACTATGGAACTAATCATGACTTTTAGTTGTTTCTTTTCCTTGTCAGTTAGATTACTACAGTTGCACCTAAAATTAATTTTTTCAAAAAGTCCATATGGTCTAGTAGTTTCATGTATATGTGAAAGTACATATGCCTTACTCTAGGCATGCCAAGTCAGTGATGTGGGCTATCATGTGCACCTTGACTTCTCACACTTAAAGGTTTAACCTTGAAAGCAATAAAATTTGCTGAGTTTACTATTTCCCTGCCTCCCCAGAACATATGTCAATGGAGCAACAGAGAATTAGCTGTAGTGAAAAGAAGGATAGTTCTGTGGAAACTTGTTTAATAATTAATCCACTGAGTAACTGTATGAATATTTGATAACTATTTAGTCAACTATGTGTATCATGCTGTATTGGTTGCATATTAAAGAATTTGCAAAGGTAAAAGCTGCCAGTCATAGGCAGCAAATATCTGAAGATTTCAGTTCACAAGTCAGATATTTGCAAATTATTCTATATAACACAAATCTATGACTATCTGCACAGTGCTATTCTGAGAGCGTGATAGGAGGCCATTATCTTGTTCTCCACAGTTCTTTGAAAGTGTACTTGGCATCGTATTTTAATTTAATAGCCTTTTGCCTGCCCATGTGTGTGAAGTAAATATTCTGATACATACATGAAATGGAATTGTAAAATAACAGCCCTATGTCCTCTTGAAATTCATAATCTGGTACTCAGAAAACACTGGCGGGTGATCGAACTATATACTGAATGGAAACACAATTTGCTTCAGCATCTAGAGAAAGGTATTTACACGCCACTTAATAAACATTGGTTAATTCCCTTGGATGTTCAAAGCACTGTGCACAGAGAAGTTAATGTGTGTGAATCTTTTGAGTGCAGGAAAAAGTAAAAATAAGTCCATGTAGCAAATATAAGGAAATGAAAATAAGAGGATGATCTCTAATGTCTGAAAAGATCAGGTTTTGCAGTTAGAATGTCAAAGGTTTCCATTTTTCTATCTAGCTAATCACTTAGAAATTGTTCTGACCTGAATTCCTAGTAAAATCCTCACAAAGTCTTAAGTTCCAGAGAGTTCATGTCTCCTTTTGTAGCAAGTGCACATACCACCTCTCATTTAGTTCCATGTCCTGGGCTTTCCTGGGGGTCTGTGTGGATAGTTACAGACAGAAAGTGGGAGTGGCTACTCTTCTTGGCACCCCCTGCTGGCCAGAGTAGCACTAATGATGGCTCCAGAGAGGCCTCATTTTCTCTCTTCCAGCCCATGTGAACTGTTGCCATGGCAGCCACTGCACTAAAAAAGAAGGGCACCCAGGGGCTGCAACATGTGGAAGAAAGAGATGACCCCAAATAAGGCAATGAAATGAAATGCTCTAGGATATCCCTCAAATACAAAAGATTGATCATTCAGGGAACTATTCTATCTGGATTTATTCACAGAAACTGTGTTCTGTTCCTTAATTATGGTTCTTTGTCTGTACCATTGTAATCTGATGGTCTTTAAATGAACAGTAAATGAAAATTGCCTGAATACTATCTCACAAAGAGATATTAAGACATATATTTTACAATTCAGTTTATAAATTGTAACAATGTTCTTTAAATGACAATATTTTGTAAATGAATCTACAAATACAATACAATCCCTGTCAGAATCCCAACTTACTTATTTCTAGAAATTGGAATCTAATTCTAAAATCCATATGAAATTCCAACAAATTCAAAATAGCCAAAACAATCTTGAAAAAGAAGAACAAAACTGGAGGACTCATACTTCCCAATTTCAAACTTTTACCACAAAGATACAGTAATCAAGACGGCATAGTTCTGGCACAAAGACAGACATAGAGCTTGGTAAAAGTCCATAAATAAATCAATTTGTGAATGATAGGCTGATTCTTAACAAGGGTGCTAATTGAATGGCCAAAAAATCGTCTTTCAACAGATGGATATTCCCATGAAGAAGAATGATGTTGAATCCCTTACCTCACACCACATATGTGAACTCAATTAATGAATTTTATATATAAAAAATTCAATTATAAGAATTAATTCTATAAAACTCTTAGAATAAAATAAAATAAAATAGTGAATTCTCATGAACTTGAATTTGGAAGTCTTATATATGACACTAAAAGCATGAGCAACAAAAGAAAAAAATAGATAAACGAGACACTATTAAATTTAAAATATTTATGCTTCAAAACAAACCATTAATAAAATGAAAGACAACTCAAGTAATAGGAGAAAATATTTCCAAATCATGTGACTATTAAGAGATTTGCATCTGAGATATAAAACAGCACTTACAATTCCATAATAATAATTAATATTGGGAAAATAACCTGTGCAAAACATTGCTCCAAATAAGATACTAAAGTGACCAATAAGCACATGCAAAGATACTTAACAGCATTAGTAGTCTGAGTAATGCAAATCAAAATCACAATGAGAATATCACTTTACACAGAGTAGGATGGAATGGAAGAATTAAAAAGAGCAACAAATAAGTGTTGTCAAGGATGTACAGAAATTATAACTCTTATTGCACTTCTCATGGAAATGTAAAAAGGTACAGCCACCTTGAAAGACATTTTAACAGTTCTTTAGGTCACTGATATAAAGTTATGATATACAATCTAGAAATTTCACTCTTAAAATATTCCCAAGAGAAGTAAAAATATATGTCCACACAAAAATTTATACAGAAATGTTTATGCCAATAGAATTCAGAATAACCTAAAGTTGGAAACAACCCAAATGCCTGTTAACAAATGAACAGATGAGAAAATGCTGTGTATTCATACAATGGAATATTATTCACCCATAAAAAGGAATGCATACTGATACTGCATGGATAAACTGGAAACTTTTACTAGGTAAAAGTATCATGAAAGTCCACATGTCATATGACTCCATTTAAATAAAATGTTGAGCATAAGCAAATTTATAAAGATAGGGAGTAGATCAGTGTTTGCATAGGACTGGAGGGAATAGGGACAGAAAGGTGACATAACAGGACTTCTTTTGAGTTAATATAGTTGGCCTATTATTGACTGCAGTGATATTTGTACATATCTGTAAGTATACTAAAAACTACTGTAATGTACATGTTAAATGTGTGAATTACAGATATTTAAATTCTATTTAAATAAAATAAAATGTCGATAAGCAAGTAGAATAAATTTTATGACATTAGAAGCATTTTACATGGAGAACAAATCAGCTTTCATCCAAGTGGTGCTTTTGTGTTTTTATGACCTTTCTACGGAAATTTTCTTTGCAGCTGCTTTGTGAGCATCTGTCTCCTCTACCCCCTATTTTAGGGACTGATATCCTTAATTCCTTTTGATGTTAGAGATATAAAGAGTTATCAATGGTTTTCAACCTCTTGTCTAAAAACTGCATTTCTTGCTTTAAAGCTCTGTGTTTCCCAAGAAAATATTCAGCTTACTTAATAAATGAAAGTAAATAAACAGATGAGAAAGATGAGTTACTTATGGTTCACCACCTCACACAAATGCAGTGGATTTTCAACTTGTCTTCTAAAGTCTGTGTGACTAGAGTCTAGAAATTGTCTTCCCTGTCTACCTCAAGGAGACAAAAAGAACTATGAACACACTTTCCAAGTCTCCCTTAGAGCTAGGGGTGAACAAGTAGCACAGTTTACATGTGATATAAGCAGAAGTAAGCTGGGGATTCGCAGTATGTTTCAGCTCTTGATCAAAGGGGCAGACACAGCTGGCATAGATACCTCCTTTTTCTCTTATCCTGAAGATATCATTGATATTCATTCAAGATACAGATGTGAGTGATGGTCCTGCAGCATCCATCTTGTCACCATCTTGTCACTCTGCTCATAAGGATTACAGAAATACTGACTCTGACATCTGCAAGCCCTTGAATCAATGCTAATAGTCACCTGTCTTCAGACTTCTTGGTAAGAAAGAACTGATTTGCATGAGCTTCTTTAATTGGCAGTCCTGTAGCTTGCAGGTAATAAGTCTTACTGAAGCATTATCATTTTTTTTATGGTGTCTACTTCAAAAGAGTAGTAGGAATTTCAGGTTTTATATTGGGAAGAGAATTAGAAAAGCAAGAAAATGTTTTGGTAAATATGGGGTCAAGTACAAAATATATGATGCGATCTATATTATTTCATGTTTACATAGGTAATCTAGGATTAAAATAGCCTTCCCACTAATAAATTTAGCTACATAAATAAATTTCTACATGAGTATAATCGAGTAGAAAGACACTGAACCTCTAGTTACAGGACTGAATTCAAATTCTAATGCTTCTTATCATCCTGTGTGACATTTTCCCCAAGATATTCTTAACACTTAGAACAGTGGTTGAAAAAATAGTGGGTATTTAGTAAATTGATTTATAAGGACAATAAATATTTTGTGTATAATAAATATATATGTGTAACTCAATTTAGATGTAAAATAAAAGACATACTATTCATATCAATGCAGAATTAAATTTTTTCAGAAGAGATAGCTGAGCAAACTAAGAATCTAGAAATAAAAATTAGTAAGAATGTAAGTTGTGTTTCTTTCTTCCAGTGTAAACTTCAGTGAAAAAACAGATTAAATTTGAAAATGTCAGGGGCAAAAAGAGAGGAATGAAAGACATCTAGATTATGGCGTCTTAGCAAGAGTGTCTCTTAATTGTGACCACACTTTAGAATCTCCAGGAAGTTTGCTCAGCACATAGTTGCTGCCCCCCGCCCACAGGCATTCTGATTTTTTTCATTGGTCTGTAATGAGACACATTAATTGGTGTATTTTGAATCACTTGACATTATTCTGATATATAACTGAAGTTGAATGTCCCTGGTAAAGGGGAAAACATTATAGACTCTGGGTAAAAAATGCAGCTGTATTGAATTGGTGATTATCTATTTCCTGGTTTAGTCACCTTGGATACCTACTTATTGTTTCTAAACTTCAGTTTCCTCACCTGCAAAATGTGGATGATATTATCTGCTTCACAGAGAATTGAAGGCTAAATGAGACGTCACAGGTGCCATTCCTAACACAGAGTGGTCATTGAATGTGCATTAACAATGGTAGGACAGAATTTCAGTGTGTTCCTTGCTCATGCTTTGCTTTACATCATAAGCAAACCTACGGTCATTAAAGAGTGAAGTTGACTAGTAATGGGCCCATACTGTATGTTTTGAATTTTGGTGGCACAATGGGCATTATTATTAGAAGAATCTTTGTTTATCTATTCCTTAACTTTTAAATTTTTGCTTTCTGAAAATAGCTCATTCTCCCAATAGACTATTATGCAAAAAGAATGGCAGGGTCATCTGAGACCATTTTCATGGCATCTCGAGCCAGTTTGGTTAGAAGTTATTCTTTTTAAGAGTCCTAAGAAACTAGTACAGATTTTATTTCATTTTTTGCAAGCTTCTAAGTCTAGAATTCCATTAAAAATTCCTACTAATAGCTAATATAGTTACTGGCATGCAATCAATACTCAACAAATTTATTTTAATTGAACTGGATTTTAAGATGATCACTCTTTTTTTTTTCCCCTGACAGTTTTGCTTGCATCACTATTCCTACCTGGAAGTCTTCCAAGATTTTCAGATGAAAGCTTTACTTAGCAGTAAAATTCAGGTGACTATTGTTCGCATTAGCAATACTAGGTCACTGTCACTTCACTCTTGAATATTAGTTTTATTTCTTGGCCTCATTCAGTTGGTTCTTTAAATTCTGTTTTGCACATTCATTTTGTTGGTAGGTTGAAATAATCTAGTATCATCCTTTTGACTTATGTTTTTCTATATTATTTCTTTATATCTTTGTCTCTCTCTCTCTCTGTGTCTCTATCTTTACTCTTTTAAAACCTCAAAAAATCTCTCCATCATTAGCTGTGATCTCTTCCTTCCTTTTCTGAAGAGTCCTCTAGATATAAGATCATCTGGGGACCCTCTCAACTTTCTTGTCCCCATACTTCCACCACTAGGAACATCAACTAATTTTTCTCACAGTGCAACATTTAATATGACTTTGTCCACTAGCATCTCCTCTTGTGCCTTCAGATGTAGATAGTGGTCTCTTGTTTTACAAACAGGCACACACATTCATTAATTAATTCAGTTCTATCAAAATTTCCTTCTTCCTTGATAACTACCTTAGGCTATTCCATTTTTGTTCTCCGATTGACAATGTATTGTTCTAGCTTTTCTTTCACTTTTGTGTTTCCCACTTCCTTTCTTTCCTTATTTTACTTCTTCCTTTGACATAAAAGGATGAAAATCATAAGATTCAATTCTTATTTATCTACATTTATCTCTCCACATTTTCTTATCCTATGATATCAAATATCTCACATGTACAGTTCACATCTTTTAAAAATAATTTGATACTCATTTGCCTACTTCTTTGCTTGGAACACATTGAGCATGGCTGTGAGAATAAAAATTAATGACCTTTCTCTAAGATAATTTTATGATCTTTAGTCCTACTGCCTGCTGGACTTCATCACGTTTCCCAACAATATGCCAACAATGAAGCAAGTTTTCTTACTCCCAGCACCTATTTCCATTTCTATGAATGTGTCATCATTCCCTTTGTGATTCTGCCTTTGTTATTTGGACTCATACTTTTTCTCTTCCTCTCTTTGCACATGCTATTCGTGCTCTTTCTCTTTCATCTAGCACATTTCTTTTTTCTCTTTTTCTATGAAGATTAGTTTTTCTTTTTAATACTATTTTTCCTGTAGTTGTATAAAAAACTCTAACTGGTCTCTTAGCCAAATTCTGACCTCATTTTAATATTCTGACACAAATTATTCTTCCTCAAAACACAAATTAAGTTCCCTATTCAAAATTATTGTTACTTATTGCTTATTTCAATAGAATGCTCAAACTCCGTAACAAATCAGTCAGCACCTTCTAGTTTCTGTTTTTTCCCCCATTCATTCACTTTGGTGATGATAATTTCAGATTTGTCCAAATATTTTTGCATTTTTATGAACTGAAGCTACCCTTTCTTACAGTCCAGGATCAAGAGTAGTCAGTACTATAAGTCCATAGTACTATTCCACTCTGACATCCTCATCCTTACTTGAGTCACAGAGCACTTACTGTTTTTAAATAAACTTCTTGTAAATTTAATGATTTGTTATATATACGCACTACTCCAGAACAGCATGTAAATTAATTTCAAGTAGAGAACACATGCATTCCCATATAGGATATAGGTGGACTGTTCAAAGAATTCTATCAACTAGGTAGTGAAACTCAAACAAAAATATGTTGATACTAGTGATATTTTATTTTTAAACTCTAAGTAGCATAAAAAATAAACACAAATGCTGAGCATTGCTAATTAGCCTCTTGAAATGTTTGTTTTTTAGAGTGAATAATAATAAGTGTTCCTGTTGCATTGATAAAGCGTAAGAAAAAGCTATAGTGAGCAAAAGAGAAGGAAGCAGGGAGAGGACGAGAGAGGCAGGGAGGGAGGCAGGGAGAGAGGAGAGAGAGAGAGAGAGAGAGAGAGAGAGAGAGAGAGAGAGAGAGAGAGAGAGAGAGAGAGAGAGAAAGTTCTTTATATTCTTAAATAGGAGAAATTAAAGCTTTTACTTTTTTGCATAAGCAAAATAGTATTTTACTAAAATTATACACAGGGCCTGACAAAAAGAAGCACATTAAAATGCTTTTATCTCCTCTTATGTAGAGATTACATTTTACCTATTTCAGGAATTGACTCCTTTATTGTTTTATTTTTATAGTCCAGTTCAGTCCAGAATATATGTGCTTTCACAGTAATTGCAACTGACAGATAAAAGGCATACATTTGCTTATGCTAACTGTACATGGAAGCAAAGAAGCATAGAATAGTCTTAGAAGGAAGAAAGTGAATACTTTTTGCAGATGGCAGCTGCTTAGATGAATCTTCCTGTCTTTCTCTTCCTATATTTTTCTAGCTAGAACCTTTTCCTTCAGTTTGATCACAATTCATTTTCTTTTATCTAGTCCTTACTGACTTTTCTAATTTGGGGAGCAAGCCATTTATTTCTTTCCTCATTTCTCCTAGCTAAACTGGGGAAGGATGCACTATCCAAGGACCCCTGCATAAAAACAGAGAAAAAATGCTGTCTTCCCACTTCACCTTTAACACACAAAGAGGGGAGCTTGGCTATCCCTTCTCTGGAGGGTTGACCCAGGCTGCTCTGGAGAAGGGACGCATGGGTTTGGGACCAAAGCCTGAACTCAGCTATGTGGATCTGTGAACTTCCCTTCACCACTGGCTGGCCTTCTCAAAATGAGCCTATTCTCTGCTACTAAGGACAGCCAAACTCACTAATACCATTGCATTAAAAAAAGGTAATAACTTAGACATTTATTCATTCTTTGTTGACTAGACATTTTCCTCAGTGATAAAGCATGCAAATAAATATGAATCCTGAAACATTTCAGTTTGATGGATAGTGATGGCACTGCTTCTGTATTTTTCTCACAAAAAACGCTTTTATTTTCTCTCTCCTCTGGGATTTTAACATCCAACTGTGAATGATAAGTCATCTTTTCCCCTATCACCCCCTAAATTTTTTTTTTGAGCAGCTCACTGAGGTTGGGGGCAGAATATAATTAATTCATGACTTCACTATGCAGGGGCCTAACTTGACTTTATCTCTAGGAAATAAATGACATCCCAGATGGTAATATGCGTGCTGCTTGAATGACTTACTTTTTTGCCTAACCACCCTCATGACATCAGTAGCTGATCCCCACCTCCCTCACTCCCCAGGATTCACTAACCTAAAGGTGATCGTCAGTTATTCTCAAAAGCACACATCGGGTTATGCTTGCTTTCAGAAGTTTTGTTGTCACTTTTGAGTTTATTACTCAAGTGTATGACATCTTGGCCTAGTATCATTGTTCTTGTCATATAGCTCTTTGACTCATCCAGAAAGGCAACGCATATCTGCACACATATTTTTTGTTAAATATTATCAATGCATGCATGTATTTGCTTAGCTTAACTTAAAATATATGTAGAAACTGTAGATTTTTGGAAGAGGTTGATGAATGGGATGGATTAACTTTACTGATCATCATGGGAATGAAAGCACAAGCAAAATGAAAAATAAGATCTTTATTGTTAAATTCTAGCTTAATTTTTATGAATAAGTAAAGAATATAAATATAGTTCAATTATTTTAGGTACCCAATACCTGCACATAAGGAATAAAATAAGATGTGAATTAAATATAATCAAGTTCAAGCTCTCTCTGTCTCTCTTTTCATTCATGTGTGTCTAATAATATATGCATCTACTGCTAAACAGAATTTTTAAGGTATGTGATTTAATTTACTCCTAATCTTCTTTAAATTTTTTGTTTAGTGGCAAATCTGCTTTTCTCTGAGGTTAATAACAATGTAAGAGTTGGAAACAAAAGGCTTTGATCATTCTCCGTTTTTAAAAGGAGTCTGAACCTTAACATGTTCATGTCCATATCTTTTGTTGCTTATACAATTTGATTTATTCTTAATTGGTGGGGAGCTGCTATGGACATTGGTGGTTTGGGCTTGTAATGTGAAGAAAATGGCTATCTAACATGTGCTGTTGTTTTTTAATGTGGTCATACATTTAAAATTCTTGTAGCTTTTCCTCTCCTCCCTCTTATCCCCTTCCCAACACACACACACACACACACGCACACCCACCTCTAAGAACAAAATGCATTTAGCTTTGAGCTGAAGAAAGCTGAGACTGAGGCAAGCATAGCCTAGATCACACAGCATTAATATACAGTCATTGTCTCCGCTGCTTTCCACCGCAGCCTTATATAATAAAACAAGCCGCGTCAAATAGGCAAGACTGTAATATTAAGTAAAATCTAATTTCAGTTTGGTTATTATATAGTGTTCATTTCCCTAAGGGAGGGGGAAAAATTAAATTTGTAAGCTTAAGATTCCAGCTGAAGCAGTAGAAGTTATGAAAGGCTTCCCTTTGCCTTTTATTATTCACTTTATGAATTAGCCTTAGTTTACTTGTTTCGATCGGTGTCGACATATTTCTGAATACTATTAGCATAGCAATCAGGGCTGTTCTCAGGTTATTGAATGGTGTGTTGACTTCCGAAATAAATAGATATGCAGTGTGAAGGGCGAGCTGTCACTTTAGGAGAGCTTTCCTGATCTAAATTAAAAGGCACTTCTAATTGAAAACTATAATAGCAGGAGGGTTAGAGAGACAATGAAACTGCTCAGTCCCTTTCAATTTTCACAGGATTCTGTTACTGAATACAGGGGAAAAAGTAAAATGAAAATATTAAATTACAAATTGCAATTTAAGTAGCAATATTAAATTATACCTAAATAGCCATATTGCTGTGAAGCAATTTTAGATGCTTGACTTAAAGACTCTCCGTGCCTTTGAGTTTTTGCCATTATATTCTGATTTATCTGTTTTATTGCTTAACATATAATTCTGTGTTTATACCAGCAAATGTGTCTGTATCTATGAAATAAAAAAGTTATTAAAAGCCTTTTCATTTTGCACATTGTGTTCATTAATTCGGTGTTGCATTAGTGTCTGTATATATATATATGTATATATAGATGTGTGTGTGTGTTTGTATATATGTGTGTGTATATCTATATAATATTTTTTACGTACTTGACTTGTATACATCAGGGATAGGGATACTCAAAGTCAGGACAATCTTACAAAATCTGAGATAATCATTCCTGTGTTGTCCAAGTAAAATATTTTCAGAAATTAACAGCAGCAAATCAGTTATGAATTTAAGTAATAGAAAAAATGATTAGCTATTTCAGCTATCTGAATAGCTACCAACTGTCTGAGTCTATATATTTTGGTCCTTTAAGGGTTAACGATTGAGGCCTGTCTATAGCTCATTTCTATAGTAACAGCAAGACTGAGACTTTTTATGGGCACCTAATAATTAGAAAGTGCTAGAAGGTATAACAATATAATGAATCAAAACTGATAGACTTGTGGGTTTCCATAGAAACATGTATAATTATGATAATCGGTCCCTGGCGTACCCTCAGAATCGTATACATTCAGTTAAATGCAATAAACATTAGGCACTATTTAGTGAGCTGTGATGCAGATTAACAGTGTGAGATACAGGGAAGCTATGAATAAAATTGCTGTACAGTTTATCTCAAACTAATTTCCCAGATTGCTTTAATACATGTAGTGTGTGGATGTGAAAAATTGGAAGTGTATTTTTGTTAGTGGTAAAGCTAACAAAGATAATATTTCATAAAGTGGCTGACTGATTGTTAATTTCACTGCAGATCAAAATGGGCCATGGCACATTATTCAGTGTGGAATCCCAGAGCCCTCAGAGCAAATGGCAGATTGAGTCTCCCTTTGCTGATTTATTTCAAAAATAAATTATAAATCTTTTTATGGTTGTCCACTTTTCTTTAACCTTTTTCTTGCCCCTCTTCTATCTCCCTGTTTTAGGGATACTTTCGACAGCTCTGTCAGGGAGAAAGGAAATAACCTAGGTGAATGTTCTTCCTAGTTCTGATCCAGGAAAAGGCAACAATTCCTCTGACTGCTTTGCATATCTGGCTTGTATTTTCCCTTCAGTGTCTATATTTCAAATGTACAGGACCTTAGCACAAAGACCCACAGTCAAAATTCTATTGCAAACTGAGGCAAATAACCGTGTGTGTGCATTTCTGTGTGTTGTGTGTAACGGGGGTCCATGTGGAAGAGAGTGTTGCAAGATGTTAAATATTATTTTATAGAAAGTTTATGTTTCCTTACTGAGACAATAACACACAATTTGGAAGATTCCAGGCTGTTCTTGGAGGGAATAAAGGAGTGGGGATAAAGTGATATGGGATGAGAGTTGTACAGCAATATTCTAACTGATAGAGAGAGGGAAGCTCCTAAGCTTCTCTGGGTGTGTGTGTATTATCTATCACTATTGCCCTCCACTGACAATACTCATGATAACCTCTCAAGCACATTTCACAAGAGAAACGTGAGCTTCCTCTGAAGCAGGTGGGATGAGAATTGCAATATTGCAACTGAGAGCCCTTAGTCAAGAGTCGTGCTTAGGGACGAAATTACACAAATGTGCTGTGTTATCTCTTGTGCTAACTTTAAAAAATAAAATAAATGAAAGCTTTTGTGAGGAAGTATGTTTTCCTAGCTAGCTTCAGAGCTTTGCTTAGACATGACAGTTTAGCTGGGTAGGTCTTTTCTTCTGACTTAGTGCTGCCATTGTATTCCTCAGGGGGGCCTTTTAGAGTCACGGCAGTGTAGATCAAGCCTTTCTTCTCTTCTTTGTGATTGTGTTACTTTCTAATACTATAATGGAGCTCTACAAAAGATTCTCATCCCTGCCTGGCAGGAGCTGAAGTGTTGAGGGTGTAGGGGGAGGGAGATTGGCCATGTTCTCTCTACAAACTTAACTTTCCACCTGCTCTTTCCAGCATTCCTTATCTTCCAATGACCCATGGAAAGCTTTTATATTTCTCCCTGTCTTTCATCTGTGTCATATATATAAGTATAAATACATACATATACACACATACAGGCAAATAAAACCATGATATGCAGTCTTTCTTCTTTTAGTTCATTTCATATAATCTAGCTTTCGTTGTAATCAAACTTCAATATTATTCTTCCTTCACAATTCAATCCAGTGACATTTGGCTCATACTATTTATCCCAACATTTATGGCATCATCTCACAATGTCTAAACATTTTTATGGCTTGTTTTATATACACATAGTTGAATATATTAATAAATTATTCAAGAAATAGTCAAGATCTACTTAACACATACATAAATGCACACAAAGCACACTGATACATTTATGACACTATATTTCTGTTTGTACATGTACGAATGGCAACTCAGCCCAGGTTATTGCTTTTCGAAAAATATGGTATTTGTCATGGCAAATTATGAATATATGTAACTGATCAATATATGAATATAGTATATTATCTCCCAAAATACTGATTTCTCAGTATAAAAATAAGAAGCAGTATCTTCCTGCCCTCTGGAGATGTGTATATATATAAATATCTGTATCTATATATATATATAGATATATACACTTTGGAGATGTACACTGAATAAGAAGCACACATTGACATCTATAAAAAATACTGATCAAAGTTGATTTCATTCAGGGCACTATTCATCTTACACAGAACTTTAAAAGTCAGTATGATACCATCTTTTCATGTGCTTTTTAATTTATAAATAGTTGGGTATGTTGTTGGCAATGATTTTGGTAACAACTGGTAGAAATGTCTTTAAATAAAACAATTTATAAGTCATTTACAGCAACTTTTATTGAGTGCCTAGTATGTGATAGAATTGTTTTCCATAGTAAGGGTTCAAACATTGAACAAAGTATGTGTCCTCTGTCCTCCTGCAGCTGTTTTTCTAATGGCATAAAATAGAAGACAAGTAAATCTACATCAAGTGATGATAAATGCTATAAAGGAAAACAGAACAACTAAGGAAAAAATTTGAACTGTCTGATAAAACTGAAAATTACGAAGTCCTAAAGTCTGAGTGCTGTATAGTATATACAGTACTAGTACATGGCCTATACAGGCACTCAAGAGTTAGTACTTAGACCAGAGTATTTAGAATGGGAAAAAGCAAATTTGGTGTTGAATATCTAGCAGGCAATCGCTTCCATGTGAAACTGTTTTTTTTGTTTGTTTGCTTACTTTGTTTTTGCCCTCTATGGGTCACTTACTGCTTGTATCTACCTTAAGAGGTAGGCAGGTGCTATATTTTATAAGGAAAGAAGGTACAATTGGGGTGCTATTCAAGGTCACACAGCTGATATCCTGTGAGTTAAACTGTTCATCTGATTCCAAAGCCCCTGCTCGGTTTGCAGTCTCCCGCCTCTATACATTAAGAACAAAGAATAATTAGCATTTTTAACAACATGCAGAAATTTATCTAGCTCTCTTGATTATTTTTATTGCTCAAGAATTCTGTTTCTCGGAGACAAGTAGGGAATAATTACTTGACTGGCCACATCCTAACCCAATCACACACTGTTTTACTGAAGGAGCGCTCTCTACCACTGTACCACACACAGCTATTATTCTAAGCTTCCTTATTCAAACCCTCAGGGATATGTAAGGTAGAAACTCTTCCACATGGCTGAATCTCTGCTGCTTTTAAGTTTTAGTTGAGCAGTGTTACTGTGAGGATACTTTACATTGTCCCTTACACTACAGATTATGCTTTTAGGATGAAATTGTTTCTGTTCTCTAAAAGCTAATAAGACTTATTGTGTGATCACAATAAGTGATTGAATTGGATTGAATTGGAGCCAATAATCTTTGTCAAAGAAAAGGAGTTTGATTTTTTTTTTAACTTATTTACAAGTTGTTTAGTTAGTTTAGTTGAATGGTCAGTATAAGTAACATGGTTCAGCAGGTTTTCTGTGGAGAAAACATGGTTTTTTCTGTTGGTCAGGTGTTCGGAAAGGAGAGATAATAGTCTGTGAAAACATGCATCAGCATTTTTATTTCAAACATGAAGTTACAGTGCATCTAAAGTTGAAAGATAAATTATTTTATACACATACGGCACATGTTGTGTTTGCACACAATAATCCTCATTACTGGGGACTGAAATCAACAGTTATGACCATTTGATAATGCTTTTAGATTTAAATAATATTTTTGGTTTACTTGATTAGAATTATTGAATAGACGAATAAAAATTCAATAAAATATGAAAATGATATGCTGTACACTTAAATAAAAGTACATATCCCTTTGTGCCTTGGTGTTTCATCTAATTATCATTAATAATCAATTTAATGATACAACTAAAATTAACCAATGTTTTGAGAAACTTGATTAAATAAATTGCTTCCTTAGAGGCCCTGACCATTTAGACGATTTTGCAAAGCATAAGCATCTCCGTAGGAGTGGGTAGCTTCAACTGTATATAGAAATGAATAGGTCTTATTTAAGAAAACATTTTAAAATGGGTTACTTGAGCTTGGATTTAATTCTTTTCTAAATAAGAAGTAGGGGGAAAAGTAAAGATTTTTATTTTGCTTTGCTTGTGATCTCCTTTACTGTCTTACAAAAGTCACATTGTCTTATATCTATCAGTGTTTCCTTTTACCAAACTTGGAAACAAAAAGTTATTTCATTCAGCTGTTGTAAATAGCAATCAAATTTCAATGGTCAGTGTGAGTTTGTATATAGACCTTTGTAAAATACTGTTTGATTATGAAATGCCAAATATCACTTCTATTCTCTTTGGTAATTTGATTATAAAAGTTCTGTTGTATATGAGAGAGAGGTTAATGTGGATCTTTCTGTTTGGTCCAAGGTTGGCTACTCTGGTTGCAAACTGCTGCCATTTTTCCAGGCTTCGTTTGGTAAAAGTTCTACTGTTAGTAATTCAGTCAGTGGCAGAAAGGAAGGCTTATTATTGTTGATGTTACTTTCACGCAAGTGAATGGATCTCTTTCTCTAGTTTGAAACTAGTTGTTATTCCCATCACACACTATTCCCTATCACTCATACACAGTCTCCAATTTTTAAAAAAACACACAAAAAGCAGCAACAAAACTATTATGAAAAATGTTGGGAAATGGCCACTCGTATAATCCAAATATTTTACAATATGTAGGTTAAATGATGGTAAACCCATTTCATGAAATGTTATTCCGCAAGTAAGTGATTTGGTATCAAAATATATTTGATGACTCAGTAATGCATTCATGATGTATTATTGAATAAAAAGAGGAGGTTAAAACATGCTGATGAATGTTATCCAATATTTGTATGAAGAAAGAAGTGGTCTGTATCATTACACACAAATGTGTGGATAATAAAATTAGGAGAAATTTTTCTTTTTGAAAACATTTTCTCTACATTTTCTGAATTTCTTACTATAAGTATCTATTGCTTCTATATTAAAATGCAATTTGAAGAGCAATCAAAATGTTTTTCTGTATTAGAATGTTAACCACATATGGACATAGATAAATTTCTAAGGAAAAAAAGAAATATAAATGAAAGTTAGATCTGGATTATGAGATTATGTTTGGTTCCTTTATTCTTTTTGGTAAACTCTAGATTTTCTCCAGTGTATGACTTGTATAGTAAGAATTTTTTAAAAATGTTCAAAAAGCAAACATAAAGTGGCATACTTTCTGATAGTTATACTTTCTAACAGTCATTGTAAGCAATTTGTCCCAATATATGTGCCAGAATGTGAGAACCTGCCTGATCAGCTCTCAGTAGAAGATACTGTGATAGTCATGTACTAAGTCAAGTGTTCTATTGTATCATAATGTAGTTTTGCCCAGTTCCCTAATCCTGTCAGCAATTGCATGAGTATGAATATTAGTCTCTACTTTTTTAAAAATCATGGTGTAGTGACTGTGTGTCCACTCTGTCAGGTTGTCCTTGCCACCATGGGGCTTTGACTTTCTCTGCATGTGCCTTCTCTTCTCTTTCTTCTTTGTTGGCCCCATTGGTCATTGTGGCAGGATTTGGTGCTAATCATAGCTGCTGATGCTAATTTGCGGCATTAGCTTTTCCAAATTGCAAACTCCAGTTTCTCCTTGTGTCACTGAAAGGTTACTTGAAAATCACTCCCCACCCCTCACCCAACCCCCTCACACAAAAGTAAATAATGCAAAATGAGCAGACAGAGCCAACTGAAGAACGAAGAAAGAAAAATGGGCTCAATTTTAGAGAGTCTGAGAAAGACCTAGAATAATGATTCATTAACTAATTCCAGGATTCTGAATGCGGTAAGATCATTAGCCACTTTTGGGGTCAAATTGGGATATATGAACTCTTTGTATGAGTTTTTGGTAAATATGATACAAAAAATTGGGTGATGAATAAGTATTTTGAACCAAACCAATAGATAAAAAAAATAAAAAGGAATAGTGTACTTGAGAGAAAAGAGCTGTTAGCTTATTGTCTGATAATAGTCACCAAAGGTAACTATATTATAATTCTATCGATTGCTAGTGTAAACACAAAATAATGTTAATAATTAACAATAATGATCCTCTTTAAAAAGCATGTTTCCTTGTCTTATAAGAAAGTAACTTGCCTCCTTATTTCCCCTTCCATGCTATAACAAAAATAGTGTTGTTTCGTTACTTTCAATGAAATTGTTGAGTGAAGTAATTTTATAGAGGAGAATGAGTCCAAGAGGAAGTTAATACCAAAACCATACAAAACTGCTACCTCTTTTAGCTTTTCAACTTCTTTTTGTGGTTGTAGTTCCTGCTTTGCTCAGACCAGAGACCATGCCTACTTAATACAGTCAAGATAGCAAATTGTACTATATTTATTATCTATGAAGTGTGGTAATTATTACTAATTATCATCTCGCTTGGTAATTAACAACTAGTGGTTGTGAATGAAGTTCCTGCATTCCTCTAAGCCTATGGTGGCAGAACAGGAGAGTGTGTTGTTTGGCTGATATTTCATATTTTAACATGGAGAAAGGCACGCTTACACTAGGAGGGGAATTCAACAGCGAGATTGTGAATCCTAGACCTCCACTTCAAACAGTATTTTTTTCTGTTTATTGACCTAAGAATGTGCTGTATACTGATTAAATCTGTAAGCTACTTAAAAATACTCTCCTCCCGGTTGTTCCAAATTACTTTTTGTACTTTCACCTATTTGCCCCATTTCATTTCCTTTCCTTTCTTCGTATTTCCCTCATCTATAATTCTTCTTATCTGAGAAGGACCTAGTGTTGCTTCCTTATTCAAGTTGAGTAACATCATAGTATGGCAATTGCCATGAGTAATAATAACTATGACAATAATAATGATAACAATGCATAATTATCATGAGTGTCAAAACTGTTCCAAGAGCTTTAAGTTATATATTCATTTAATTGCCACAAAAAGTCTGTAAGTGAGGTCCTATTATTACCCCAAAATTCCCATTGAAAATAATGAGAGCCAGAAGTTCAGGCAAGTTGCAATAGAAACCAGATAATCAGGCTCTCAAATCAATAATTGTCATAATTCTATGCTACCTATCAAGGTTAAGGTCTCACTTGTGGCATGTTATATAGAATGAATGTTTAATGATTATGGATTGGATCTAATTGTTTACATTATAAAACAGTGTCCTCACTACTTGTGCAAATGCATTTTGTAGGTTTCTATATGCATAGTTTTGAATTCTATTTGCGTATTTGAGTTTAGCATGGCTTCTTTAGCCTCTCTTTTTCACTGTCTATAATAAGACTTCTACTATTTACTGAATCATAAATTAGCTTTTTTCTGTTTTCAACAGTATAGAGTAAGGAACAGGAAGGGGAATAGACAACATTGCATAAGCAAACTTACCCAATGTCTTACTTCAATACCTGTTTGTAAACATCCATTTAATATTTTTTCAATTAATCACTAGATCAAGGAAATCATCATGTAAGCAATGAAATTCTAGATTCTTCTTGTGATGTCTCAATGGACCAAAGGTTGAATATCCCTTATGGGTTTATTCTTTCTAAAACAAATTCCAACCTTGAGCACCTGTTCTAGCAAGACCTAGAATTGAAGAACTGTTATTGCTTATTGCTGCCATTTGGGGTTACTTTTACAGAATATGAAGTCTGAGAGAAACTGGTCTATTATAAACTGAGTTGTCTGTAATACTCAAGGCTCTACCAGAGCTTAAGCGTGACCATACTCTAGCTTTCTCCATTTCATAGTCACAGACTTTTTATAAAAAATTTTTAAAAACCCTGAGAATTCTTAGTCCATTGTTTTCTCCATTTCACAGTCATAGACTTTTTTAAAAATTAAAAAAAAAAATTAAAATTTTTAAAAATACTGAGAATTATTATTCCATTGCTTGTTATCAGGGATAGTTACTTACCCACTTACATTTATTTACTTAATAAAATAACATTCAAAGAGACTCCCTAATAGGCCTTATCCTGGTGATCACAATCTCCGTTCTTAAATATAAGAGTACCTCGCATTTCAACTATCCTCCTTGCATGGAGTTCATTTGCATTCTTTTTGCATAAGACACCCCCACTCTGCCCTCAGAACATTTGATAAAGTATAAAAAAGTTGGAAGAGCAATAAACAATAAACATAATCATAGGAAATGATTACTAATAAAGCACAGATGCACCAAGAAAATTATGAATGAACATGGTTTAAGTAATCATGTATGAAACGTTGTTTGAGGTATTGACATATAAAGTAAGATGCCTTCTTGGAGATGAAGTGTGTGCACATGTACATGGATGGTATCTGTGGATATTTTTGCTATAGAAAAAGAAGTGTCCAAGAGAGGTTACCATTTGGTTGCTATTCTAAGAAGGCAAATACAAGTTCCCTGGACATAAGTATAGCCATCCTTCCATTGGTGTGCTGGTAGTCTCTCTGATTAAGAGTGGGTGGAAATCAGTCCTTTAGTATCAGGGTTTTGAAAAGCATACTGCCAGACAGAGCTTGTAAAAGGAAGTTGTCAGGTTTCTGGATGGCAGAGATGGCAGGTGTGGGACTCAGTCATGACATTTACATTACTCTCTGAGGACACATTTATACCAGAAGGTAAATTATACAAAACAAGGAGAAAGATGGATGCCAATTTCAAATTGTGTTCTGATCTCACTTCTAGAGGCCAATATTTACCCACTGCCCATTAAATTGTAGTGCCCAAATGGGCTCTTTTCTACAAGATAGTGGCAGATATTTGAACATAGGCCTTTCTGATCTTAAAGCTCAAGTTCAGTAATGCTGTAATCAAGAGACAGCAATAAGTTTTACCTCGATTTAATTTTAATCAATTGAGAACAAATTCATTTAATACATTAAAGATTTTGGTTATTCTCAGGGGCTGTTTCCAGGATCACCTTAAGTGCTTATTTTAATTTGAGAGGAAGGTGGAGAAATTGAGTCCTTGGGTCAGATGTCTGTATCAGCGCAGTACTGTTCACGTCTCTTGAAACCAAACCCGCAGATCAGTAGCAGCAAAGTACTCCCGTGTTTGCTGTTTTACAAGCAAATTAAGCAGACTATCTTACCTTAACAATGTATAAAATGAAATCCAAACTTCATTTAGAGCAAGACTTGCATTTGACAATTTTGTACAGCAAATTTGTTTCCTTCTAGGCAGTTAAGAGAATAAGCACGGTGTAATAAATACACGTATATTGGAGACTTTACAGCTTTTCTCTCTCTCTCTCTCTCTCTCTCTCTCTCTCTCTCTCTCTCTCTCTCTCTCTCTCTCTCCATTTTAGAGAGGAAATTTTACTAAAGACAGAAAGTCCCTGAGTCCCTGACAGATATTAGTGTGTTCTCAATGATATCTTGTAAGAGTCAAAATAACAATTCCACTTAAAAACAAAGGCAATGGGAAGATAGTGAGTGATTCACTTCAATTTGGGGACTAATATGGAAAAACTAATATAAAAATGGCAGTTACTGTGTTTGGGGCACTGGGACATGTGAAAACGTCCTGCATGAATTAACAGAGATTATTCGGTACTGCATGTCAAAGATGCACACAAGAAGTTGACTTGAAAGAAAAAAACGCAATGCATATTCCAAAAACAAATCACAGACAGAAAATAATGAGAAAAGATTGTAAACATAATGAAACATAATTCTTTTTCTGCCATAGGAATTAAAGAGCTCAAAATTAATATAACTAATATTTTTCTCCCTTAGTTTAAATAATGTTAAATAATGGGATATTCGGTACTATAATACATCTTTAAACTATTTAGACAGTTTATACATTAAATCTTACATTGCTTAAATATCATGGCAATATTTGTAGATATTTGGTAGAGGCTCTTAGGAGGTTGCAGTCAAAACATTACACATTTGAGTTTATGATATTATTCTAAATATAATTCAAGATGCAAGCAAAGATATTATACCTAGAGGCAAAAGAAAAGAAAAACAAGAAAAGGGACAAAGAGATTTATAGTTCCTAGCTTCCCATTCCCATTAGTAAGGAAAGCCAAGGAAAAAATAAAAGAGAAGAGAGAAAAGAGGGAGGGAGAAAGAGAGCGGGAAAGAGAAAAAAATAATATAGTTAAAGTTGTATTGTATGACCCTTCTACAAATAGTAATCAGCAGAGGTCATTGGAGTTTGGACTTCTGTATCAGAGAAAGTTAAATGCTGCAACAACTCAAAACATTTTATGGTTTAATACAGTAAAATTATTTGCTTGCCGGCATTACAGCCCATATGGATTGGAAAAATCTCTGGCAAGTAGAAGACACTGAATTTAGGCTGTTTTTATCTGTGGTACTACCATCTTTACTAACTGTAGGAGGAAGAGCACAATGAGGTTATCACAAGAGTGATTCCAGAAGTGGCAAATAACAGCTCTGTTCACACTGTCTTGACAAGGAAAGAATCATGTAATCACTACCTAATTATAAATGTAGTTTAGCTCTATGTCCGTGAAATGGAAACAGATTTGGAAAACATTTAGTCAGTCTCTGAAACAGAATGAATGGTCATTCCAGTTTAAGGACAGGAAATAACTGATGAGGAGGCACTTTACTTTCTCTAGAAACTGAGGATGTTTTCATTAAATTTATTTAGACCTCTAGAGTCATAATAGGTGCATATGTAATGAAACAAGATTAGTCTTGTTCAAAGACCTGTTTTGATTTCTTCCTGAATTCACTGCCTTTCAACAGTCTATTGCCTTCCCCTACAAGCCCTTTTAGGCTCTTGTCCTTAGAAATTCCAGATGAGCCCCCTAGCCTTGTCTGACATCTAGAGCAACAAGAGAGCAGGAATCACTGGTCCATGTTTTCACTCATGGGAAGATGGAAAACTTTCTCTTGAGATCACATCAAATGGATTCAAAAGCTTCTTATCAGTTAAATTCAGTTACTTAAGAGTTATTCTCTATCCTATACACAGAATAAGAAAAAAAATTCAGGTTTAAAATTTGATAACTTGGATTTTGATGTTTCCAAATATTTACTAGTCTTATACAGGTGGATATATGTGTTCTTGGAAAAAAAATTGTGTTTGTCTTCTTTAAAAATATTCCTTGGTTGCAAATCATTTAAGAATAATAAAAAGTAACAAATCTGAAGCTTTCATACTTCATATCAAAAGTAACACTTTTATATTTGTATAATTATGCAGAAAAGAGAATGCAATTACTAGAGTAAATTTAGCTTTTGTATAAAAGAAATCTATGGTAGAACTATAATTATTATAATAGTGTAGTAAATACACAGTTCATAACTTGCTGCTATTTTTCAGTATGATTATTATAGTGTTGCTATTACTAGAACCAATTTACTATAGTTTTACTAGGCAGAATATTAGTAACTATATTTTTATGAAATAACTGTGGTTTGTTATAGTTTTATGACAAAACTAGAATGTTATTACAATGAATTTTATTACATTACATTTATAAATGGTAGAGAAGGACTTTTAGCTTATTTTGCAGCTTGACTTTTCACTTATATTATGACCTAGAGCATGTTAGTTGAGTTTCCATCATATTTGTTTTCAACTGTGGACAAAGAGATATCTGTTAAAAAGTAAATCCATTAGAAAACATAATCTAAAATCCATTTCTCATTAATTGTACGTAGATTCACTTCCTGGATTAGCTGAAGTGAAATATTAACCCTCTGCTATTGACTATATGTTGATATAATTTTCTTCACTACAAGTGAATTAAGTTACTTATAATAAAGAATATTTTTTCTCTCAAAAATTAAATAATGAAATCTGGACCAAGTCCCAGGAGGTCTTTGTTCTCATTTTTCTTTTGCCATAAATCTTTTGCCTACTCTCATCACTCTGAGCTTCCATTTCTTCTCCTCTCTTGCTAGCATCTGCATTAGTCACTAGGTCATCCTAAGAGACCAAGCTTTTAGTCTAAAGAAAAAGAAAGAAATTATTGGGATAATTAATGTTACTAATCACCCATTTTAAGGAATTGTTCCATGACTAGTTATAACCAAAGTTAAATAGCATGATTAAAATATGATTATCAAACATTGTGCAATATATAAAAAACTGTTTTTGTCTTAATTGTCTTCATCTTTCCCTTGGCTACATTTCCTTCTGGGTGGGAATTATCACCTAAGGCATGCATTGTGTTTTTCATTTTTGCATGTGAATATGTTACTACTCTATAAATGAATGAGGGAGGGGTTCCAGTGGATGTTGATGGAAGTTTATTTTAATTTCAGTGATAGGTGTGGTATAATACCATACAGTTGAAGAAGTATGAGCCCACAATCCTAAATAAATGCAGCATTATAAACCAGTGCTATTTTAATTTTAAAAAGGAACCAAAAATATAAGACTAGCAACAACCCATTCTTTCACATTTAAAGTTTAGAACTATCAGATAGAAAGAATTGAAATGGAAGAACAAAGGTTAAGATATTAGCTGTATTACTGAAAAACTTTCTTGAGGAAGTGATTTGAATCCATTGCAAAATATTTTTAATATTCACACCCTAATAACCTCCTGAGACTCCCTTATGTTAGTCTCAGGCAGAGTTGTGAGGTGTTTCTAACTAGGCAGAAACTTCATATACAGGGGAAAAATGTACAAGAACATTTTGAGGAAAGGCTGCTCTAGATTAGGAGAACTGAGTCAAGCATGCCTGGGTACCTCTTTAAAATTTATCAAGAAAATTAATTACTATAAAGATTAATGAAGCAAAATACAGGACAACTACAGCCTTCTTATTATTTCAAAAAGTTAATGAAAGAAACAATCAGCCTGAGATAATCTGCAAAAAGAAATGGTTTTAGATTCCAGAATTCTTATGTCTGAAATCTCTCTTAGTAGCTGTGTGATCTTGGGCCAACTGCTTAATACTTCTTATATATATATTTAAAATAAAGAGAAAATATTCACTTTTGCACACAGGAGAAATTCAGCTTTGTATGTTTTCTTTATCCTCCTTGACATCCGGAATGACTGTATCTTCCCAGACCACGTGCCTGCATTCTGACCCACTAAGTATTTGGTATAAGTGAAGTTTTCCATTTCCAGACCTGGCCCCAAAGTGTTCTTCCTTGACTTCCATACTATTTTGTTTGCTCCAGCCTGTCCTGAGGATCTAATAGAAGAGCTCAAAATGTTGTTAACTCCAGCTATCTTAATAAACCAACTTTGTAATATGAGTCTTTTGGATTTATGGAGTGGATTATGTCCCCTAAAAGATGTTTTTATTTTCCTCTTAACCTAAAAGTATACATTTACAGGTTTCCATAGGAGTGAAAGAGGCAAGGAACAATAAAATGAGTAAGGATTCAAAAAAGGCTTAAATGAGACAGGAGACCACAGATAGATGCTATTGTAATTCACGGGTAAAATATAATCATAAAATTGGTTGTGACATGTTTGTTTAAAGTTAGAAGGTTTCCCTCTAAAATTACACATATATACATGTATACACATGTATTTGTATATATGTACATATACATGTGTGTATGTATGAATATATATATTACAAGCTTTATAAATTAGATTATACATTGGCCACTTAAGGAAAAAGAAAATTTGACTAGCTTTCCAGTGATCCTAATGAAACTATATTTAAACACCCTAAATCAGTACAGATAATCTTATTGGAGTAGTTCAACTTGTCATGCATTTACTTGCTAAGGGAACACTGGGAATGTAATGTTAGTGATATTATAAAACTTCCTTTTTGTCCTAGTAGACACTACATTCTCAGCTTCTTAAGAATGGGAAGCAATATGCCTTGTTTGCTGCTGTGTCTCTAAAAATTAGTACATAGAGAAAATGCAACAATATTTTTTAAAAAAATAAAAATAAAGTCAAAAGAATCTATGACAACTTTATTAAAGAGAAAAATGCAATTCAATTTTTTAAAGTTAATTAATAGCACTGTGTTTAAGAGACCACACTCCCTTCAGTGTAGAGGGTGGTATGAATCATGGAAATTGATAGATGGTAGAGAGATAAATTAGGAAGTCCTTGGTAATCAAGGCAGATGATGTTTAAGGCTTTAAATAAAGCTTACATAATGGAGAAACAAAAGAGGCTGTAAACTCAGAACATATTTACCTTATTCTTTGTTGATGAGTGTGTAAGAGGGAACGATAGAGAATAATGTTCAGATTTCTAATTTGAACAATAATGGAGGTATTGATAGTAATGCTATTGAACAAAATGAGGGAATCTAAGAAGTACAGTCACAAGACTAGAGAAGGGCAAAAATATTATCATTATTCATGGTATATTCTAGTAGACGATGTGCCATGTAGTATATTCCAGGTAGTCAGAAACTAATTGTAGTAAATAGAACTAGAATTAAGAGTTTAGGAGAAAGAACCAGCAGGATATAGATTGGGAATCAGCAACAGTTTTCACTTAATTAAATTTCATGTAGCTACTGAGCATTTTGAAATAGAGCTAATCCAAAGAGGATGTCCAATAAGGGTAGTACACTTGTTAGATTTGAAGAATTAACAAAAAAGGCAAAATACCTCATTCATTTTATGTTTTGATTATATGTTGAAATGAAAATACTTTGGCTATATTGTTTCATAAAATTTATCTGCTTGTTTTTAGATTTTTAAAATTATACTGGCTAAAAATGTATAAAAAATTACATATGTGCTTTGCATTACATTTTTATTGGAAAGTGTTAGGCTAGTATATTATTATGTACTGCTTGAGAAATTACCACAATGAAAATATTGGGGCTCTGCGCCATATTTGAATTAAGCATACTGTGTGTGTGAGTGTATATGCATGCAGGCATATGCAGTGTGTGTGTTGTGTGTGCATATTTTTTATTTTTTATTCTTTCCTTTATCCATCTTGGATCTCAAATCTGGGTTTTTGGGCTTTACATGGTCAGCGCATTAGCCACTGAGCCACAGGAGTCTGCCTGCTATCTATTTATTATTATTATTATTATTATTGTTATGTATTTTATTTGTAACATTCTTTTTTCTCCAAATTTGGATATATTTTTTTATGAATAATGAACCTAATTTACAGCAACAAATTTTTTTTCTGACTTTTAACTAATGAAATGAACAATGATTACTACAAGTATATTGGTGGGGCAAGGGGACATTCATTTAAAAAATCCTCCAGTTAGATTATATAACATTGATAGCAAATAATAGAAATAATATTATTACCTACACTACTTTCTCTTTTGACTTAATTTCTGCAATAAAATATTCTAAACTTCTAATATTTCTCATCAAAACATACAGAGAAGATTAAGATTGAATGTTACAGGATAAATTTCATTTAAATTCACATAACATTTTTACTATTTCATTCTAGGTGTCCTTGTAAAAAGCCATTGTTTCCTTCTATTGTCAATATTGCCTAGGTCAAATTATCTCATGCTCTAATGTGTTCTCACTAGCATATAAAATCTCATAAACAATGATATGAAATTTAACTTATAAATTTCCTATAACATTACATTTAATCAGAAATAACAATGGTCTAATTTATTTAAAAAGAAAAATGGTATCCCCCCCCCCAATTTTTTTCCTCAATATACCTTTTCTATATTTTTTACAAGAAAAGGTACAATGGTAAACAGCTATCAGGAGATAACCTCTTCAATAATATATTTTATTATATTATATAAGACATAGCCCAAAACAAATTTATTAAAATCCTTGTTTTAGAGCATTTTAATATTGGGTTGGTTTTCTTAGTTAAATATTTCCAAACCAATTGCTCATGCAACTATCTCTTTTAAATATTAGCTACAAGATATCTAATTAACATAGATACAAAGCTTCTTAACAAAATATTAGCAAACCAAATATAACAATGCATCAAAATGATCATCCATCATGGCCAAATGGAAATTATCCCAGGGATGCAAGGATGGATTTACATACCCAAATCTATTAGTGTAATACAGCATATCAATAGGAGCAAGGAGAAAAACCACATGATCCTATCAATATATGCAAAGAAATCTTTGGACAAGATTCAATATCCATTTATGATTAAAAAACTGCATAAAATGAAGATGGAAGGTGCATAGCTCAAAATAATAAAGGCTTATCTATGGTAAAACCACAGCCAACATCATAGTCAATAGCAAAAAGTGAAAGAATTACCTCCAAGGTCAGGAAAAAGGCAAGGCTGTCCACTCATCATTGCTATTTCACATCATACTGGAGTCTTAGCCAGAGCAATTAGGCAAGAAAAAGAATAAAAAGGAATCCAAAATGGAAAGGATAAAATAAAACTATGGTTATTTTGAAGATTACATAATTACATATATATGTATATATATACATGTCTAAATATATGTAATTACATATATATGTATATATATACATGTCTAAATAACCTCTGTCAAAACCTCTGTCAAAAACTACTTTAACTCATCAATGAATATAGTACAGTAGCAGGCTACAAAATCAGTGCAAAAACTCCAGTGCATTTTTATATGCAAATAGCATGTTAGAAGAAAATAAAAACTAAGACAATCATACCATTTAAAATAGAAGCGAAAAGAATCAAATATCTTGAAATACATTTAACAAAGTAGTTGAAAGACCTGTACAATGACGACTAAAATTCTTCTTAAAAGAAATAGAGGACAAAAAGAAATGAGCTAGATCCCATACTCATGGCTGGGAGGAATCAACATCATCACCTTGTCTAAAGCAATATACAGGTTTACTGCAATCCTCATTAAAATCACCTGGGCTTATTCCACAGAATTAAAAAAAATAGAATTTGTATGAAACAGAAAAAACCTCAAATAGTCAAAGCAATTATGAGAAAAAAGAAGCTAGAAGCATTGCACTCCCAGACATTAAGCTATGCTACAGAATGATAGTCATCAACATGGTATGGTACTGGAATAATAACAGAGGCACAGATAAATGGAATAGAACTGAATCATCAGAAACTGACTCACAAACATGCAGTCATTTAATCTATGACTATGTAGCCAAAAGTGTATGATAGAAAAAGGAGCATCTGTTTAATAAATGGTGTTGGAATAACTGAACAGTCACATACAAAAGAATGATGCTAGACCAGTCTAACACTATTCACAAAAAATCAAATCAAAATGACTAGAAACTTGGACATAAGACTGGAAACCATAAAATTCTTGGAAGACAACCATAGAAAAGACATCATATGACATTGGCCTTGGAGAGGTCTTGGGGACTCGATTCCACCATCAAGGGATACAAAAACAAGAGTATACAATGGAACTACATAAAACTAAAAAGCTTCTTAATGTGAAAGAAAATCCAAATAACTGGGAGAAGATATTTGTGTCCAGTTTCTGAAAAAGGCTTACTGTGCAAAATACACAAAGAACGCATAAAACTCATTAACAGAAAGACAGCAATCCAAAAAAAAATGGGAAAGGAATTGCAAACACATTTTCTGAAGAGGATACACAAATGGCCAACGGGCACATGAAAAGATTTTTCTACTCACTATCAGGAAAATGAAAATCATAATAAGAATGAGATATCACCTTACAACTGAGAGATTGGCTATTATCCAAAAGTCTGAAAGTAACAAATGCAGGTAAGGATTTAGAGAAAAGGGGACATATTTACACTGTTGGTGGGAGTGCATATTTGTGCAACCCTTATGGAAAACAATATGGAGATTCCTTAAAATATTAAATATGGAAATCCCATATGATCCTACCACCCCACTTTCAAAAGACACAGACACCAATTCACAGAGATTTATGCACCCCCATGTTTATTGCAGCCCTATTCACAATAACTAAAACTGAAATTACCTGAGTGTCCAACATCAGATAAATAAAGATGTGACATATATACATATATATGCATGTATAAATATATATATATGTACACAAACATCTGCAATGGAATACTATATAGTCCTTACAAAAATGAATTGCTGTCATTTGAATTAGCATGGACGGATCTAGAGGGGCTCATGCCAAGTGAAATAAGACAAAAGTAGAAAGACAGATGTCATATGATCTTACAGGTATAGCGTGAATACACAAAACAAAGGACAGACAACCAATCCTTTTACATTTGCAGTCAAACTGATGTTACCAATAGGGCATGGGACAGGGAAGGGGGAGCAAGCTGCAGGACAATGGAAAAGAATGTTTGGTGATTTGGTGGAGGACAACATGTGCTGATAAATTACTGAGGAATGGAGAAACTTCACATATTAGGAGCTTACACATACCAGTTTATTTTAATTTGTAAAAAAAAAAAGTTGCTATGTTTAAAATATTTTTTAAAGAGAAGTATCCCTCAAATATCCAGAGATCAAAAAGGTGCATTACTTTGACAGAAGCCAGAATCTGTCATTTTCTCAACATAAAAAATAGAAACCCAAATGCCAAGGAAGGTTGCCTTCAATTTGCCTAAGGACAATAATTATAGGCACCAAATTTTCTTCACTATAATTATATCCTTTAAAAAAATAAAGGTCAAATAAAAAACATTTTTTAAATAAAGAAAACCTAGGAGAATTTCTCACCAGGATATTCAGTCTGAAGAGATTTCTTAGGCAAAAGAAGAATAGATAAAAGGTGAAATGTGAAGGTGCAGGAAGCAATACAGACAGAAATGACAATTATTTGGACCACATCAATGAATGGCAATAGTATAAAATAATAATTATGTTATAAACTTTATAATAACAAAATTTTGATTCATTGGTAATATTCAAATATTTTGATTATTAGCATATACCTAATTAAGCGATATCAAGTCAAATAAACTAAAATTAATAGACTACAAAAAACAAACATATTTACAATCAAAGAGGAACATTCTTAATATATATCTTATTGTAGCTTACAGAAAAATTAGACTAAATGTCTAACACATATATATTTAAGTGGTTTTGTTGACACATTTGATATTAATAGCATATCCACAATCCTGTACTCCAAAATTGAAGAGCTCATACTTTTTCCAAGTGTACCTAAATCTTTTTCAAAAATGAATCTCATGAACTATAAAGTAGATCTTAACATATTTCAAAGAATTGGCATAATACTGTCTGATAAAAATACCATTTAAAAATAAATAATAAAATAATTATAAAATTCCTATCTTTTAGAAATAAACACCTCTAACTTGCTAATAGTTTAGTTACTTCATATTAAAGCATGAGATGCAGATAAACCATTATGTTTATTTATCAAAGTAGAGGAAAAGTTAAATATTTATTATGCGAGAACAATTAATGATGAAATAAAATTTTCCCCGTGAGAAAAGAACCAAACATTAATTAAGGGCCATTAATGTCCTTTTCCACATTGCATGGGTGCTTTAGAAAACTTGAAAAGTAAGAAAAAGGCATGTTAGAATAAGGATTAGAAACAAAGAAATAATACTCTCATGATTTTGAAACAACCTGATGGTTTAGTTAAAAAAATCTACAAATAACTTAATAGAGTAAATGACTTTAAGATGATTTTAATTAACAAATAATTAAAAAATAAACAGAAATTATACAACCAACCAGAGAAAATAATTTACGTTCCTAAGAATAAATTTAGCAAAAACTTTAAAGAATTATGCACAGAAAAATATAAAACTTATTGAAAAAAATAAAGACCTAAATAGATGAAATATTGTGTTCATAAATTTGAAAACACTAAAATGAAATGAAATTTTAAATGATTGATAAAATCTATGATATCATCATCAAAATGGTAACAGGTTTATTTGTATGCACACATGTGTGTGCATGTGTAAATTGACTACCTAACTTTCAAATTTATATGGAAGTGCAATGGCAAAGAATAGTTAAGACACAGTTGTAAAAGAAAAGTTGGTGAAACACCATTCTCCACTAGATGTCAAGACTTATTATAGAACTACAAGATTCAAGACATGAGCAAAAAGCAAAAATATTGTTAACATTGACTGTGTTAAGTCAAAATCTTCTGCACTCAAAGTATTGTGGCAGAGTGGTGTGAAACGCACACAGAGATGCAAATTCAATTTCCCGTAAATCACATAGCAATGTAAACCAAAAAAAAAAAAAAAAAAAAAAAAAAAAAAAAAAAAAAAAAAAAAAAAAGGAAATGAATAAAGAACCCAATAAGAAAGTGAAAACAAAAGAGTAGAACAAAATATTTGTAACATATAACTTAAAAGAGCTTCTTAAACAGACTATGTAACAGCTTCTCTTTTAATTAAATATGAATTTGGATAACTAAGTTGGAAAAAATGGGTGAGGACTTAAAAAGGCACTTCAAAAGAGAGAGGATATCCAAGTGGCAAACAAACATGAAAAGCAGCCCAAATTTATTAATTATCAAAGAAATTCAAAATAAAGTTATCATCTGATGCCATTATAAAACATCAAATTACTAAAATTAAAAAGGTAGACCTGTACCCACCCTGGTGGCCTGGTGGTCTAGTAAAGTTGGGAGCAGTCCACATACATCCCAAGATCCCGGGTTCAAGACCTGGGACTGGGGAGAATAACCAATGTGAACAACTGAATAAAACTAAAGTGCTTCTTCCTCCTCTCTCTTCCTACCTGTCTGTTCACCTACATTCCTACCTGCACCTTTCCTTTTAAAAAATACTAAATGCTGTAAGGAAGTGTAGCAATAGAAACTCTCATATACTAGTGGTGATAATAAAAATATGAATAGTACAGTTATTTTGGAAAATGTAATAGCTTTTATTAATTTGAACATCTGCTTAACTGATGATTTAACAATTTCACTCATAGCCAATCAACAAGAATATGTACATTAAAATATACAAGATATTCATATACATACTATACATCGCAGCATCATTTACTCCAAAACTAGAAACAGTCTCCAACGCATTATAATTTATCCACACTATCTAGCAGGAGACAAGCACTAGATATATACAAAAATCTGCATGGATCTCATAGGTATTATTTTGTGCAAATAAACAAACCTCAAGTTTACATACTGTATAATTCTATTTATACAAAGAACTAAAAAGGCAATAATAAACTGTGGTTTTAATGGTCAGGATACCAGTTACTTTTGATGATGAAGAGGGAGTACGAAAGGGATTGAAAAAAGATTCTTCGGTGCTGGCAATATTTCAATGTGTTTTATCTAAACCTTGATGATGGTCATGGAGATATTTGCTTTTGTAAAACTTGCAGAGCTATACGCTAATGACTTTTATATTCTTCTGTGTTATATTTCAGTAAAAATGTTTTAACAGCAGCTTTCCTTGTACTGTCTTAATCTCAGCATTCCATGTTATCTCTCTTTTAGCTTCATTCTCAGATGTCTAGAAAGAAGAATCTACACTTGATCTCTCTCACTCTTTAACTCTCTCTTACACATATATCCACCTCCTCCCCCACATACTCACACATGCACACACACACACACACACACACACACACACACACACACACGTTCTCAACCCATTAAGTTTTGGCTTCTGCCCTACTACTCTGAAAGTGCTTTTACAAAAGTCACCAATGACCTCCTAATTACCAACTGTCTATTTTCAGTCTTTGCTCTGCTTGACCTCCCCACACCATATGACACTGCTGACTAACCCTCATTTATAAACTTCTCTTCCCCTAACCTCTTCTTCATTCTTCACTTTCATTGTGGACCATTTCAGTTCAGTACTCCCTTGCTTGGTCCTTAAATACTTATTCCTTCTATTTATACAATTAAGCTTGTTCCAAAATCTAAATCATAAACTGACTGTTGACATAATTTCGGCAGTCCAAAATATTTTTAAATGAATTATTAATTATTTGGATAAAAGTCAACAGATTTCATATTTTAAAAATCCAGGCTTTCTTCAGCAGGGAAATAAAGTTTGGTGACTCAATTCTTCAAAAACAGCAGCAATCTTATGAAAGTGAATAGTGTTTTATTCTTTTTTAAAAATTTCAGCAAAAAAACCATCCTTAATTTTACTCCTTAAATATTCTTGGAGTTCCTAAGCACTTAAAAACCTCACCAAAATATTATAGTTCTCTTTAGAAAGAAAGCTTCTCAAATAGTCCTTAAGCATCACCAAGGAAACTTGTCCATATGCATCTGTAGCACCCCAGGGAGGGCAATATGAGGGTATTCAGTGGGGCTCAAGAAAGAACATATTAAAAAAAAAAATCTCCCAGTGCTTCTGATGCTAGTTACTCATAAAAGATATTATTTTGGGGGATTTCTTTAATTTTTGTGTATTAAACTTCAAATGCATGTTTCTCTGTGGTTAGTATCAAGTATCTTATACTGGATGAGACAGACGTACGAATAAATAATTATAATAAGTATATTTGACCATACCTTCCAGACAAATTGAGGCTGTAGTTCCCATCTCTGTGAAAGTCTGCCGTTTGCTTCTGGTGGAAAATATTTTGGGAATACTTTTTGGTTGTTGGGTCAGAACACTGTCTTGATAAAGCTGTTCAACAGCTAATGAACAGAGTTAGACACAGAGAGGTGCCAATTCTCACTAAAATGGGAATAGAAGGCACATAATAAAGACCATATATGATGGACCTACATTTAATATCATATTGAATGGCAAATAATTGAAAGCTTTCCCCTAAGATCTGGAGCCAAGGATACACACTCTCACCACTACTATTCAACATAGTCCTGAAAGTCGTGGCCAGAACAATAAGGCAAGAAAAAAAGTTACAGATTTCCACATTGAAAAAGGAAATGAAATTAGCATTATTTAAAGATTAATTGATAATATACTTAGACAAACCTAAAGACTAGTTTAAAAAAAAAAAACTCTTAGAAACAATACATGAATACAACAAAATGGTAGGATACAAAGTAAATACATGAAAATCAACAACATTTCTATATGCAAACAATGAAAAAAAAAAGAGCGACCAAGAAAGAAAGCCCATTCACAGTAGTGCTAAATAGGTAGCAATAAAATTGGTAAAATTCTTGGGAATAAACACAATAAAGGAGGTGAAAGATCTACACTTTGAAAAACTATAAGATATTGAGAAAAAGAAATAGAATCATGAAGAGATGGAAGGATATTCCATGCTAATGGATCAATAATTAGCATAGCTAGAATGGTTATCTTACTTAACACAATTTAATACACAGATTTAAAGCAATACCTAGCAAAATTTCAGACTTTTTTTAGGAAAATTAAACAAAGAAAACTGAGACTTGCATTAAACCACAAAACATCTTGAATAACCAAAACAATCCTTAGAAAAAAAAGAATGAAGGAGAAATTCTACTGCATGACTTCAAATGATATTACAGAACAATTGTCATCAAAAGAGTATGGTATTGGGACAAAAACAAACCAAGCAAACAAACAAAACTGTGAAATAAATGTGATAACCCAGAAATAAAATCATACCTATATGAGCAGTTAATCTATGTCAAGAGATCAATAGCATGTAATGGAGAAACAAATGTCTAGTCAACAAACAGTCTTGGAAAAATTAGATAACCACCTGAAAAAAATAAACTAAAGATTATTTATTGGCATCATGCTAAAAAAATCAACTCAAAATGAATCAAAGACCTGAATGTTAGATCTGAAAACATAAAATAAGTGAAGGATAATGTAGGAAAAATGCTCCATAATGTAAATATCAAAGGTGCCATATAAAGTTTCTATACATTGAAAGAAACCACTACTTAAAACAAAACCAATAAAGTGACAAAGCACTGAGTGGGACAAGATATTTGCACAATGTACTTCAGACAAGTTTTCTCTCCAAAACATATAAAGGGCTCATATACCTCAACAACATAAAACCAAGTAACCTACTTATAAATGGGCAGAATAGACACCTTTCTAGAGAAAACACATAGGGGACCTACAGACACATGAAAAAATGCTCTATATCACTCACCATCAGAAAAATTCAATTAAAAACCACAATGAGTTATCACCTCGGATCAGTGAGAATGGCCTATATCAAATAAACTAGAGGCATCAAGTGTTGGAGAGAGTTTAGATAAAAAGGAACACTCCTATACTGTTGGTGGAAATATATGTTAGTGGAACCTCTTTACAAAAAAATATATTGAGTACTCAAAAATATAAAAATGTACCTACCACTCAGCACAACAATCTCACTTCTAATATATACCCCCAAAATATTAAAAAAAAACAAAAACATTAATAAGAAAAAAATATATACACTCCTATGTTCATAGCAGCACATTTCACGATACACAAGTTAAATGTCCATCAACAGATGACTGGATAAAGAACCTGTGATTTATATACTCAGTTGCGTTCTATGTGGTTGCTTAAAAAAGATGAAATCATGCCTTTTACAACCCAGATGGAATTGGAGGTGATTATTCTAAGTGAAATAAGAGAAAAGGAAATAAGATGCCTTCAATCATATGTGGAATATAAAGAAACAGAGCAACACATAAATCTTAACAAAATTTACAGGATGCAAGACTATGGCTACCATAGGAGTTTGGGAGGCTGGAATGAACAAGGGAAGTAAGGAGTTAACAAGCTGGTGGTAAAGGGCACTAGAATTCTAGTGGAGGGTGTGGTGTGATATGCACACAGACTGAGGTGCAAATTCAATATCCTAAAAAGCACATACCAATGTACACCAAAGAAGCAATGAAACAACTTTTTAAACTGATGTTAAATTCACTGGAATCTGAAAATTGTCTTGGATCATTCAATGAACCACTTACATCTTGTCATTTGTTTGTGGCATTGATCTGAGTAACTGTGTTATCTAGCAGTTCTGTAAGTATTGTGTTGTTTCTCTCTAGCAACAAATTTGGATTGCTATTTTGATGCAACACAGGAAAATTTAGGTCAGTAATTTACAAATAGAAAGAGAAAAAGGATTGAGAGTATGGTGAAAGAAACTGGAGTTCATTGCTTAAGCTGATTGACTAGGAATGAAAGGTTGAAGGATTGGTAGTGTTGACACTAAGGAACAGGTACGTAGGGATGAGAGAAAATGTGGGCTTCATGAAAGAAAGGTTTGGTAAAAGCAGGAGCTTTTTGAGAATTGAGATCTCAGAAAATCTGTTTATGGAAGCAATTCTATAGCTCATAGATTGTTCAAATGTAGTAGAGTTGAAGGGTTTAAGAATTGAAAAAAATAAGGAACTGAAAAACAAGGGGCTCTCTGTACATGATATAAATTTATTTCTAATTATGAAAATCAGAAACAAGAGGTTCTTATTTCTAAAATGGAATATCTCTACATTGCACTTACTTGGTTAGTGCAAGTTTGATGAACATATTTTGCACTGTCTAATTTCCATCTCCTTTAAAAACTCACATAGAACACATTGTAGCAATTCAGTCTAAATAAATAATAACAATATTATGTTATACACTGTGGAATTCCAGTTTTCCGACTTTTTTTTACATAATTTCTGTGATTTATTAGAACAACTCATGAGGTAGACTGAGATGAAATTGTCATCTACTTTTAATAGATAAGGAACTTGAGAATACTGGCCTAAGCCTGCAATTTGACAAGTTACAGAGGCAGCACCAGAACACATGCACCTTTATTTTATTTTCAGTAATTTAGATACTTTACAAACTGAAGTTTTGGGGGACATACTATTCAATGCACTTGTTTTATTACAGATTTTTTGTTTTATAATTGTCATGTTCACTTAGCACACATTTTCCCTTTAATGCTCCTGGAAAGTTTAGCTAGTAAATCATCAGATGATTGAATTTATTTAGTCAAAGGAAAGACTAAGATTTTTAGCTTTTAATATTGCATAGATATATTTATGAGATATTATTGCCTAACAGAATCTATAGGACTTTTAGATATTTTCATCATCTTGGGTTTTGGGTAGGAATACCATAATGTTTGTTTGTTGTATGTAGGTATCTCTTTTTATGTGAATTCACATATATATATGGGACTTTAATTGTTTATATAAAACATAAATATTAAGAGCCATTTTTAAAATTTTCTATTTGTATTGAATGTTACAACTCTAATTTCTCTGTAGAGTTTAATGCAAGAATGTTTTTCTCTGACTAATACAGAGGGAAAATTTGATATAGGGTTACAAGTCTCAGGAATAAATAACAAGGGAGAAAAGTTAAATTCACTGAGTTCTCTACCCCAACTTTTCTCTCAGTATACTTTTATGCTTTCCCATCTTTATTTTCTATGGAATATATCCCAGAATAATAATATGTAAGGAAAGGATGTAAAGTACCTATTTTGAAGCTGGGGCTTCAGTGCTGTGCCTAAAACCTATTAGCCTTATAACCTCCAAGTGATGTAACAGCTTTGTAGTGATTGTGATTGTACTCAGTTCTCTCAGATAAAAGTTAGATCACAAAATAAAATGTATATGGAAGCACTTTATAAAATATAAGGCACTATGCAGATAATATTTTTGAGCATATAAACTAGAGTTAACTCTTCTTAAACGCAAATTTCCTTGCTTGATACCTTTAAAAAATTACTTAGTCTCTGACTCTTAATTGTTCATCTGCAAAACAAAGATAACATACTATTTCAGATATTACCTTAATAAATTTGAACTCAAAAATCAAACCAAGTATGGAATTTCTATTTCTACTTATAAATGATAAATTTTAACCTAGAGGAAAAGGAGCAAGATAACCTGCATAGTATCTCATTTCGCTAAGTTCTAAAATACATTATCTTTTATAGCTGGAATTCCATGATAACATGTTTTTTTACATGTGCAATAATATGCAATATCACTGGACATACATAAAGTATATAATAGCCTTCCCATCAGACTTCTCTCTGTAATTTGTTATTTTTTGTCTATAGTTAAAAATCACCTTGTAAAAGAAATAATTTTTTTATTAGTAAACATATAAATATTAGAATCTAATACAAGGAAGTTCAGAAAGCAGAGCACATTCTGACTTTGAACAAACATTTGACCTGGAAGAAAAATATGATGTGAAATATAGTCATACGTGACTGAAATAGGCAACTCAGTCATCAACTAGTTTGATAGTTCTAAAACGGATAGGACAATCAGGTATTCTTCCAGTTACAAATCATTTTCATGTGCAATGGTGGTGATTGAAAGTTTTCTAATCCTTCTGTCGGGTACTCCTTAATATGTGAGATCTCCTTTCTTCCAGTCCATTCTTTTTACAAAATGTTTCCTCCCTTTAAATCCTTCAAGGGCTCCCCTCTGCCCTCAGGATGAATTCATATTTTTATATAGAAAGGAAGGGTTTGTGCTTTCCTCTCTACTGTCATATTCTCTCTGGGTTCTATTAAAGTTTTTCAGACATAAAAGCATATCAGCAACAAGTCTGCAGCTTTGTTACTTTCCATATGCTTCTCGCTCTACCAATCCTCCTTCTTTACCCTTCAAAACTTCCTGGGCATTTCTTGTTTGCATAAACGTCATTCCTCTACATTTCCATAATATCCTATGCTTATTTTGAACATGCATTTTATCTTACAGGTCATAATCATTCATTGTTTCACATAATAGAAAATAAATGTCTTAAGTGCAGAAACATTATCCCCTTTACAGATTATTGGTATCAAATAGTGCAGGAGACACAGTAGGTATTGTGCAAACATTTGTTGAGTAAATAAAGGCAATGGGCATAAACCAGACATTGGGATAAGTTATTTGGAGGGAATGATACTGACCAGGTTGAGTTTAATGAATCTCTGGCTAATTGTTTAGAAGTTTAGACATTATATACAATATTGTTTTTATAGAGAGGATTTTGAAAATGTCAGTAGAAAAATCAGCAAGAATTCTCAATTTACCCTTATGTTTAAGGTTAGAGGAATGTCTTGAGAGTTAATCAAGGTTATATACTTGTAGGGGAAGTAGGAATTCTGGAGCAAAATCCCCGCAAGTCTTCCATTTTTGCAAAATACAGATTTAGCTTTCCCATTTCTTCTTCCTCTCTGAACCACTGGCTAGTCCACCCCTAAGATTAAACCAAATACCAGGTGGCCTTGATGAAGCCCAGGAGGAGATAAGCACAGCTTTTCAGGGGCAGATGATTCATTTTCTCAAACTTCACCCATTTGTGCACTGAGGATAATAGTATAGCCTGCCTCATAGAGATGTTGGGAGGATTAAGGAGCTCAGAGAGATAATAAACATAAAAGAGCATTGAGCAGCTGCTTCAGGATTCAGTCTGAGAAGCAGAGGGAGATACTCTGTAAATGCTCCTTCTCATTTACTCATCCTTTATCTGCAGACCACGTTCTGAATGCACAGACTCTAAAGGGCAGATGGAAGAAAGTGGGATACAAACTCTGGGACTTTATTTTCAGGCTATCCTATAATAGCATGGCTGATTTTTGTAGGCTATTCCAGCCAATGACATTTCTTGAACTCTAACTGTACTATACCTCACAGATTTGTCAGCCAGATTAGAACCCCAGATGCTCCTGTAAAGAAACATTTGTTGGCCTGAGAAGTCCATGATAACCCCCATAATAAAGGCCATGAAAGCTGTCCTGCTTTTGATGATTTGAGCTAGGATTATCCATTTTGTAGACATTTTGGGCAAATTAAAAAAAAATCAAAGTGCCGGCACTGGAAAAAATTACCACCAATCAATTGAAACATAACGTAAATGAAATTTTATATTTTTCTTATATAGAGAGATATTTGGGGGTCTAATTTCTTACAATTTGTGTGTTTGAGGGCAACCTGTTAGTATCTCTACAGTTGTATTATGGAATTTAATGATAGGAAACAATAGAATTTTATCTAGAGAGAAACATATCAGAGAAAATTTGTGTTTAAGTTGTAGAAAAGTGTTTGGGGGAAACTGAAGTTTAATAGTCTGGAGGGTAGTTAGAGAAGGATCCATAGATGGAAATATTTTTGTCTAGCTATAAAAAGGTACAAAGTAGAACAGGAATTCTGATGAGGTCTCCAGAAATTGCAAAATTAATCTGGAAAGTAAAGTTAATAATTTATTAATAGACATTTGGAGAATTGGCTTTTTATTTGCATCAGAATAATTAGTTTAGTCATTCATCCTTTTTCTGAAAATAAAAATGATAACTATTCATAACAATTGGTCTCTTCTGAATTACAGTTTCACTAAGAAAACCACTCATTTGTGAATCAAAAATCTTTTTCAGTATTTCTTATCATATAGTAGGACATCTAGTCTTTCTCTCTTTGAGACATAATTTTATCAAAATCTTATGTTTTAATTTGTGGAAGCAAGTTATGCGAAATCTTATGCAATTCTGCAATGTCAGCACTGTACTTGAGGCTATGCACTTGTACTTTGGCTAAGCATTTTCTCAGTAAATGCTGCAGCTGATAGTCTAGGGTTAGCAAGAAAGCTCACTTCATTTATAGAATTAACTAAAAATATTTAGTGCAGTTTTAAAAACCAAAATATAATAATTTGTTCCCATTGAATTTCCTTCTGTGGTCAGATATGTTTCATTCAGGATTGCATAATCCTTACTTTGAAAATATTTAACTGTATTTGTATTTTACCAATTTTCTTGAATTAGGAGATTTTTAAACACATTCACACACATCTCATTTTGTGAAATGAATTTCCCACATCTTCTCCCTTTAGCCAACATTGAAACATTGAGTCTCTTTACTTTTCAGTATGTTCTAGTGTAATTATTTTACCATTTCCAGATAATTTGATCTTTCAGTTTCATATAACTTGTTTTGAACTTCAGAGTTGTTTTAGACCTGGCAGGTGGCCCATTTTCAACAATTTTGATATCTTGATTTAAAAACAAAGTGACCTGTATACTTACTTTTTATTACAGTAATTCTACCTTTGATTTACAATACATTTCTTTAGTAATTTAACTTCCTATCTCTCTGCAATTCCATGTTGGGCTAAAGGCTAAATGGACACAATTTTGCCGTAACGTCTCAAATGTGTTTCTAATCAGTATGCTACAGCACCTTTCCATTAAGCAGATGGTTCCAATTTTATATTCTTTACTCCAAAGCTCATTATTTTGTGTTTACCTATAGTGAACTAAATTTTCCATGTATTAACACAGACAGTTAAATGTTTTCAATCTTGATGGCTCCCTCACAATATTAGTCTTCTTTACTCTCCTAGTCACTTAAAAATGATCTCCAGACAAGCAGGATAAAAGTGTGGTGTTTCTATACAGTCTAGATCATATTTTTAATGAAAAAAGAAAATGAACGCTACAGAAATTTAATAAGGGAAAGCAAATAATGATGGGACAATTTGCTGTCTTAATCCATTGACTTTGGCATGAACACCATTGTTTTACTACATATTATATAATAATAGCAATAAAGCAAAATATATGACGGTATCTAATAGTAGTCCAAAGTGATATTCCTGATACATCTCTGAATTAGGACAATGGTATTTATACATTTTAGTGAATGTGTTCAAAGACTTTGTTATGATTCTAAGCTGTGTTGGTATGGTTAGCATGTAGAAAATTATTGAATCAAATGACTGCATTGGAAGGGATGACTGAGATTCTAAAAAAAAAATGAAGTAAATTTTCTGCTTAGTGTGACAAGTCAGAAGGAGAAAGACAGATCTCATATGATATTGCTCATATGTGGTATATAACTAATGTCAAGCAAATGAATGAGCGAAATTAAACCAAAATTGAAAAAATGAATAGTCAAGCAGCAATAGAATTTTAATAAAAACAGACAAATCAATGGTTGCAAGAAAATAAGGGGGAGGGTGAGAAAATGTGGTAAAGTGTGTTATTTTATACTTAATAAAAAACTGAAATAGTGATAAATTACAGTATTATATACAAACATTGATTTATCATGATGTATACCTTAATTCTATATAATGTTGTAATGCAATATTCCTTCAATAAAAAAAGAATATAAGACATTCTAAGTTTCAATCTAGCTTGTTTAGATCAATCCTTAAGTATATTAACAGAAGTTTATATAAAGACTATTATGGTACACCCTAGTGGAGTAATGGTTAGGTCGATTGTCTCCAAAGAAGCAAAGCACATACTCCTGTGTTTGAGTTCAGGAGATGGGGAGGAAACAACTAGTGTGGATAACTGAATTTTTAAATATAATAAAATAAAGTTCTTTTTTATTCTCCGTCTTCCTGCCTGCCTTCTTGCTTTCATTTCTGCCTGCACTTTAAAATTTTTTTTAAAGAATATTATTATTGCAGTGACTTATTGTGCATAGAGGCTATAATAGTCAGAGAATCCAGAATGCCCACATCCTTCCAGGTCGGTAATCCTTCCTAGAGGAATTATAACCACAAGAAACAACAACAGAATACATAACAGGATTTCATATGTATCTAACAATTTAACAAAAAAGCTTCCATTAAAATTGGATTGGAGAGTATCTCTTGGACCTAAAGATTAATCTTGGGGTTCAGTAAAAAGATCTTCTTATTCCAGTTTTCTGAATCTTGGAGACAATTTATGCAAGCAGAGAATGAGTGAGGGGTCAGAAAAAAGAGAGACAAGAAATTACTTGTGTCTAATAACCCCTTCTAGAGAAATGGGAGATACAGCACTGTCCTGGATGGTTCCCAGAATCTAGATCCTTCTAGGCTCCAACTACCACACAAAGGGTAGGAACAAAGGAATTTTCAAGTGAAACAGCAGTTTATACATCAAACAGAACTGTGTTTTAAGGCTTGGTGTTTTTATTTTATCCCACAAATAGAATGAAATCAGGATGATTAAAAACTCCTTTTTTTCCTCACAGATGAACACTCAGAAGTAGAATCTTCCAGGTGTGACATTGTGGTAACACACTCCCCAGTAGATTGATGTAGAGTTCTGAGAAGGAATGGGTAAGACATTCAAAAGGATTTAATATCTGCACCATCTTGAGAGATAGGTAGGAGCTAGCCAGATAAGAGTGTGTAGGAGGCATTTCGGAGCAAGGGACAAGAGTTAGAAAATCACTGATTTCATTCTAAATACAGAACTAAAAATAGTTTTATTTGGTTGGATCAAATAGTTCTTTAATCCTGGATACACTGTCCCCTAAGTAGTCTAGAGAGTAACCTCTTGGACTCATTTTAAAAACCCGATGGTGAGATAACATAATGCTCCTAAATTTCTGTGGATATTCTCAATCAACTTCACAATACCACTTAGTGAGGCCTGAGTTTTCATCCTGGGTGAAGTTTTAGAAAAGTTATTAAACATTTGGTTTTAGTTCAAGCATATATAGAGAACATACTATACTTACTTCTCAGGTTTGTTAGAGCATATATAAGATCATGTTTATGAAAAGTGCTTCGTGATCAGGAAAGTGAAATACAGAAGCTATTTCATTAAGCTTATGAGATTCATGTCTTATATTCTGAAAAATAATGTAGCAAAGTCTAATTGTAGGTATCTTCAAAGTGCAATACTCAAAAAACACAAATAAATTATTTCACTACGTAAGCTATTTTTTCATATTGTTTACATAAGAGTGATTATATTTAAGAAAAACTTGAAAGCACTGTTGGCAAAATATGATCTATGGGATCTAATTCCTTATTTATGCAACCTAGACAGACATTACTAATTGATAACAACACCTTTTCACTGTGTCTGGATGGAATTGAAAAATTCTCAGCATTTCAAGCAACCAAAACCAATATGACAGAGCTAAATCTGGAAATCGATTATTATTTATCTTGCCTAGTGAAATTTTGATTGTATTAAAGTCAGAAGAGAACAGGGGTCATATTTTTCCTTGCACATCATTGTTGAAAACATCATTACAAATCATTCCAAGGGGACAAGCTCCGTCTTTGGACATTTTTCAGAAAGAAAATGTGAGGTGTGAATTGCGAAGTGAATTTTCTTAACAATGTAACAAAAAATATGTTTTAAAAATTGTTTTTTTTTTGTTTGTTTTAGCGGCTCGGATTCTTGATTGCTTAATTTCCTTCAACATCCAACATGGTTTTATACCACTTATGGTCTTTGTAAAATGATGATTATGAAATAATTAGCATTATGTCAAATAATAAACATAAATTCAAGCAAAAATATCCTTGTAGTTTTGTGAATGGAGTCTAGAATACAGGCAGATGCGTTAAAATGCCATAACCATGTATACACATAGTTTCCCAGTCATTGTCAGACACTATTTTCATGCATCATTTTGAAGCTACGTAAAGAAGAGTATGCTGAAAACTATTATTTGATCTTTCTAAAAAATATTCAGTAAATAACATTCCCAATTGCACTTCTCCATTGATTAAAAAACTAAGGATTTAAAGATTTATAATTACTTTCTTCTGAATGTGTAGCAAAACGTACTCCAAATTCCACTTTTAAACTGGTGAATACTGGATAACTAGCAAATTTAGAGTAGCGAACCACAGGAAATGAGACAAACTGTGAGGAAGCAGGTACTTAGCTTAGTGCTAAGATTCTGCCGTGAAGGGTATAAGGATGAGGATGAAGATAAAATGGACATTTTTATTCACTCTGATTCAGGGCCCACCTTCTTACAAGACCAGTGCAATGTGTCCAGTGAGCAAACTGTGGTGTTACCAGTTTTGAGTGATGGGGAACAACAGTCAAAAGTACTCCTTTAGTCCCTGGGTTTCATTAAACCTGTCCTCTCAGAATTTCCCTGTCTTTGTATGAAGGCTCATTTCATTCTTCCTTATCTCCTCAAAGATGGTTGCTTTTTATGAGCCAGGTGACAGAATCACACTAATATGTGAAGAGAGTATATTGTTTTAAGGTCAATACAAAAACAAAATTCTATTTATTGACATCTTGTATGTGAATGCATTTGACCAAAAGCTCTATTTACATGGCTGTGTGGATACAAAGGGCTGTTTTGTTACATTTCAACAAGCATATGACACTGGATTGAGATATATTCCTTAATAAAGGGTGCATTTCAGATACCCCTTCATCTGAGGTCCAAGAAATTAATACATTTGCTATAATGACCTAATCACTTGCAATTTATTCATTTTATATATGCAGTCCAGAGAGTTATAAACCCAGCCTAGCATGATGCCAGTTTTTCCTTGGAGAGACAATAGAAAATAGAGAAGTGCTAACTCTGCATACACAGATGTCCTCAGGGGCAATGTCAGATCAGATTAGCTCTAAAAGGCAACATGATTGAAACAGAAGAGAAAAATACTTTTCTCCCTATCTCTGTCAAGTATTTATCAATGATTCATTCAATTTTGTAAATATGCAGATATATCTCACAAATAGCCGTTTATTCCTTTAAACTGTGTAAATACAAAGAATGAGCAGGCATGAACTCTGTAAGAAAATCTACAGGAATACTCTCCCATAAGTGTAGAATATAATTCTGACTGCAGTTAGTAACCTCCCTATGATAACAAGAGAAACAGTAGAACATTGCAGGTAAGTATTTGAGCATCAGTGCTGCACATACTCGATCAAGTTCCGTTTCTTCCATTTACTAGTTAGATAATACACAATTCCTCATCTAATGAAAGAGGATAATAACAAACTCTATCTCAGGGTCACTACTGGTCCACAAATTGAGATAGTACTTTCAATGCATTATACTTCTGTTTAAATACACATTTTTTAAAAGTATCTGATGAATAATGTTAGATATATTGACTAGCACTCATTTATTTTTTAATCATTCAAACACATACACACATACCACAATGAGGTTCTAATATGACTCAATCACTGTGTGAAGTGCATAGATATTAAAATGGGGGAAATTTTTCATCATCCTGAGTTGTTTGAACTTAGTTGTTTTCACTTCTTATCAGAGCACTTACAACACCAGCAGCTTGACTTCAAAGAATAAAATAATGTACATAAACACTGACAAAGGTATTGACACTATTCCAGTTAGGCAACCTAGAGCTTTCTCTATGCACCACTAGCAAAGTATCTTGTGTTCAAAGAGAAAGTGAGTTTTCTAGGTGTCAGTTTCTTGAGGCTGTTGCTCCAAAGAGGTCACTGCCCAGAGTAATGAAAACAGTTGGGAATCTCTGCTATTCTCTATCGCCAGAAGGTCAACAACCATCTGTTCTAATGCATGCTGGTTTTCCATTTGAGAATAAAATCAGATTTCCTATCATGTCCAAGAACAAAGACCAAGGCTGAATTGTGGAAAATGTAGATGATACAGTTGCCTTCTCCATACAGAAAAAGTATCCCAATCTTCTGTTAATTCATTCTTGGCAAAGTAGCCTGTGATTAAAAGGCAAAAGTATAGGGGACATTGGAAAGAAGAAAAAAGCAGTCATGCAGCAGAATAACCTAAGAATGGTAAAACAATTACAAGCTGTTGGATAATTCAAGTGCTATCTTTCAAATACAGAGAATAAATTCATCAAAGATTTGCCTATTTTTTATTAATCATGAAACATAAATTACATACTTTAACACCATGTGTTATGGACCTTTATTTTGCATTTATATGAAAGAAATCTGACATCTTTACAAGGCACTGACCAATAGATGAAAATCATTACTATGAGTGTCCCTTTATTTTCTTGGCAGGCCACATGCTGAGCCAGCAGTTATCCATCTTTCTCCTTTCCCAGACACTGGTTAACAAATATTACCTAGTGATAAAACTCCAATTTTCTTATAACTAAAATTATAAACATTAGGAAAAAAAGCTGAGCTTGGATAATATATCTTATACATGTTAAATATTTCAGATATATTACAGAGCTTCATGCCCTTTGTACAATATTTAAATAAATACACAAGTATCAAAAACCTTGTTCCTTCCAATTTATTTAAGGGACATTTAATATGCTACAATTTAGCATACTGTATTAAGAAATTCCATTTATATGCTCAAAACTACAGGGGTCTTCATTACAGCCCTAAGTAATTCCATTTTACAGTACAAGGGACATTGTTAATGTTCAAAGATTAGAAAATGCACCTCCTTTGATCTTTGCTCCTTATTGAAAGACAGCATTCAGATACCAGGAATGTATTTTTCTTCCAATAGTTGATTTCTCCTACAGGAAGATATGATTAAATAGAATACTCCAGGCTTAATAAAGTAACAAAAGAGCTAGAAACTCCTTTTCAGCTCTCTTTAAACTAGCATCTCAAAGCTGTTTGCCTTGGGATTTAGAAATTGAGAGAGAACAACTTGCTGAATTGAACAACCACATTAGTTATTTTGGTGATGCCAGAATTGAAATGGAACATGTGCCAGAGGCAGACACACTTTACAGCGTGGGCATTTAGTACAGTCTATTTTAATTGATAGCTCAGCATATAGATTGGGCATCAGTACAACACTTAAAAAATGAAAGAAAGTATTGGTTTCTTGAAAATAATGAAACCAAGAGGTTTATAAAAGAAAATGGCTTTTTCTGATATTTCCAGCTTGTTTTCTAGTGTCTCTCATTGCTTGCAACTCTTTTTTGTAACCCTTGCTTCTTTTCATCATTCATTCAGTAAGTGTCTATTAACAGTCTGCCATTGCTAGGTGCTATGGTAGTCTTAAAGTTTTACTTATGTTCACAACTTCTTTTAACTGGGATTACAGTTCTTTGATAAGACTCCATTGCTGGATATTTAGAACCCCAAACAAAAGTCTTAAGTCTAGCCTATTATTCCCTTGAAAATAAGCTTTTGCCAATTTCAATATACACTTCTCTTTATGCTTGTGAAGAGAACTAGGCAACTATGGGCAGGCTCTTGCCCACAAATTCTGTCAAATATTGCTGGACTATAGCAGTGACTTCACGCTATTCTGTACTCAAGTCTACCCTGACTATGAGAGCCAGACTGATTATAACTCAGGAAAAGTTTAGCAGCTTCCCATTTCTCTTAGGATGAGACAAACATCTCTAATTTACCAAGCCAGATAGAATCTGACTCCTGGTCCTCCCAGTAGCTTTATCTCAGGATCAATGTCCTCCAGCTGCATTTCCTGTCTCTCAGTTACTCCAGTGTATCCGGGATTTCCAGATGCTGTTCCTTCTGCATTTTGTTTTCCATCAGAATCAAACATTCCAGATTATATACAAGACCTCCTGAAGTTTGCCAAATAACATTTCCATAATTTGTCTTGTTTCATTCTCATGTAATTACGAAACTAAGCATCATCTCAACATTTGTGAATATACTCTGCTCCCAAATTCCTTTCTCTACATTTGATCTAATGGTTTGATGTTAAGAATGATTTGACAAGAATGTCAAAGACTGATCAATAATGTGAGTTGGCTGTTATTAAAATTTTATTTAATACAAAAAGCCTACAACAGCCTTAATATAAATATATTACTCTAGACCTTAGGTTACAGGACAGAAATAAAGATTTCAGAATGTTTTCTCTAAAATAATTTGTCAATTCAAATTAACAAATATTTTTTGAAAATTTTCCCTAAGAGAGGAAATTCAGAAATTCTTTTGTAATTGTTAGACCTTTATAGATGTTTAATTTCTGCAGTATTTATTTTAATGTGGTTTTCTCTGTATGTCAGTGACACTCATTGATAAGTGTAGAGGCTACACATCAATAATATTTGGTTACTCCTTTTTTTTTTTAAGAGGAAGGAAGGCAGGCAGGAATGAAGGCAAATAGACAGGCAAGCAGGTAAGAAGGAAGAGAGTGGAGAAAGAAAAAAAATTAAGCTATTTGTTCATTTTATTTGTTTTTCCTGGCCCCAAATTGTAAACCCAGGTCCTTGGGCTTTATATGGTCTATGTCTCAGCCACTAGGACATGTCCTTTTCCCATAAGTTTTAACAACTATTATTGTATACCAACCTATTTTGGGAACATTACCTTGGACTCTAACAACACAATACTGAGCTAAATAAACATATTATGCTAAGAGAGTCAGAATCCAGTTCAAGTGATGTGCATTAAATATAAATTACACAAATTTGCAATTATATACTATGGAAGCTTCTATAAGGGAAAAGTGTGTTATGAGAGTGCATAAGGCTCTCTGTAGGCACTCTTTAACTCTAGACTTTGTCCATTTATTCATTCAAGAAATATCTGTAGGTTGCCTACAACATTCTAGGCAGTTCTTGTCACTCGGATACATCAATAAACAAAGCAAGTGTATCTGTTTTTCATTGCATAATAATATATAAAACCCACAAGATCAGAGCACTGTGTAACAAATAAAGATGAGTTTGCAAGATTTAGTTGTTGTGTAATAGGTTTGATTGATTATGCCTGAGCCACTCATGTGTCTGCAGTCAATTGTGGGTTTATTTGCTGGCTCTGATAGTCTTAACTGGCCTTTCTAACCAGGTAGGGCTTAGCAGACTGTGACTGATCTTAGTTGACCTAACTTGGTACAGCTAGGAAAATTTTGTTCTGTTCTATGTGTTTCATCCATTCTTTGACAGTCTAGTCCAGACATTATCTTATGTGGCAAGCAGAGCAAGGATAAACAAATGCATTTGCTATGTGCTTTTCAAGCCTCTGCACCATATTTTTGAAAAACCCCAATGACCAAAGCAAATCTCATTGCCAAGTCCAAAGGCAGAGTGCAGGAACACTGCAAAGTTATGTGACAGATTACAGAGATACAGAGGATATCAAGGGGTGACTATGTACCTTCATATTGATATGTTGAAGTCCTAAACCTTAGGACCTCAGTATATTTGGAGATAGATATTTTAAAGAGGTGATGAAACTGAAATGAAGACTTTAGAGAGGATCATATTGCAATCTGACTGGACACACAAAGAGACACCATCAATGTGTGTGTCCAGAGAAAAGATCATGTGAGGGCACAAAGTAAAGGAAATCATCTTTAAACAAAGGAGAGATGCCACAGGAGAAGTCAAACTTGCCAAAAACTGGATCTTGAACTTCTGGCCTCCAGAACAGTGAGAAAATAAATTTTTGTGTTTTAAGACACCTAGTGTAAGCTATTTTGTTCTGGCACTTCTTGACAGCTAATATAGAAAGGGATAAAAAAAAATATAGGGGATCTTTTTTGCAATATATTACAATAATTAAAAATAATTCTATGCCCTATAGGATCCTAAATTCCAGAGTGGTGAAATAAATAATATATTTCATAAAATAGTAAATTATATATGATAAGGTGATAAAATCTAGGGAAATGATATAAAAATTGAAGTAGCATTAGGAAATTTATGGTGCTGAAAGTAGAAAAAGAGAATGCCATAGATTTCAATATTAAACAGAATGGTTAGGATAAGCATTATTGAGAAGGTTACAAAGCAGCAAGCTCTTGAAAGAAATGGTGAGGATATTATGGGTGAGTATTCCTGGCAGAGACAAGACCAGCCCTAAGACTCTGAGATGGAATATGTCTAGAGTATTGGAGGCACAGCAAGAAGCCAAGTATGTGATGTGAGAATAGTGGTGATGAGTCAGAGGTAAGACAGAGCCTATGCGGAGTCTCATGAAACAAGTAAAGCTTTCAGATGTTATAAGATTGTAACGGCCCCCCTATGTCTGGCTTTCTCCATTTCTCAGTGTTTTTTCTTGCTGTCTGTCCTATTTGTTCCCAATTTCTAAAAATCATTTAAAATCTGTTATAAGATTAATCTCTTCCTCTACGACTGAGATACTTGACCTATACTTCTCATACCACTTAGATTTCACTCCTGATTCTGCAGGATTTTTTCTTCACTAAAATCATCTTTCCCCCCAATTATGGTTTCTCTAAATTGGGAAAATTAGCATGCTGTAATTTATTCATCATACACATTCCAAAATTCTTAGTAATTCAGATTATATTGAAAAAGGCCTTAAGACATGGAACTGTTGTTTGAAGATGGGCTTGAATGGGATTGTGGGTGAGCATGTAGACTGCTGAGTCCCAGGTGAGGAGTTCTCAAGGGGAGCTGGTTGAGGAAAGGAGCTCTGTAGAGCTATTTATGATGAAAATAGGAATTGTGTGACCCCAAGGAGAAAAGAGGAGCTATGAAACAAACACATATAAAGACAAAACAGGTTTAAGTTTTTGATATTTTCTGTGAATACCCACCAGGATATTACAAAAAAGATCACCACAGTATATGAATTCTGGTAGTCTCTTATTATCCATTTATAAAGATCAAAAATTCATTCTGATTATAGTTTATAATAAACAATTAGATTACTATGGTTTGGGGTATATTTCTTAGGTAATTAGAGAGAAGCAGATTACTTTCCCTTGCAATTATATATCCTCACATTGACACTCTGAGTTAGGTGTTAATGACCTCATTTTGCAGAAACAAGCACATATGGAAAAATATATTTGTTTTAAATTGCACAAATATAAGAACTGATTCAATATGAAGATGTAATATATGTGTATATACTATACTTCTATATACACATATGTTCTCTCTATATATAACTTCTGTGTAAAAACAGAAGACCAAACCATACTCAAGCTTGACAATACATAGAAACTATTTTATTGTATTAACACAAAACATGGAGGTAGAGAATATGAAAGTGACTTATCCTTGGAGTTCTTGGAGTCAGATCTCGTGATCTGGTCTAATGTTGATTCTATAGTCAAAGGGTCTATATTCAAATCTCAACACTACTATTTAATCATTTGGACAAGTTTTTTTTTTTGTTTTTTTCTCCCTCTCTCTCTCTCTCTCTCTCTCTCTCTCTCTCTCTCTCTCTCTCTCTCTCTCTCTCTCTCTCTCCCCCATCATCTTCAAAATAGAGATAGCAATAATGTAGATTTGAGGTCAATTACTAATGGCCACAAATTATACCATGCCATAGACTCATGACTCATGTCACTTTATGTGACTTTTCTAGCACTTCTTTTATCTAGAAGTATAGTTTCATTGACTCAGAGCTAGTCTTGAAACTTGCTCTTACAAATAAAATGCAGTAAAATGATATAGGAGGGCATTTGTGGATACCTCTGGAAACCACTAAGACTGAGAGAAAGTATTAAAGACAGACAATAGGACAGAAATAGTAAGTAATTGTTACTTTAAGCCTCTTGGTTTAGGGTTTTTGTTAGATGTTTTTAATTAGCAATGTAGCAATCTATCACAGGTTTAGTTCTATAATTAAATGTAAAGTGCTTAGTAGTAAGTTCCCGGAATATAGCAATTTCTCAATAAGAGGTAGATATTATATCTTTAATTGCATTGCTTTTTTTTTTATATATGTGTGGCAAGTTGGCTGTTGGTCAAAATGCACTCAGGTCAGTCCTGTAATTTTATCTTCTGTTTATTCAGCCCAAATGAAGTGAGTTTTTCTCAGCTACATGTTTATAGATGTATGAATAGCATTTTTTATTTGCTCTTGTGAATTCTCCTATGAAATGTGAATTTTGAGGTCATGATAGTTAAACCACATATCCTATGTTATAAATCATGATTTAGAAATCCTGGGACATATCTAAGTAGACTGAAATAAAGCTACTTAGGAAAATTTTTTTTATTTTGTCATGCATTCTATTTTTATTAAATTGCAACCTTCCATCATAATTTCTTACAACAAATTAAAAATATTAACAGCCTTTCATCGTTTCTGGTGAAAATGCTTACCAGAAACATTTTTCTGTTATAAACCAATTACTGTTAGCTCATTAGTTTCAATACTAAATAATTCTATCTGTATCAGTAATATTAAATACTGTTATTGTAAGCTAAGATTTTGGACATTCTATTAATATTCAGAAAGTATAGTCAACTGTGTTTAAGAAAAGATATTTCAGAAATTAAAGAAGAGATAGATATTCATTGTGTTCCATCATTCATCAGGCATTTATTTCATGTCATGATTCAGGCATAAGAGATATGATGGTGAAATAGACATATTAGGTCTGTGCTCTCCTAGAGCTTGCATTTTGATGGGGGAAAAGAGATAATGCCTGAATGAAAAAGTAAGTAGATTGACAACACAGACAACTTTGGAGAGTGTCAAATGGATCAAAAAAATAAGACAGAGTGATGAGATTGAACACGACTTTCAGAAATGTTAAGTAGGGTGACTGGAAGCCACCTTTGAAGAAGGACATTTAAGTCAAAACCTGAATAATAAAGAGCTTATCACGTGAAGATCAGAAGGAAGATAGCTCTGGGCAACAAGAAAGGTTAATACAAAGGCCCTGAATATGGGAAAAGTTTTGATGGGAATAAGTAGTAGAAGGGACAGTATAGTGAGAGAGGAGGAGAGTTGGAGGAGATGAAGATAGAATAGCTGGCAGAAGTCACATCATATGGAACTGAATAAACTGGAAAAAAGGTTTGACTATTATTTTGTTTCACTGCAATAAAAATCCACCAAATGGTTTTGAATAAAGAAAACACGTAAAATTGATCTAGAGGGCTACAGAAAGATCTGTGAAAAACTTATTAAAGTAGCCCAATAAAGGATGACGACGGTTTGGGCTAAGATGGTGGTCGTAAACAAAAGAAGTGGGTTTATTTAGGATTTTTTATAAGAAGTATTAAGATTTCCTGATTAATTAGATGTGGGTGGTGAAACAATGAATGAGGACTCCTATGTTGCTTTTTGATTTTGAAAGCATGTGGATGATTTACTTGCTATTTACTGATATAGGGTCAAAAGTGAACCCGTATTTATTGAGATAAGAATAAGACGTGGTTAAGAAAGAAAATCAAGCATCCAAGTTTGGGTCTGTTAAAGTGGTGATGCCTTTGAAATATCTTTGAAAGTTATATTTGTCACCTTGTGGTTCAAAGGAGAGGTCAGGGCTGGACAAACAGGACATTTCTGAGTCATTGAAGAACAGTGCACAGAAGCATAGAAACATGTCCTGACAGCACAATCACTTTGTTTTGTTGTGCAATTTGGGAAAACCCTAATTTTAAGACTGCAAGTTCAGGACACTAGAAAATTCTAACTCCATTCCCCTAACCTAAACCAAATGACCGTTTTTTCTGTTCCATTTCCTTTGTCTTTCAAACTCAAAGCAATCCTTAACAGAAACAGCCCTCTCCCTTACAGTGGTCTATAACTGAGTTCTGGTTATGTTCTATGTGTTTCTTTTACCCATTGAATTCATATTGTCCTCAGTTGATTTTCTTCCCTCTGCATAACAAGAAGAAAGGAACTAGGAATTATCAGAATAAATCTGGCTCAGTTGATTCCACAATTACCTGAGCTCCCTTCATTGGCAAGGAAGAGCTATGTCCCTAGGCCAAGTTCCTGAAATAGGTCTGGTTGGGAAGTGTGTGAAGAGATGTGGGAATGGGGTCTCTTTAAGTGGAGCTCTGGTCAGACATTGAATTGAGAACCAGGAGAAATACTTTGAAATAACCATTTTGAAACATATTGTTGGTACCATAGATATTTTTTAGTTAGAAAAAGGAAGTGTTCATGTAAACAGGTTACCAAGTAATAATCACTTCATCACCTGGCCTCATTCTAACTCTTCTCTCATGCCCAGGGCAATAAAATATCCATAGCATCAAAATACCCTCTCAAAATATCATTGAACATATCTAAGAAGTAACTTAGATTAAAGTTAATATTAAAAGTTAATATTAAAACCTGATAGTTGAAGGGAAGCTTTCATATGAGACAATGAATTAGATGGGCCAAGATAGAAATTGGGAGACCCAAGAGAGAAAGCACTGTTCTGAATCAGAACTTATGTTAGTGGTATGTGTACCAGAAGAGATTGTCTGAGGCTCTGGGGCAAGTCATAAAATCTTTTGTTTGATATCCGTGGACTTGGTACATGGCTGTGGAGGGTTTTGTCAGTGCTCAGCTCTGTCAGAACTCAGAATCACTCTTACTTTCTTACCTCAAGTTGTTTTTCTTTCAGTTTTGTCTCTTGCACCCATCTGAGCAGCTGCCCAACTGGAGCAAGATTTCTATCACAGGAAGAAGAGACACTCAAGCAACCAGCAATGTAAAATATTAGAAGCATGATGCTTCTTTATGAAAACTGCATTTTCAAAAACAGAAGGCTTATCCAGAGTCATCATATTCATTAGTACTCTCCCATTTCTGCATATTCACATCAGGATGTAAGGCAGAGATTAAACAAGTGAGCAAAAAAATGAACACTTTCAAAAGGATTTGGCATGGTAAATTATGTCATCTGCTCATTCTTAGTGAATATTATGAATTTTAAGAAGGTCAAAGAGATGATGCGAAATAACAGACTTTGGGTTTCTGGTCTATAGGTTGCAGTACTGAAACCTAGTTTCTTGGTAATGAACTCCAATTTGATGCTCAAGAAGAATAATTTTGGCCAGAGGTTTCTCTCATTCATTCACAGGAAGCTTTAATTTGAGGGAGAAAATATACGAATACGATGATTAGAATAATTCTTAAAGAGAAAGATAATTGTATCATAGAAAATTGCCAGTAAGAATAAATACCCAATAAAGCTAAAGAGTAAGAATATGTGATGAAATGCAGTCTACTAGTCACATCAAACTAATCGCATTTCCTCCCAAATAAAAAGAACCAATAAGAAATAGTTCTTTAATTTTGAGAATCTTTTATACCACTCTTAGATAGCTTCCCTTAGTGGGTAAAGTTTAGAAATATGAACTGATAGCACAGCTATGTAGATTCACAGTTGTTGAAACACTGGGGAGTTCCTATACTTGTCACTGTAAGAAAAAACTCCAGTGAGACATTCTTTCTTCATCTGGCCTGTGTAAAATTTACTGAGGACTTAGAGTGAGTCATACATCATATCCTATTCAACTTTGCGACTGATTCAAAATCCAAGATTCACAGCAAACACTTAAATAATAGAACTAGAATTTGAAATGATACGAATAGGTGAAAATGAAGGCATAAACCGGTAAGATAAATTCTAAGTTGTAAAATTAAGGATCTGCAGCTTGATTTGAAAATTCAGCTTCTTAAACAGAGTGTAGTTGTGAATCTATAAGGAAAAGTAACTGTGTGTGTGTGTGTGTGTGTGTGTGTGTGTCCAGGTGTGAATGTTTTTGACTATAAGCAAGCACACTGAAGAAGCAGTGCCACACCATGAGATGGATCACAGGCAGAGAAAAGATGGTGCTCTCTTCCCTTTCATTCTCTGACTTGTCGCATCTCCTCTCCACAGCTCTGAGCTAAGGCTCCTTCCTTGGGTGCAGTAGAAATTCTCACCTTTTCTGATTAAGTGCAAGAGCAATGGAGGCTCATGACAAGGAAACACATCAGCATAAACGGAGAGAGACAAATGGAACCTCAGAGTAACCAAAATGAATTCCAATCCACATTGAACACCCACAAAATCTAAATTTTTCCATGTATTTTTTGCTAACAATATTTTTAAAAGATGCAAAAAGTTATCCTTTTAAAATATGAAACTACTAGAATTAAGTCATATTGTAAATTAGAGATTCCTGGCCACTGCTGCATTTTAATCCCAGTAATTTCATTTTGTCTTGGGGGAGAGGGGGTGGAGAGGACCCTTGCTTCTAAAAAATAAGCCACAAAATATTTTCACAGAAGGCAGCTCAGAAAGAAAGGCTATTTTCACCATTTCCCATTCCTGTAGAATTTCCATGAGGTTTTTATCTTTTTTTGATTTGTCAGTGGTAAGATTTCTTTTTTTTCTATATAGCAGCAATTTCAACCTTCTGAACATTAAGCAGATATAAATTATCTACAAGCCTAAAAAGTCTTTGATTAACAAGCTAGGGAATTTCAGGTATTAAAATTTCCCCCCAGAGGGATAGCATATCATTCCATGAATGCATTAGACACCTACTTTGAATTACAAAGAAAAATTAATTAAAAAGTATATGTTTATAAGTAATGTGCGTTCCCTTGAGTTCATTCTAAAAGCCACATATATGCAGAATCTAATAAAAATTAAATTATGTTAGCTGCATATTTTACTCAGCAACATGAGGAAAAAGATAAAAGCAGGTCCTACCTAATATTTCACAATAGAGAACTTCCTGAGAGGCCCCAGTGACCCTAATGGATTTCAGTACTAGACATCCACTGGAGAATTCTTAGTGTGGCTTAAAGGAAAGGTGATTTGGTGCTCCTGGGAATAGCTCTTGTGCTCCTCTATTTGCTGGCCCTCTCTTAGTCCAGCCATGCCCACATGGATTCTGCAGTCAGTAGCGACAGAAAACTTCAGCAGTCTCCATTTACAAGGTGTCATTTACCCTGGGAACTCGTAGGCAGCGCAGTTGATTGTTGGATATTTTAACAAGTCCAACCTGAGGCACAGTCTTTCATTCTCATCTGATTTGTCAGACAGTGTGGTCTTACCCTCTCTACAAGTATGTAGGTCTAGAAGCAATAAAAGTGTTATGACATCCAACACTTGCCCATATGTTGTTTATTCCAAGGGTATCTCATTTTGTTCGCTTTTTGTGCCTTTTTTCCTTCCCTGTGCTTTTTTTCCCTTTTGGTTGCCATGGAAACAAGTTCCCTGGTAGGGGAGGAGCCTAATGGCATCCAGGAGTGTGAAGTAAAGTCAATTTATATCATGGTTTGTGAAATATTGGGAGTTTGCAATGGTTGTTATCACTACATATGGTAAATCAATCTTTCTCTAGAGAAAATTTCTAAATATTGATATGAGTATGGGAGTGATAGAATTATAAAGAATCATGCATCTCAGCAGCTTGCACAGCAACCTTTAAGATGCATGTGTCTATTCTGTTTTGTTCATAAAAATAGGCAATAAACTACAAAAGAGACACAATGTACTGTTTATGGATTTTTACCAATTTTAAGTTCTCCAAAAGCATTACATGCTCTCTAACATAAAGGTATGTTTGTCTTAACTATATACATGTTGAAGCTCCTGTCTGATCACTTATAAAGTGTAGGAATGTGTGTATGTGCAAATATATAACTCCTACATGTAGTTTGTATCTAGCAGAGCATCTATGCAATCTTCATGCTCACTCCTATCATTCTCACTTTAATTCAACTGGTATTTGGACAATCATGCTAATGTCGAAAACACAGGCCTTAAAAGTTTGTCAAAACATATGCACTTCACATGATCAAGAAGGCGATTGCATTTTCAAATTTTAAAATACTCCAGCTTGTCCACTTTGTCTAAACCAAAAATTGTTTATTTGGTTTCACTTGAAGCTTGTTCTGCTTTCTGTTTTCTTTCAAAGAGCCATGAATGATGAGACGACAAAACATTGGATTATTTGTGTTTTGAAACAGATGCCACCCGAGTTGTGGCAGGTATTTTAAGTTTAATCTTCTATATTCATTTGATATTTTGATTGGAAAATTTTCAAACCTTGGGCATATTTTTGTTCATTTACCACCAAAATGAGTCACCTCTTGGGTGTGAAGAGAGAGCTGGGAATAAAATGGGGACACTGACTGCAGGTGCAGGAGGGGATAGTTAGATAAGGGATTAGATCTGTTTCTAAAAGTTGGGCTGGTTCCAAATACAGATGTAGAACAAACAGGGACACTGATAATTTTTTTTTTTTTTCTGAAAGAGAACCCTGTTAATTTTAGTGAACATAGAAATTGTGCTTAGCTGACCTTTTAACAAGTGCACCACTCTCCACTCTTCTTAAACAATCACTGCTTGGCTCTTTACTGACATCTTGTCCTCTTGTGGAACATGAGGAGAGGCAGATCCCATTTTGAAATGTATAATCTCATTCCCTTTTTGAATTTGGGAAAGCATTTAATATGTGTTTATGATTTTTGAAACAAAGATTCTTCAATTTGAAAAAGAAGAGTGTTTAAAGTTAGCTTTGTTCCAAAAATTGTTCGATATTTTATAAAACTGACACCAGAATTTTAGAAAATGAGATTCCAGGCAATTCAAAATGTGTAGGAATCCTGTAAGGGAGCCATGAAAGGAAGCCCAAGACAGTTGTTGGACTGATTTTTTTTTTAAATGCCAGTGATTTCAACAGAAATTCAAACAAATTAGGACACTGACCAGTGGGGTGTCTTTTCTTTGTCTCTTTTGTCTTCTATTCCCCAGGGCATGTGGTCTAAAGGAACCCAACATGTCTCCCATGTGTGTTACTTTTACAATTGCCTCTTATCAAAGAGTAAATTCAGTGATGGCGTAACGGCATATAGCCATTCCTTAAACAGTTAAACTACCATATTACCCCATACATGCCTACTATTTGCAGATATCATAACAGAGAATCCCATCACAAAACACACACACATTCGCACGCACCACCAATGGGTTTAAAGAATCAGACTGTAAAGGAAGAAAGCTATGAACCCCAAGAATAGTCTCCACTTTTGAATCATGAGTGTTTGAAATGTGCTCTGGTCTGAAAGGACATTTGCTTTATTATAATACATTATAATAGTAAATCCTGGTCCAATCTTGATTCTTGTTAGACCCAAACCCAGGAAGAATCTTCCCTAATTTTTTCAGGAAGAGGAGAGGCTTCCAATTCCTGAAATCACTGCTTCTTTTCCAGAAGTTTGCAGCCTTCAGAGATTTAGGACACTGTACCAGTACTTGCCTTTTGCTGGCAAACCCATAAATTCTTCCTTCTGGGAGGGGCATGGGGGCATTTAGAGCATGAGCTCTCTTCCCTATTCACTGACCAGTGAGCAATTTTCTCTTTTGAATATATGTTAATTACTTGTGGTCCTCCGATGTGAAAAAGAACATAGAGATTTGGCAACAGTTGGTTTCTGTAACGCTGGGACTACAAGTCCTGAGAGCGACCAGGTTCAGTGCAGCGCCTGCCTCGCCAACAGCTTGCGGAGGTCAGCGCAGGCCAAGGAAGGCTCAACGGGCGCTCAGAGCCTGGGCAGGCTATATGCAGGAAACCACCTTTTCCTGTGAGATCAGTCACGATGCAATTCTAGGCTCTGTGATCCCATTTCTCCTGCCTGAGAAACTTGTTCTAGGCATCAGATTGCAAGAGTGCATTTACTGTCTCCCCAGAGGCAGAGAGATGAGGACACTTCGTGTGACAGGAGCATAAGCCAAAAGGGACATTGCCTCTCGTCCTTTTATATATTGAACAAAGCATAGTTTAAAGACCAAGAACTGATTTGCTTCATCAATATTCTCCCCTTTCTCCCTGTGTTCAGTATTGGAATGACTCACACCCACCTATTTGACTTTTATTTTTAATGATTTCTAAGTCTGAACTTGTGCCTGGGGCAGGGTGGGGGCACAGCTGCAAATAATGGTTGGAGCTGGAGAAACTTCCTCAGCTCTTCAATCTGAGAAAAAAGCAGGCTATTAAAAGAACTCCTGAAAACCAATTGCATTCCTTCAGTTCTCTCTTCTGTGTGTGTGTGTGTGTGTGTGTGTGTGTGTGTGTGTGTGTGTATTTTAAGGAGAGGTGCAGACAGGAATGAAAGAGAGCAGATGAAACAGGCAGGTAGGAAGAAAGGTGGGAAAAAAACGACAAATTTATCTTATTTTTTAAATTTATTTTTTATTGTAGTAATTATTCTACACATTAAAATAATTTTCTATGTATAGGTTCTTCATTTCTAAGATAAATTTCAAAACACCATGCCCTCCACCAAATCACCAAATGTTCTTCCCCATTGTGCAGTGGGCTCCACTATTGTTTGCCCTCGCCCACACCATTCCTTTTTGGTGACCTCAGTTCTGTTGCAAATATTTCAGGGGTGGTTATGTTTCATCTGTTCCTTTGTTTTGTTTATTCACATTCCACCTATGAATGAGATCATTTGGTATCTATCTTCCTTCTTTCGACTTGTTTCACTTAGCATAATTCCCTATAGTTCCATCCATGTTGATTCAAATGACTGGGTTTCATCTCTTCTAAGGACTGTGTAATATTCCATTGTATATATGCACCACATCTTCTTTATCCATTCGTCTGATGTTGGGCACGTAGGTAATATCTATTTCTTAGCTATTGTGAATAGGGCCGCAATAAACATGGGGATGCATACATCTCCACAGATGGGTGCTTTTGTATCTTTTGGGTAGATGCCCAGAAGTGAAATGACAGGGTCATATGGGATTTCCATCTTCCGTTTTTTGAGGAATCTTCAAACTGTTCTCCATAGGGGTTGTACCAATTTGTACTCCTACCAACAGTGCAAAAGTGTTCCCTTTTCTCCACATCCTCACCAGCATTTGTTGTTTCCAGGCTTTTAGATAATAGCCAATCTCTCAGGTGTAAGGTGATTACTCATTTTTGTTTTAATTTGCATTTTCCTGATAGCCCAGCCAGTAAGAACATAATTTCATATGTCTGTTGGCCATCTGTATATCCTCTTCAGAGAAGTGTCTCTCCAATTCCTCTTCCCATTTTTTGATTGGATTGCTTGTTCTTCTGTTGTTGAGTTCTTTGAATATTTTAAAAACTAAGCCTTTGTTAGAAACATCAAATGCAAATTTCTCCTTCCAGTTAGTAGGTTTTCTTTTGGTTTTAGTGATGTTTTCTTTTGTTGTGAAGAAACAACTTAGTTTGATGTCTTCTTTCCTTTCTTTTTCCTTTTTGTCTCCCCTGATGTTCTCTGTGTATTTTTATTGCTTTAAGGCTGGACACTGGAATTAGATGTTTTGCTCCTGGCCTCAGCACTCTCATGAATGTGACGCAAATCTTGCAGGAGTTCAGGGTGTTAATAATTTAAATTGTATCTGGATTCATCTCTGGAAGTTAAAAGAAAAAGACAATGTAGTTTTTTGCTTGTTTTTTTTTTGAAAGAGAAGTTTTTACTGTGCAATATGTTAGTCACTTAATAGGTAAAAATGGAAAGTCTCCAAAATTCTTTCCTTGTGTTATTATTTGATTGGTTGGTTTTAGATGAAGAAACATGGATGATTTAAGGAAAAGGAAATGTTCAGAAGCGAGATCTGGCACAGAGCACAGTCCATTTTCTTGTTCAAAAAGACTTCTTCATAATAATGGATAGATTGACTCATGCAAGCCACAAGAAAATACCCCACCTTCGAATTTTCAGTTACTACCTTTAGTCACCTCCACCTATTCACATCAGATTCAGTTTTCTGTTTCGTCTTCAGGGCACCCAGTCTCATCTACTCCCTACTCCAGGGAACATTGGAGATTTTCCTTCCCAGTGGCAAGAGAGACAGGATGTCCACCTGTAGGTGTAGGAGCTTGTGTTGCCCAGGAAATCAGTAGAAGACTGAGGACAGAGGTTTCAGTGGCAGGTATAAAGCCTGATATGATATGTCTGACTTTATTTTTAATGAAAATTCTCAATTTTGTGATCATTGTAGGTTCACACATCTTGTGAAAGATTATAGGAAGTCAGATATCCTTTATCTGGGTTCATCTAGTGATAACGTCTTGCAAACTTATAGAACAATGTTGCAACCAAGATATCAACATTATTATAATTAAGATGCAAAATGTTTTCCTCTCCATGTGATTCTCAGGTTGCCACTTTGAGTTTATTCCTCTTGCCCCCATCCTTTGCTTAGCCCTATAAACACTCATTTATTTGCTGGTTTTCTATGATTTTGCCATTTCAAATATGTTGCACTATAGAAGCATATAGTATGGAACTATTGGGGATTGGCTTTTATTTTTGTCACCATCATTCTCTGTAGTTATTATTCAAGTTGTTGTTAAGTATCAAAAGCTTGTTCCTTTTTATTGCCAAATAGTATCCTGTGATAGTAATGTACCACACACTCTTAAATCATCCATCTATTGAAGGTCATCTGGATTTTTTACATTTTGGAGCTATCATTAATTAAGTCTCTAAAAGCATTTATATGCAGGTATTCGTGTGAACTGAAATAGTCATTTCTCTAAGATTAAATGCTAGATTGCATAGTAGCTGCACATTGAGTTTCTTAAGAAAGTGCCCAACTGTTTTCCAGAGAGGGTATATCAGTAATGCTTGAATGATCCTGTTGCTTCACATCCTCTCCGGCTTTTGGTATTTTTACTTTAAAAAAATGACCTATTCTAATAGGTGCATAGTAATATCTCATTGTGGCTTTATTTTGCATTTCTCTACTGGTTAATGAGCATTGATTAGCTTTATATGTCTTTGATTTGAATGAAATATCTCGTCTTTTGTTAATTTTCAAATTAAATTTATTTTTAGCGTTGCTTTTGAGGTTCTTTATGTCTTCTAGTTACTAGCCCTTTACTCACTGTTTGCAGATATTTCTGCCATCATGTAACTTTTTTATTCATTCTCTTTGCAAGATCTTTCACAGAGCAAAAGTTTCAAGTTGTCACTTTCTTTTAAGGATCATGTTTTTATTGTCAAGGCTACAAACTTCATGCTTAATCCTAGGTCCTGAAGATCTTTGTGTATGATTCATTCTCAAAATATTTTATAGTCTTCCATTTTGCACTGTTTTTAAAACTAGAGATGAGACTTTGGTTGAGGTTCAGATTTTTGCCAATGAATGTCTAATTGCTCCAGCACCATTAGAAAGGTTAGACTTCTTTGAATGAATTGCTTTTGCACCTCTGTCAAAGTTCAGTTGAATATAATTCTGTGGATTAGCTCTAAGTTCTCAGCTCTGTTCTGTTGGTCTCTATGTCTATCCCTCTGCCAATACCATACAATTTTTTTTACTATAGTTATTTGATAAATCTTAAAATCAGGTAATCAGGTAAAAAATTAGGTAAGCTGGTTTTTCATGCTTTCTTTTTCTTTTATAAAATTGTTTTTGCTATTGCTTTTTCATTAGCTTTTATACAATTTCTAGCAAAATGATTATATCTAAAAAAATCATGTTGGCATTTTGATAGCAATTGAGTTATGCTTGCATATAATTGAAAGTGAAACAAGGGACTAGAAAAACTTCATTTTCTCTTGGTTATGCTGTAAACAACAAAGCCCTGAGGTTCAGCACTATCAGGAGATACCCCACTTTCTTTCTAGGTAATCAATGTCTCTGGCAGTGAAATGGCACCTGGAATGCTAGGTACCTGCCCAGTGAGAAGAACTTTGGCTGGAGGGGTTTCTGTTAATCTGCTGAGATCTAGGAAGAAGTTAAATGTCTAACAGCTGCTATGGAAACAATTATTGTAAACAACTTCCTAGTGTGATAACCACTTGTTCTGCTTCTGTAAATTGCTTACACATGTACACAGGCACACCTGGAAAAACCAAGCTATAAATACCCTGCACCATTTGGATTCGTGGCTGCTCGATTTGGGTGCGGTGCTCTCCCCCTTGCAGTTGCAGGTTAATAAACTCCTCTTAAATTATCTTTAACTCTGGTGTGTCTCTCTGATCTTGTTGGCTACTTTGTAGCAAATGGAATATTGAAATATTTACTGTATTGAGTCTTTAAATCCATGATATATGGCCAAATATTTCTACATTTATTTAGATCTTTAAAAAATGCCTTTCATTAATATTGTATGACTTTTATCATACAAATCTTATGCACGTTTTATTACTGTTTCAGTGATCAAAATATTTTTAATTTTTATATTCACACCTTCATTACTAGTATATAGAAATGCAACTGAAATTGTATTTTATCATTTTAGTTTCAAGAGTTTTTTTTGTCTTTTTTTTAGATTCCTTTGGATTATCTACACAGACAATTACATCATCTGCAAATAGGGGTAATTTTCTTATACACTTTCAATCGGTATGTACTCTTTATCAGAAAGATAGTTGAAAATATTTTCTCTCACTTATAGACTGTCTTTTCATTTTGTCGATTGTGTCATTTCAGGGCAAAAGCTTTTTAGTTTCATGCCATCCCAATCATTTATTTCTGTTTTTGTTGCTTTCATTTTAGGTATCATACTCCTCCTCCCCAAATACTGTTGCTAAAATCAATCTCAAGGAGTTATCCTCCTGCTTTCTTGTAGGAATTCTATAATTTCATATCTTGCATTTAAATCTTCAGTTTTGAGTTAATTTCTGTGTGTGGTGTCAAGAGATCCAATTTCATCCTGTTGCATGTGAATATGCAGCTCTCACAGGTGGTGTTATCTCTGTTTTTTTTCCATTCATTTCAAGATCTTCCTGGCCATTGGTATGAAAACAATTTTCTACTGAAATGTGGACATTTTTGTATTCTCTTATGATAATTTTGGCTTTATTCTAATCTTCTCTTTTAGCTTACTTTTTGACACTACTCCAGCAGGGGAAGGAGGGTGGTACCTTATTATTGCCAGGCGGTGGTAGAAAAGTCCAATCTCCCACTGGCCTCCATTAATGCTTTAGCCTTTCTCCTTGCTTCTGTCAATTGGGAACAGAAATTCTGATTTTCCAGCAATCTCCACTAACTTCCTACTGGGAGTGGTTCATATGTGGTATTTGTGGGCATGTTGCAATTCAGAATAACTATGTCATCTTCATTATCTCCACAGATACCATAAAAGAGGAGGAGTGTCTTTATCAGCTGATTGAATACGAAAATTTTAGCTCCACTAGGTATTCTCTGACACCACCCCATCAAACATATTGGGCCACTGCTATAGCCGCAAGAGGGCTGTCTCAAATCTAGTCTCCTCATTTGAATTTTCTTGTCATGAGGGGATGATATAGTTGTTGTTTTGTAGTGTGTGTGTGTGTGTGTGAGTGCATGCACCTGTGTGTGTGTGTGTGTGTGTGTGTGTGTATGTATGTATGTGTGGTATATGGCTAGAGTAAAAGAATAATTATGTAAAATTTTTCTGTCTTTTTAGGCTTCCTTTCCTAATAATTTGTACTCACGGGTATTTTTTGCAGGGGTGAGTTGTGTTTCCTTTGTTTGTTGCCTTGGAATTTCCAGGTTGCTGATTACTTTGACTCTGTGTCTAAGATATATAAGGCAAAACAAACAAACAAAAACAAAAACAAAAAACAGAACAAAACAAAAAGCGAAGGATGTTATTTCTCATGTCTCAAGTTCCCTAGCTGGTCCGTCTTACTTTCTCCATCTTTTTCAGTCTTCTTATTTTGTTGTCTGTATAACGTGCATAGTTTTTAATTGCACTTTTTAAGCTGAATAGAGAAGTTATACTTACTCTGTATTGGAAACATTACTGAGATTTTTGTCGTCAGAATCTTAATCTTAATTAAGGGCAGGTGCATCCAGCAGCAACAAGCACCTGTATCAGCTCTAGAGGTCATGAAGAAGACTGCCTCTGTGAGTTTCTGGGTCTCCAGAATTGCTACTTCTTTTTAACAATACTGCATCTTGTAAAACACTGGGGTATGCTCCATGTGTTTGTATATCTTGTGAAGTATGAGTCATTTTATTTTCTACTCTTTAAAAAATCTATTTATCCTCCTTCATTTAGACCAATAGATATAAGGTCTCCAGTATCCCAAGAAAAATATGAGCAAGTAAGAGGCTACACGATTTGAAAGAATACATGTGGATCCACTTTTGTTAACCCTTATCCACAGAAAAGAAGAAGAAAATGTCTTTTGGATTGGGGAGAGTAAAAGAATTAAAGAGACACTTAAACAATGTTGATCAATGTTTAAGATTCAACTTTTATTATGTTTTCCCATGTTTTGCTATAAATTCTTACTCCTCCATGATTTAGCTTCAAGAAGAAACTGTAAGTAGAAGTCCCATTAAATTGAATACAGATACATGCGGCTTTTCATAAGTTTGAATTATACCACTTTATTTTCATGAAAGACCTGCGTCAGTATCTGTTCTCACTAACCAGAATGAGTCTGAAGAATATGCTTGCTTTTAGGCAGGCAGCCTGAAGCATATTCTTTTGCAGCATCAGTTCTAGAGGCCGCGTGCAGCACCCGAGCAGCACGAGTGGCATCGCCACCTCCCGGGAACTACTTTATGCATATTATTTCTGGTTTTACTATGTGTTAGTATGAGTTTAAGTCTTTATGTTTTATTTGGTATGATTTAGTAGGATATTTTTTGGGTCTTGAAATACTCATTTTCCCCCCTAAAATTAATGCTAATTGCTTTATGCTATTTTAGACCACGGCTTTATAGGAAGGCCCTACTTTCAGATAGGTGTAAAATAAGCTATATCTGCCTACTACCCTTGAATAATCAATCTTATTTCAGAAATTCAGCATACAACCAAAGCGACATGGGTGACGTAGAAATGGGTGAACGTGTCAGAGTTATGTAGGTCTGAGGAAATTCTATGAGTCTCTAACAGAGATAGAAGAGAGAAGCTATATTTTTATTCTGTTCCTGAGGAGGGCAGAATATTTGGTTGAGTGTGAAAATCAAGTTTTGAAAACAATATTGCCGTCATGAGAAGAAATATGAGAGCAGAATCAGCATAAATTTTGTCTGTGACCATCAATTACAGTCATGGATCTCTTAATGAATGTCTGCATGGAGGTCAGATCAGGTCACACAAAGATCAAGATCTGGCAACTGAACAGATGAAAACTAATCAAGAAAGAAATTTGCACTGTATCATGACTTGCCATGTGACTTGGGGAAAGATATTAAACTCACTTCCCTTAGTTTCCCCAATGATAAAACGCAGAAAATAATGTTGCCTACTTCTGCTGATGTATAATGATAATTAAATAAGTAGATAGTTCCCCCAAACATAGTAAGAATTCAAAAATAAAAAACTTGAATAAGTTTTTTAGAGAATTATATTTTATAATTCTATATCACTGCTGAATCATTTGTTTTTAGGTACATCCTTCTGCTTTTAAAAGGGAGGAGGAGTGAGAATTGTCAGGAGAAGGCAAATCCTTTATCTCTAGACCTTTAGAGATTTGAATGCCTGTGAGTATGAGGGCTTCTGGAGAGGCAGGGTGAGAGAAGAGATGACTTGAAACTAGATGACATCTAAAAGAGTAAAATCCAACTATCCATAACTTAAGCCAGTTACAAAGTAATTTTTCTTCATTTTCATTCTTCTTTCAGTAAGTTTCAGTGTCTTTAATTAAATACATTAACCTGTTTGAAATTAGGCACTATTTGGCTTTTATGGACATTAATGACAAAATAAAATGAATTAACTAAAAGTGAGACACACACTTCTACTCAAGTGTCAATGCACTTGCATCAGAGTCAAAGCAAGATGATGGAGCATGAAGTGCATGATGGGAAAAATTGGGCAAAGGAAGGTTAGTTATGAGGTAGATATAACATCTATTCCAGGTTCTGCAATTACTGCACTTGTATTTGGTAAGACTAGAAGACTAAATTATATTTTTGCAAAGGGAAATAAATAGATCACCTAATTCCTTCAGTTCTTTCATTGATGGGTTGGTGTCAGAGAAATACTTCTGTATGATACTTTGCAAATTTTGGTAGTTCTCTACAGTCTACTAGTATCTTCTAAGCATACCATTCCTTTACACTATGAGAGAAAATTATTTACTTAAGGAAAAACATCATTGCTGTAGGATTTCCATTGAAGTGTACAGAATACAAATTAACAATTAAATCATATTAAATTAAATTAACTCTAGCAGCTGCAGTTTCTCATAAAAAGAACAGCAGAATAGTGGGCATGCAAGAATGTCATATAAGCCTATTAGTTTTTTTCTGATCCTGTTATTTAATCTTTTGGTTTCTAACGTAATTATGATACTCAAATATACTTTCTATATAATTCAAATATTTCATATTAACTACATCTATTTAATCTATCTGTGGAATTTTGTATTTAGCAGTGTCTATATTAACAAATTGTTTATTGCAACTGAAAGATTAAGAATGTATTAGAAATGCTTAACACTTGTCTAGCGTCTATATGGACTGATAACTACAAAATAGTAACCGTGTATTACTGATTATAGTTGCTTTAAAATGCATATTTCATACTTTGATTTTTATCTAATATTCGTTTACTATTTTGAGTTTCTTACAGTCTGAAACAACTTCCTTTTTTTCCACATCTAGCAGTGATTGACATCATATTTGTAGTTTAAGTTAAATTGAATGACTATACAGTGGTTTTCAACTTTAGGTCTGATCCTCCAATTTGAGGGATATATTCAAAGCAGAACATTATTTACGGTTCTCCACAGTCATCTTCTTCCTCCTCTTCTAGTGTGTGTTTTACCTATTTCTGAATTTCATTGTTTAGACTTAATAATATATTATATAATTGACTTTAAGACTTAAGGATTGTCTAGAACTGTCAAAATTATAATCAGAAATAATTCTGACTGGTAATTACAGCTGTAATGAACCAAAGTCTTTATTTAATTTGCAGTTTATTTTGATAATGATATTGAAAAAGGGAACCAGGCAGCTTGAGTTATCATCCTGATTCTGGCACTAGATTCTTTCTTAACTTGGAATTTTCACCTATTCTCTTTTTGTTCTAGTTTACTCATAAGTGGTGATAATGACTATCTAAAGCAACTGGTGTCATCTCACAATTGTGAAAACGACTATTGTTCAAATGACCAGAAACAAGTATTGTCCAGGATGCAGAGAAAAAGGAGCTCTTATATACTGGTGGTGGGAGTGTAAATTGGTGCAACTCTTACGGGAAGCAGTATGGAGAGTTCTCTTTTTGAGTAGAAATTTTGCATGATCTCATTATCAAATTTTGAGATATTCACCTACTAGACAAAAAAATAGTAATTAACAGATATATGTGTATATGTATATAAATATACATATGTATATATGTATACATATACACACGTGTATATATATACATATATATATATATAGCTCATGTGTAATATAGAATTATTTACAATAACTCAGAGCTGGAAACAACATAAATGCCTACTGACAGATGAGTGGATATAAAAGATGTAGTATATGTGCAAAATAGAAACCATGAAGCTGTTAAAAAAGATGAAATGTTGCCATTTGCAACAGCATGGATGAAACTAGAATGAATTATGTTTAATGGGAGGAATCTGGAAGAGTGAAACTAGCATAATGCGATTTCATTAATATGAGGTAGAAGCATTAAATAAATAAATGAACCAAATCAGACCAAAATAGAGTTTTAGTCTATAGAATCAAATTAATGGTTACCAAAAGGGAAGAGGCAGAAGGGAGAGCAAATCTGGGATTACTGTTTATCCTAATAAAAGAATATATAATACGAAGGATAGAATTGCACTGTTTGTGGTTAAGTTCAGGTATTATATAAAGATGCTGATTTTCAATGATTCATACCTTAAACTACATAATGTTATTATGCAATGGTCCTTCAATAATTTTTAAGTGCGACTTAGTTGTGAGGTTAAAGACAAAATACAAATACTTTTAAAGTAATAATATTAGCTGTTTTATTTGTAGATTTATATATACATTGATGAATAAAGCACATGTTCATATGTGCAATTTGAAATATTAGAGCTATTATTTTATGTAAAGATTGTCACATCTTCTAGAAACCTAAGAATTCAAAATTTGATTTTATGAATACAATATTCAATTTCTAGAACATAAAATCTTGAACGATATTGGTGTCCTGTTTTAATTATAAAAACAAGCTTTATCAGATATCCAAACACAACCATGTGTTCTATATTCCCATCAATCCATCAGTCGCAAGTAATATTGCAAGCTTTCACAGATTTCTGAGGAGAATTTCCCATCTCTTTTCCTTTCCAGTGACTTCAGATTCTTTGGAATTGAGGAGTCTTGTGAAGATAAAGTAATCAGTAATTGTTCGTGTGTGTGTGTGTGTATGTGTGTGTGTGTGTGTGTGAAAGAGAGAGACAGCCAGAGACAGAGACAGAGAGAGAAAGAGAACCATTAATTTAAAAATCTTAATTATCTTTATTTACTTTCAGTACAAAGCATTAAAATTTAGGTTAGGATGGCTTGATTAAGACAAAGTTTTGATTATCACAGCAGTGGGGGAAAATAACATTGTAAAGGCATTTCAGGATTATAACTTTAATATTATAATTATTTTGGCCTGTCTTCAGATAGAATCTGAAGGATTTTCTGCAGAATTTTGCATTGTCCCTGTGCTTATTATGAAATGCTGCAATGGCAGAAGGAAAATGATAGACTTCCATGTTTTATGACATATTTTTGGTTTGAATTTGTTTTGTGACCAACCTATGGGCAGGTATTTTACTAAATGAGAAGAAAAAGCCAAAAAATGAAGAATAATTTGCATAAAGCCAAGAGATTTTTCTGAAGACTATCCAAATTGTGTAGGTTGTCAAAACAAACCGCAGATGCAGTCAGGTTCACAAAAAGTATTGATTTTATAAAGAGGATTTTAGAGAAAAAAAAGAGGATGGGCTTAATTTTGGAAGTTATTGTCAAAAGTCCTTTCTAAGTAACACACTAATGTATTGGAGTCAGAATGTTGGTTAGGACCCTAGGCCAGCCACTTAGCAGAATTAATGTTTCCTCTCTAAGACCTCTGTGATTTAATCTCACCAATAGGAAAGAGAATATTTGTTATTATGAGTGTGTAAACTGATTGTTTTCAAGAGTCCTTGAAAATAATGTTTTATTTAGTAATACTTACCTAGCTGATGGAATTTGGGAAATTTCCTTTTGGGTCGGTCACAGGATATGAGGAGAGAAAAGAATGGCATGAGTACAATTCACAGGCTTGTTCTAGGCCTGATCTCCTGGTTTAGGAGACTTTTATTTCAGCACTTCCCTAACCCATACATCTTGAAATATAGGAAATCAGACAGATTGGGATCATGCAGAGCTGTGGTTCCTGGGCTTTAACATACCTGAGAATTAGCTGGAGGACTTGTTATGGTACATTTTCCTAAACCTCATCCTTAGAAATTCTGATTCAGTGGATCAGCACAAGACCTGTACAATTGTATTTCCAGCAACCTCTAGGTCAGGTTGTGCTGCTGTTCTGAGAATCACACTTCAAGATACTCAAGTTCAGGGATAGTGGGCACACGACTTCTATGAGTTCAAAGCATCTGGGGAACCATAGAGAAAAACCCTTCCCTGAAGAAAGGAAAGAATGAACAAAACAGAGAGAAATAGCCAATGTGCTCTCCCAGGCCACACACTAGGCATCTTAGTGTCATTCCAGTGATTTCATTTCCAGTGATTTCAGCCATGGAAGGTAGCCTCTCATGGATCCCTTCCCTAGGTTCCTCATAGTAAATAGTTTATCAAATTAGATAAGAAAGAGGAAGTTTTTTCCACTTTTATCCACTGTACTTGAATTTGGGCTGGTTTACAGAAGTTAAATGATGAATGAAAGTGGTCAATGCCCACAGTCATCTTCAATGAAGAATTGGCTCCCTTCTATTAGCACTCCTTCTCCCTTTCTCAGGACTCAGATCTTCCCTTCCTTGACATCTCTGACATATTTCACTCTGACCTAAAGGGAAGAAACTGTACTCTTCACAGTATGGTCCATGTACCAGCAGCTTCTTCCTCATCATGTGAGAGTTTGTCAAAAATGCACAACTTTGGTCACACCCGAAGCCTGCTATGGAGTAAAGAGTTTCATGTGATTTCTGTGCATATTAAAGCTTGAGAAAAAACTTATGTAAAGGATAAAAAGGGAAAAGAGTTGAGGAAAAATATCTATATTACTTCTCAATATTCTTTCTCACTTGTCTGACTTTACTACCATCCATATTCATGTCAATTCTTTGAGGATAGGGACTAAATCAGTATCATTCAGAAGCATTTCTAGCATTTTTTTCCTAATATACAGTGAATGGCACATGACTACTTGTTGAATGAATAATTCCAAAAACTGTGTTAGACTCTTTTGAGTATTACAATTATGGCTTCCAACTGGGTATTTCCAAAATTGTTTATATGCACCTCTAATTTGACATGTGCAAATTGATTTCTTGCTCAAACTTGCAATACCTCTTGTTTTCCTTCTCACTGAAAATAGAACCCTATTTCTCAAGTCATAAGCTGTCTTTAACTGCACAATCATCACATCTTGACCCCCTAAAAACTGTGGAATTGATTCCATTCTATCTAAGACCATGGCTACCAAATTTATCATCTTGTTAGTTTATCTTGCCTTATTCGTTTATTTTTATTCAAAAATATGCTATCTTCAAGCCATGCAATACAATACCTTAGTACTCTATATAATTAATTCTTTAATTAACTTTTTAGCTTCATTGAAGTAAATTTGACAAATAAAGTTGTGAGATATTTAAATCATATATTGTGAAGATTTGGTATATGCATTATGAAAGAATATCTCTCCTATAGTTAATTAATAATTCATCATTTCACATATTTCACTTCCAAGAAAAGAACATTGAGCAATCTGAGCACCTACAGCCACTATGTAATCCATTATATCCTTGCAACCATTCAAGTTTGAGCTTAAAATATGTTCCCTTCCACCAATCTCTCCCTATTTTCTCCACCCCTCAGCCCTTAGCAATCACTTTTCTACTTTCTGTATCTATGAGCTTGACTTCCAATTTATATTCCACATACAGTGATACTATGCAGTGTTTCCTTCTCTGCTAGTTTGTTTCACTTAGCATATTCCTCGAATGCTTATCATAAAGAAAAAGCCTTCTTTCTCATGACTGAATACTATTCTACTATCTATATATACATGTAGGTATATACAGATAGATATATTCTTATTCTTATTCTTTTTATATGTCACATCCTTTTTGTCCATTCAGCTATTGATAGACACCTAGGTTGTTTTTGGCTATTGTGAATAGTGCTGCAAAAAAACAGGAGTGCAGATATTCCTTCAATATCTTGTTCTTACTTCTTTTGAATATATACCTAGAATTATCGCCTGATTTACTTTAATGGCATCTTTTATTGCATAAATAATTTTGCAAAATAGATTCTGTCTACTGCTTTAGGTCCTTCAAATCTGTTCTCTACATTGATTCCAAATTATCATTCAAAATCTAAGCCTGATTTTGTCACCTTTTTTTGCACAAATAACTAACTTGTGAACTTCAGGGTAGAATTCGAACTTTATAGAGTATTTTCCAAGGTAATTTATTATCTAGTTCTTGCCTACTTCTTTACTCTCATATTTTACCTTTTCCCTCCTTAAACTTGTCTCATTCAATGCCTTACATTTCTATAATGAGTAAACTTTGCTGCCTTTGCATCTAAAATTGCCTTTTCTTTTGGCATCTTCTCTATACTTGCTTATCTCGGAAACCTTCATTTTCCCTTCATAAGTCAGCTCAGTACTTTTGCCATTAAAAAACAAAGCAAAACTTAGAGTATTTTTGGTCAAAGTTATCACCTTCTCCATTTGTCCCTACAAATTTTATCCATATCTTATGTACTGCTTGTCTAGCCATATCACAATTGAGTTTATTTATCAGATTCACCTATTACCTCTTTTAGAATAGTCACAGAGACTTTAATCTTTTTAGCTCTCTAAAAGAGCATAACATAAATAATTGTAGAACCTTATTATATGAATACACACATGTATATATTTGATTGGTGAATAAACAAAACACAACAATTCTTAAACGAGTGTTTGGAAGGAAGTTAAAAATTATAAATATCTCTGAGAGTGGGGATCATCTCTTGTTTACCTTTGAGTTCCCAGAGCTCAGCATAAATGCTTGGAATGTAGCATGTGCTCCACAAGTATTGATTGAAGAAATAAAGGAATATGTAGAAAATGAATGTATTGATGTTGTCAACAAAGATATTGCTACAAAAATTTGATTGTCTGATTGACTGAGGCATCATTGCCATCTATTTCATGTCTCCTGGCACCGTCTTCTTTTATCCCCTGTAACTTGATATGTTGGAAAACATACATAAGGACCCAGGCCTAACCCACCTCTGAGTTAGATATGGCAGGGATAGAAATTATATCAGCACTCTTAATCCTTTCCTCTGGGATTCAGTTTTATTGATTACCAAGATCTGGTGCTTTGAAAATAAGTTCTGGGACTATGTCAGAAACATTAATAACAGCTTGCATGAGCAAAGCACATGGGTAGGGTTATTTCATCAGCCCTCCTATCAATTTCAATTTCCTTTGTTGTTTTCCAGTACAGCCACCCCTCAGACTTGACTTCTTCCATAGAGAGCTATAGGCAACATTTTGTTCCCTTTTATTATCATATTCTATGAACGACTCTGTTCCTGAATCATTGAAATTATCAACCAATATTTTCCAATATTGAGTCTATATACCCCTTCTTTACTTCTCTCCAACACTACATGTCCTGAGATAAGGTAATGGAGTGATGATACTCCTTTATTTTAAATCCAGTGTGGCAATGTGGCAGTCTTTGGGGGAATCCCTGGTAAGTCGATTTATTCATCAGACAAGTTTATTCATGCTGAATACTTGTCTAAGTATATTTTTAAAAGTTTGTTTTTGCTCCATAGCCATTGTCAGTGCTTTCACACATAATTAGCAATATATTTTTATATTGGTGAATTCTTTGGAGTCCTCTTACCCATCATCTTTAATATGAAATAAATATCCTTGGGTTTATACTGACATAGAAGCGTAAGTGAATAGATAAATAAGGGAGAAAGGAAGCTTTTTCCTTACAGAAGAATCGCAATTAATAAATGTGGGATGTATATAGGGAAGCTGAAGATCATCACTGCAAAACCACTAGAGTAACAATTGCTACATATAAACTATGTCAATGGATGCTACTATTAGTGGGTAGAGGTTTGAGGCGAAACATGACTTTTGCATAGTCTCAAAGCATTTTTCCCTAAATATTCATTAATAGTAAAACAAAAAATAGTAACTTTACTGTGGAGAAACTTGGCAGACATCATCCTATAAAGTGATTAAGATTAGCATCATCCACTAATGCAATTCATTGAGAAAGGCACAACATTTCTACATTGTTGTTACCAAAATGCATAATCTTAATGCAATCATGAGACTAAATCAGGAAAAAGGGATTAGGGGACACATTTGTAAAATGTAGGGCTGGTACTCCATAATAGAGTGAAATCATGAGAGACAGAGAAGACTATCATAGACCAAACAAAGAAAAACAAAGACTTGTCACAGGTTGGAGAAGACTAAGGAGACACAATTTAGTGCAGAAATAAGGACGTTAAGACATTGTAAAAATTGTAATAGTCTGTAGTTTAGTTAACCGTATTATATACTTTTGTTAATTTCTAAGCATTGATGATCATACTATGATTATACAAGATGCTAGCAATAAAGGAAGTTAGGTGAAAGATATATAGGAACTATTTATGCAATTTAAAAATTTCTGAAAGCCTATATTTCAAAAAAATGTAATTAGACTTTAAAAATGCAAATGGCATAGAACAAGATGTGGCATATAATAAATGCTTAACAAAACATCACCAAAGTAATTTAGCTTCGGTCTGCCAAGATTGCCTTGCCAGACCCCATGCAGTATTTGGATGAATTATTAAACTGCTCATACCTGCATTTTCCCCCCAAATCTTAGCTTTATGTGAGTTAAATCTATATCCCCAACTTGTAATCCTCTCCATAAACGACATAGAAAAATTGTATTCTAGTCCTCTGTTAGTAATCATGTAGGAAAATAAAACAAAAAATGCTTATTGTTTGTTTTCTCTGACCAATGTCTACTTTAAGACACTACTTGAATGTCTCTGAATGTAAAGAAAATACTAGCGAGATTGCTTCAGATAATCAAGATAGACTCCATGCACGAGAGGTCCTATTTCTCTTATTGTATATAGCTTTTGGGTAGCACTGCTGCCTCAATAGATAAGAAAAAAATGTTTTCAAAAGGCATGACAAAGTTTCACATCCAAGATTGATATCTAAAGCAGACTCAGGGAGTGGGAGGTAAAACAACACATTGTAGCAGAAAAATAATTTAAGCACAGTAGACAAAAGGCCGTCATAGATGGCAAGTTCAGCTTCGAAGAGGGTTAGAAGTAGCGTGCTTTCCAGACCTCTGAGAATAAGGTCCACATATTTGAGGACGTGTGCAGTAGAGAGAAGATCATTGAATTTGCTGGTGATACTAAAATTGAAGTCTTAGCAAATAATAAGGTGCAATATTATCAGATTGAAAAGGATTTGAATTGCAAGCGATTAAGGTAGAAGATGCCAAATGCAGTTCAGGTATAAAGATACAAACTAATAAGTATAGGATCAAGGAGCCAATTATGCAGAACATACACCCAGAAAAGGATTTGGAGGATATTGTGGGAATATCTGCAAAACCATCAGCATGGAGCACAACTGCATTAAAAAAGCAACCCGGATTTACTGGGTTATCTCATCAAAGGGGAAAGAGATGAGGAGCGGAGTAACACCGCACCTTCCTAAGGCATTTACCTGACTTCATCCTGCTCTGAATGTAGTGTCCACTGTTTGACTGAAAAGAAAATGAAAGAGATGAGACTTGGGGATGGGGGATGCATTAAATGGGAACATTTAATTGGGAGCCTATTTCCATTTTGATCTCATTGGGAAAACAAAAGATTTAACAGTGGAGGTTTTAGAAATTGGGTACTCTCAGAAAAAAATTTGAACTATGGAAAACGGTGGGCAAATTATTGTTTAGATGCAGACACTTTTAATGAAAGCCTCACATATTTAAAGTACTCAACTGAAAGCTTACTGTACTACCAATATATTGCTTCGTGCATATAAAGGTAAAATTCAGCCTCAGGTTTAATACAGGAGAACCAGAGCAGAACCACTTAATGCTACTTACAAGAAAAAACTGTCAGGAAAAACTGGGAAAGTGAAAGTGCAAATGAAAAGACACAACTTTATTTTTGGTGAAGAAGATGATTAAAAATCATTGCTTGAAAAAACACACACACACAGAGAAAAAAGTGAGAATAATTTTAAATGACCAGTTTTTCACAAGCAAAGTTTTCTAATTGCAACATCTTCATTTGTATATATATATATGTATATATACATATATAGATGTATATACACACACATACTAAAATGTAGTTATATAAACAAGACTTGAAGTTTTCCATTTACTTATATTTGTGTGCATTGCCTTTCTGACTCTGCCAGAGGGAATGTGAATCCATTTTAATGTAAGTACAATTTTACATAGCTCAATCTAGAATTCTGTTTAACATGGTCTACTAGACTCAGTATGTATGAGTGAAGCATGGCATTTTGGCTGCATCTGCAAGAAGAAAGTAAAAGCAGAAGCAATTTTTCTAGTGATTTAGGATTAAAAATAGTTTTCATCTAAAATATGCAGACAAATAAAGCAGAGTATTGAGCCTTACTTATCCTTTGTTAAAGCTATGCAGTTATCTCAGTTCTCCATTTTACTTTGCATGATAAAGAATCACAGAAATTTCTAGCTGGAAGGGACCTTAAGAATCATCTAGTACAATCCTCTTAAATTCCAGATAAGGCAAATTAGAAACCAAAGGATTAAGAAATTTATCCAAACTCCTAAAAATTGTCAGAAACAAGTCCAAAACTAGATTATTGATTCCTAATTCAGCATTCTAACCTTCAAAGTAGGGGATCCAAAAATTTATAAAAACAAAATTGACAATGCTATTTTGAATGTCTGCAATTATTTTATGTCTTACTTGCTTTCATCCTTTGAAGGTTAGAAACCTAGCATTTTTGTGGCATTACAAAATATTGATCAATAAAGCAGCCATGCTAAGTCAAGAGATGCATGCTATCTCTAGGACGAGTGCCCCGAATATTAAGCTTGGAAGAAACATAACAGTTCTCAAGAAGACACAGTCCTTTATGAAGAACCACCCGCTAAAGGGTACAACATTAAATTGGATGTCTAACCTACTTTATATCTGCTGATAGCTTTACTGTTATGTCATGTTACTTGGACAAATGAACGATTTGGTCTATGTCTTATTTCCCCTAAAATAGAGAAAATCATTAGTTGACTTATAAAGTCCCTAAAGATTTAAGATTTTAACTTACGTTATAATAAGGATGTTTCTTAAATAATGGATGAGGTGGTGAAGAAGATGTGGAGAAGAGAACAAATTTAGATATGTAGAAGATGCCGAAATGAAGTGTAGAAAATGGAAGACAGTGAATACTGGTGTGAAGTCAAATTTACAATGGACGTTATTGGTAAGGGTATCATGTTGGAAATCAACATGCAATGTCGCAGTAAATGCAGACTGCTAGTTTTTCCTTCTGAAGTAGATTATGTTTTGAAGGGCAGAGGGGTGAGCATTACATAAAATAGATGCTTGCCAAAAGGAGACATTTGGCATTTAGACACAATGACATGTTAAATAAAATACTATGACATTTGAAGTTCAATCAATTGACTGTAGCAAGTTGCTCACATTATGAGGAAATCCATGCTCCTGAGACCAACCAAATATGCTTTATCCCATATTCTCCAGGATCTAGCAGATGGAAGTGTGAGATCCAGTGTACTTTACAAAGGTTAAAATATTTCTACTATTTTTAACCAGGAAGAGTTTTTCTTTATTTATCCTTCAAGAATCTTCTTTTGTCCTTACAGGTTTACCTTAAGCATTATTCACCTATTAATCATTATATTCTTTGAAAAAAATTTCTATCTTGCTAAAATCTCTGAAAAGTTAATATCCACATGACGTGATAGCACATGCAGAGTCACGTAATCTACAGCAAGACTCTGTACCTATGGAAATCTTTTTATGCTTGTTCTTTAAATGCTATGACGGAAGAACTTTGCTTTGTTAACGAAGCTGCATCTAATTATTCAAGTAACATAACAGGCTACATATTCAAAGTGGGTGAGAGGAATGGAATTTTACAGGTGGCGTTTCATTGTTTGTTACTGGAATGTGGACAGCTGCAATCTACGTTCAACTTGGAACCTCACATTGCTGCCACAAGTTTTCTGTGAGAGTTGAGACTGCCTGCCATATCCATTGGTTACTAATAGTAATATGATGTTGAATTGTTTTGCACTAGCAATTCATCACTGTTTTGGAGTATGTCTATCACCACATGTGTGACAGTGGGATCCATAATTTGTTATATAACATTAAGAGAGCTGCTAAATATTCTTATAAAATATTTGACTGTGCTTTATAAACAATGCAATTAAAATTTAGATAAATGACACAATAAGACCCCCAAGGAAACAACTCAACTGTTCTATTTTTTTAGTTCAAGAGTTTATCAGTTGAGACAAAATTATCTGTTATTGATGATGGTGTAATTATTATATAGCGTCTTCTTTATTTTCTTGTTATTTTTCTTGTAATTTATTCATAAAAGGTGATATTTAGATATTTCCTAAGGAGAAATTTATTTATAAGTGGACAGATTAATATACAAAGTTTATGCTATAAAACAATTGTGATACTTTAATTATATAGTATTTAACATAATTCAAGACCAGAGAGTATTTTGGTGACTATATGATTATAAAGGAATCTTTCTTATCTTTAAATATATTTGCTATTTCAAAACTTTTTCTTAAGAGATAGGTCCATTGATATAGTAGAAATTTATAATTTGATTAAATTTCTAAATTTCAAATTTTTCTGAATGTAATAATAGACAACACTGATAATTGAATAAGTATGAACACATGTTTTCTTAATCTATTACTATATGGAGCATTAATGTGAAAGAATGAATTTGACTAAATTTGATAACAGCCATTTTAATATTAAACAGAAAAACTTTTACTTTAGAAAAATGTAAACATTTGTGAAATTATCATTAAATTAAAGATAATGCAGACTATATGTTTTTCATCACTTTATACACTGAAGAAATGTATTTCCTAAACTATTAGTTGTGAGATTCTACTTAGTCTCACAATAGCAGTGATTAAGCTGACCAAACATGAATTTTAAATGAAAATTATGTTAAACTTTAGAAACTTTTAATATACGCATTTGTCACATAAAATAGGCACCTATGATTAAGGATAGTCAGGCTGATAAGGAAGAAAAAAAATGATGAAAATTCCTGCAAAAAACTTTTCACTTCTGGGCACCCTCACCCATTTCACTCAATATTATTTTGACTAGAAATGACCATACCAAATATAACCCACACAAAAAGTAGTTTTGCTTCACTTGCTTCGCCTGCAGTGCCAGGGGGATGGATTTAATGATCTTATAGGCCTTTTCAATCTTTCTAATATTTGTGAAATGGCAACTGTCAATGTTGAACAAGAAATTGCTGAAATAGCACAACTTTTTGAAATGGATAATATCTCATAGGACAAGAGCCCAGATATGGAAAGAACAACCATAAACCTCACTGAAACTCATCTCAACAGGATGCCAACTTTACTTTTCAACTAATAAAAACAACCAACTTTAAAAATGCTATCTGTCAGTGAGTTAAAATCAGCCATTTTGAAAATTTCAGCATCAGCTATCATGTATGCCAGAGTATAATGACTTTTAATGTATTTATATTTATTTTGAATTTTACTGTTTCTTGGCCACTTGGTTTTATTTATGTCTGATTAATAACATGGTTAATTATATATTCCTAGATGGAATTAAATTTAGTATACAATTGCTTAGATTCTACCTATCCTATTTATTGATATATAAAATAAAATATTTTGTGGCAATATTGTGATACAATTCTATAGAAATAAAGCATTTAAGTACAAATATTTTCAAGTTCTTCTAACACATTAAGCAACTTAAAACTGTATCGTTTTATTTTCCAGTCTAGAATCTAAATACCTGATTAAAAAAAAAAATGACGGATCTGGGGCATAAAGAAAACACGCTTAAAGAAATAAGGTACAGAGGAAAGAGTTCAAGATATTTTCATTTTTCTCCAGAGACATTTGCTAAATTATACTATTGTGCAAGTTGTCTAAGAAATCATAAGCAAATCATTTCAAAAGAGTTTTCAGTAGTCGGCTCATGCTGAAGATATAAAACAAAAGTTTAAAACTTCATAAGGAAGAATGATTCCAGATAAGCCCAGACCCAGAAGAGACAAATCTGGAAGCAAGAGACAACAGGAGATAGACTTATAAAAGGTCAATTTTTTCCTTGGTTAGATTAGAAGATCTGACCAACTCAGGCTACCCATTGGATGATAAGACACTAGTTCTCCAGAGTTGTTCCATTTTCTTACACACTTTAATTCAGTTTTGAAATATACATATATACCGGAGTATCAGTAATAATGGTACAAAATACTGGATGACCCAATCATTGGTATCACCAGGCACAAACTAAAATAACTGAAATTATAATGCTCAAGAAAATATATGGCAAAATGAAATATTTCACTGAAAAACTGAAATTTATAAAAGAATCAAATGAAAATTATAAGAATGACAAAATATAGCATTGATAATTAAAAATTAGCAAAGGTTATGACCACAGATAGAAAATGGTTTTGTAAACTTGAAGATAGGATAGCAGAAAATTTACATATTCAAAGGTTAAGGTCAAAAAGGATGGAAAAATTACAAAGAGCAGAAAAACATATTGAAAAATGTGAAAAGGTCTAATACATGTGCAACTTAAGTATCAGAAAACCACAAATGAAGATATAAGAAAAAAGTATCTTGAATACATAATGACAAATAATGTGTATTCAAATTGAAGAAAATATATCACTACCAATTCAAGAAGAAACATGAATTCCAAGAAGGTTCACAACCTACAAACTCTTTCTGTATGCATCATAACAAAATTTTTGAACAAGTAGAAAGACATAAAGTTTAAAGGAAGTAGAGGAGAAAAAAACACATGAACTCTAAAGAGACAACAATAAGAAAGAAAGGCTATTTTGTACAGGAAACAATGGGTACTCCTTGGCAATAGAATGACAACTGTAAGGAACAGAAAAAAAATAGTTTACTGACTGAAATTCATATCTTTAAAAATTATCTTTCAATGTGCCAGTAAAAGATCAACATTTCCAGACATGAAAATACTGACATAATGTAATTAATTTCCAGTAAATATGAATTAATGGGGAAAAATAAAGTGACTTTTAAGGCAGAAGAAAAATTATCTTAGAAAAAGCACAAAATTGTAGGAGAAAATGACGGAAATAAAGGTAAATATGTCAGTAAAATATATTGACTATACAAAGTATAGCAAAAAAGTTTTGAAACCTAAGATACATAAGAATTAAAGAATATGGTAGCAAAACCAAATGTGGTGGTAGGAAGAGGTAAATGTGCATATAAACAATTTATCAAAGCTGACCATATTCTGACCAATCCAAAAATATTTCAAAGAATGAAGATCATTTGGAATAAGTTTTCTGATTATAGTATAATATATCTTCAAAGTGTTAGCAGATGTTAACTTACAACTAAAGACAAAATTAATTAGTTGGCAAATTAGAAATAACAACTGACAAAATTATCAAAGAATTCTCAGTGAATACGATAAATAATTTTATTGTATAATAAAATAATATCAAATTATAAGATGAAGCTAGAATAAATTCAATCATCTAAATATTGTGTCAAAAATTAGAATTCTGGTTCCAAGATGGTAGACTATTAAGATCTTGAACTCACCTACTCTTCACTAACACAATAAGACTACACCCATTTCACAACTGCAACTTTTTTTTAAAGAAGGGGTACAGGCAGGAACTAAAGGGTGAAGGCAGGCAGGAAGAAAGAGGAAGAAATGCTACATTTATTTTATTCACTTGTTCATCATTGTTTTTTTCCCTGGCCACATATAGATCTTGAACTGGTGACCTTGGAAGACATGTGTATTGTGTTTGGTTGAAACCATTAGGCCACCAGGGCACACAAACAACTATTTTTCAATAAGAATGGGGACCATAATGAGAAAGGACGTGAAACTTCATAAATGATAGAAGTCAATCTGTCTCAGTGTTCAGAGACTCTGTGGTTATAGGGAGAGACCAGAGGTAAAGATGCTCTCCTTGGACACTCTCCCATTTACTGAAGGCCATGACCTCTCAGCAGTTGCCCTCATGTCTGGGTACTTGGTTTGAGTCATTGAATCAAAAATCTTGCATGGGATAAAAAGAGGGAAATCTGCTCCCAATCAGTTGAGCATTGGTCCTTGATGTTAAAGGAAGAACACAATGGTAAACTCACCCTATCTGCCATAAGCACACTTGTGCCAAATTATTGGTGCTTACATCAATCTTTCCATGGGCTGTTGGAGACAGTCACTCAGTTCTGTATCATCAGTGTCAATAGTTGAATGGTTTCTAGGAAGGAATATTACCTTCTCTGGTTCTCTTAGGGAAGATAATTGGAAGAGCTCCATTGAAACAGCAGTTTCCACCAGTCTGAGTCTACTGTTAAACATTTTTGCTACCTGTTTGATATTTCCTAGACTTTTCATCCTCAGGCCCTAGGGTTTACCTGTCATCCCCTGCTGATAGCCACTCCTCTAGAGGGATTTTCAGAGGGTATTGTGCTCTGCTCCAAGAAGTTTCTAGTTCTTTCTCTCTGCTGTGGCATCTGTTGGGATTGCATCCTGTTTGTGAACTGGGCCCACCACTCTTCAGTCTCTTTCTTGTGCTTTATTGTTTATGCCTGTGACTTTAGAGGAAATCTCTGCATTTCCTACCCCAACTCCAACTCTGTAGACTGGACTCTCAGATTTCAACACAGGGTTGGCTCTAAAGCTATCGCAATTCTGACAAGTGCTGAGATCACACAAGTAAAGAAAGCCCAGCATTTCAGGTCAACACTAGGCCTATACTTTGTACTTTGGTAACTTAACACAAGGCTTTTACCTCAGGTAAGTCTAGCCTATAGAAATAAACGCACCATGACAAATAGAACAAATATTCTCAGAGAAATATACTCAGAATGATGGACCAAAACAAAACTCCGGGGGAAAATCTGAATGTAACGGCCTTAAGAAAACTACTGCTGAAGCAAGCAGCTTTAATGATATTAACTGAAATCAGAAAACAATGGATAAACAAAAGGAGAACTATAACAAACATAGAGAAAATATAAAGTAATTCTAAAAAGAATTCATAGAGCTAAGGAATACAACAGAGGGATTCAACAATAGGCTAGAAAAAGCCTCCACTCGAATAGAGTGAACTATCAAATAAGGCAGTGGAATACAATCAAGCAAACCAGTAAAGAGAAAAATAATTTAAAGAAATGAAGACAGCATACAGGATATATGGAGCAGCATGAAGAGGAGCAACTTTTACATCATAAGGCTTCCAGAATGGAAGAGAGAGAGAGAAGGGGGCAGAGACTTTATTAGAGAAATAATAGCTTAGACTTTCCCTAACCAGAAAAAGATAGCATATTCCCAGGCCCAGGAAGCTCAGAGAGTTCCAAACTAAAGAAACCAAAACAGATATATACCAAGACGCATACCATTAAAATGAAAAACATAAAAGATAAAGAGTAAATCTAAAAAGTAGCTATAGAAAAATTAAGCTACATACAAAGAAACCCCCATAACACTATAGACATATTCTCAGAGAAACTTTATACCTCAGAAAGACTTATTTGCTTTCAAGTTAAAACAGGTCGTAGGCATAAAAAATTTTATGTAAACCCCAGGGAAACCTCAAAACATAAATGCATAGAAAAAAAAAAAAGAAAACAAAAAGGGAAATCAAAGTACACAAACCCTTTTAAAGTACCTAAGAAGAGAACAAGAGAATTACAATGGCAATATCTGCAACAGCATCCAAAATGTATCAGCAAAATGGAAATAAACAGTTATGTGTCAATAATCATCATAAATGTTAATGAATTCAACAATTAAAAGTTATAAAGTGGCAAATGGATTTTAAAAAATAACCCAAATTTCTGCTACATACAAGAAACTCACTTATATTCAAAAGGTAATTGTAGGCTCAAAGTCAATGTTGGAAAGACGAAACTACAATCAAACGGTAACCTAAAAAAAAGCAGAGATAGTCATACTAATATCTGATAAAATAGACTTCCAACTAATGAAGGTAAGAAAAGACAGGGATAAAAATTATGTAATGATTGAGGAATCAATTCAGCAAGAAGACATATTTTTTTGAAAATATATGTACTTAAAGAAGGAGCACCGAAATATATAGAGTTATAATTAACAGAACTAAAGAGAGACATTAACAGCAACACAATAGTTGCAGATTTCAACACTCCACGTAAAGCAATGGACAGAGCAATCAGTCAGAACATTAACAGGGAAATAATAGCCTTAAATGACAAATCAAAAAGTTATTGAAAGGACAACAAATGAAATTCAAAGAAAGTAGGAAAGAAGCAAAGACAATACAACAATCAATAAAATAGAAAACAAATGGATAGAATTAACCACACCACAAATCAATTACTTGAAAATAGTATAATAGATAAACAACTGATAAGACATCATGAATAAAAGATGATATGAATTCTATTCTCAAAAATGAAACAAATGACTATATAGTGTTCAGATATAGCAACATCTGAAAAAATACAAAAAATTTTGAAATTTTAAGTAATAGGAATATTTTTCAGGGTAATAGTATTTACTACAATTGATACAAGAAAATAAAATTAGAAAATTCTTTATCTAAAAAATTGAATGCCTAAATTATGAACCTTTACAGAAAAATAATTCTAGTGATAAATGATTTCATCGTGCCTAGATGATTTCAGTGTGAAATATTTCAACGTTTAAGGAGCAAATAAAGTACTCATACACAAATTCTTCAAAAGTACGAAAACAGAGACCATTCCCAAACAGAATTGAGGACAACATGATCATAATACCATAACCTGACAGAAAAAGTAAATGAAATTAAAATTGCATTGCATTTACGAACATAGACATAAAAATCCTAAACAATGTCTTATCAAATTAATTCCAGGAATGCATAACTAGAAGGATATATCATGGCCTAGTTAAGCTGAGTTCAGGAGAATAAAGTTGATTAATGTTTAAAAATCAATCACTGTGATCCACTACCTTAACTGTAGGAAACTATGATCATCCTTAAAAACACAATAATTTTGACAAATTAGAAGTAAGATTTTCCTTACATGATACATGTTATCTGGAAAAATAAACAAAACCTCTAGCACATATCACACTTAGCTATAATAGTTAATGCTTCACTCATATTGATAATGTGAAGATATTCACTACATTCTTACTATAAGTAGCATTTGTAGGTGGACATCTGTAGAAACTTGTTAGAAATGCAGAATCTTAGGATTCTCCAACTCTTACTTAGAATTTACATTTTAGAAGCTCTCCAGATGTTTGATAGGCATATTTAGGGTTCAAGGAGGAATTCTTTGAAATACTTTTATTCTTTATGGCCTTATGTTATACAGGAGGTTTTAACAATTTTAATAAAGAGCAAAGAATAAAACATATAAGGGCTAGAAGGAAAGAAAATGAAGTGTCATGATTTAGAGCGTCAGGATAGAGTATGCAGAAAACTTGCGAGTTCTACAGAATGCTAATAGAATTCATTTGTGGACCTCAAGCAAATAAGCAGCCATTTGTTTGACCAGCAAAATGGGTTTATTTAGAAACAATAAAAGCAGGAAGCAAGTTCAATGATAAAACACATGCGTACTTCCCTAAAACAAAAGAAAAAAATGCTCTCACGTAAATCCTAGAGGGGTTATTATAAATGAAGTGTCCATAAGAGGAAACTGGTAGTCTTATGTTTCATGGTCATATATTGAGTTATGGCATTCTCTCATTGGCTTAGCTATTGCTGGCCAACTAGGAGCCTTCTTCCATCAGAAATGCAATACCTATCTCTTCTGGTTGGATTTGTTAGACTGTATTGATTGTGTGTGCTTGAGAATTTTTTTTTTTGCCTGTTAACCTTATTTAAACAGGGTTTCTGTATATTAAGTTTCACATAAGTAAAGAAAGCAAGGTTGCTAAAAGCAAGTTTAAAAAAGTTAAATTTGGAAATTTTCTATATGCTACCAACAAGCAATAATAAACGTGGAATTTAAAATAGAAACTTAGGAAAAACTAAGAATATATTATTTACATCACTGAAACCCATAAATGTTATTGGGTGAGTTTACAAAAACCTAAATAAATGCAAAGACATACCATATTTTTGTACTGGAAGATATGATATTTAAAGATGAGTGTTTTCTCCAAAATTATTTAAAACTGCAATGCAATTTTAATACAAATTCCAGATTTCTTGGAGGTGTGAAAAAGAATATATTTAAAATTAGTATGAAAATCAAGCCTCAAGAATATTAAAAAGGAATCTGAATAAAAGAAAAGGTTGGAAGGCTTATACTAGTTGATCAAAACTTATCGAAGTACTGTTGTAATTAGAATAACGTAATAAGCACACTGAGCAGGCAGATGGACCAACAGAACAGAATAACAATCAAAAAGTATGTGTAAAGTCAATGTGAGATTGGTAGGTACCATTACAGTGCAGTGGAGGAAAGGCTGACAATGCAGTAAATGATGGTGGATGCACTATCTATAAGGAAATTGACCTTTGACCTTACTTCATTGGACAAATAAGTTCCTGATAAATTATATATTTAACTACAAAATCTAAAACAACTAAGCTCCTTGAAGATAATGTAGAAGAATATGTACATAACATAGGTGAATCAAATTACTTAAACTGGACAAAAAAACACTTATGCATACAAAATAATGAAAAAATCTACTTCAATAAAATTAAGAACTTCTATTCATCAAAGGAGCACTATTAGGAAATAGAAATGGAAACCACAAAGGGAAGAATATGTTTGGAATTAATGTATCCACCAGAAGTCTTTTATCAAGAAGAAACCCTTATAAATTAATAGGAATATTTTTAGAGTTAAATTGCACCCAAAAAGAAAGAAATACTGCATCACCATGGTATTAGTTACTCAAAAGACAATACTGTGAGTAAACACAGACACTCATGATTCTGAGTCAAAATGGAAGAAGAGTTAGACCCTGAATATGATGAATTCATTTGATTTATAACTTTACGTGTGTGTCAAAATGACATATAACAAAAATCAAATCCTAAAAAGGTAAGAAAAACCAGCAATTTAATAAAGCAGAAAAAAACTTGAACAATAACTTCATAAAAGTCAATATTAAAATAACCAAAAATGAAAAGGTGCTCAGTCATATTTAGTCATCAAGAAAATGCTGATTGCAAGACATGGAAACAACCTAAATGATCAACAAATGACTAGATAAAAAAGCTGTGGTATATACATTAAGTAGAATTCTTTGCAGCTGCTAGAAAGGGTGAAATTGTGCCTTGCAACAACTTGGAAATATAAGGGGTCATGTTAGCAAAATAAAACAGAAAAAAAATAGTACAGGATGGTTGCATTCATGTGTAAAATGTAAAGAAAAAAAACGAACAGATAAATTTCAACAAAATTCAGGAAACAATGCAAGTCTGCATCTACCAGGGGAAGAGGGGAGGGAAGATAGGTGGGAACAAGGTGGTGATTAAAGACACTAGAATTCTGGGTATGGTGTGACCTACACACAGGTTGAGGTGTAGTTTCAATATTCTCACATAAATACAGAGTTGGGCATCTATAATTTGTGTACCCTACAATTGGCATTTTTTATTTTTAAAAGTTTACCAAAAATAAGTTAGAAAACAAATATCAAATGGGAAAAAGTATTTTCTAAAACATAACACTGTTAAGTGATCAGACTATTAATATACAGGTTTCTATAGATTATTCTAATAAATCAAAGTGAAAAAAAACAAAAACCAAAAACAAAATAAGCACAAAAGAGATATTTTTTAAAAAAATCCAAAAGACTACACCTTCATTTCACAGAAGAGGAAATAGAAAAGATAATTAAATACACTGAAGTCTTCATAACTAATCAAGGAAAAAAATGAAGTCATAGTGAGGTACTAGTCTATATCTACCAAACTGGAAAAAAAGTATATAGTCTGACAATATCAAATACTGGTCAGGATATGAATCAAAGTTAATTATTAGTGAGAAATATGAATTAATACAATGACTCTGGAAATAATATGACATTCTTTAATAAAGGTGGGTAAGTGAGAATTGAAATTCTTTCCCTTTTTCTCCCTCCCTCTCTCTATCTCACCAAGTGATGTGTCAGAAAATCAATGACAAGATTCTTTCGTGGGAGCTTGAAACAATAAATAACCCAATATCCATCAAGAAAATTAATACATATGCTATTTTAAAGAAATTATAAAAATAAACTCTAGTACTTACACCAATATTTTCAAAAACATCATGAACAAAAAAAATAAGTAATGTTTATAGTATGAATATATAAATGACGTTTACATATATAAATCATATATTATTTAGAGATAACTGAAGGTATCAGTGTATATTAAATGCAGGGATAATAATACACAAAATGTAGGATCATTACTAACTGAGAAGAAAGAGTAGGTTACTTGCTTACGTATGAATATATAAAGATACCAAGAGATTTTGTATCTAAAATGTGTGTCTCTGGTTAGTAAAAAGTTGCCATGCAATATTGTTATTTTCTTGTTAGGTGTAATTTTATATATGTGCAATATTTTATACTAATTTTTAAAACAAAGTATAACAAATCACAGTAGGCATAAATACAGATTGTTATGTGTTTGCAGGATCTAAAAGTGTAAATTTAGAGCAGAATGAGGCAGAAGGGAGGGAGAAGAAATGAAAAAATGGAGAGAGTGTCAGAGAGAGGGAAAGAGAATGAAAATGATTTTTAGTTCTCTATTTTGCTCTAACTAGAATCTGATTTCTCCCTTTTTCCTTGATAGTCAATCCCATAAAAGGATAAGAGATCTGCAGTCCATTATGGCAAATGCTAGCTACGAGTGACTACTAGATGCTTGAAATATGATTTGTCTGAATTAAGATGTGTTATTTGTGTTAAAAGAAATATATATATATACACATATATGTCAGATTTCAAAAAATTGGCATAAAATTTTGAAAAATGCTATTAATTTAATTACTTAGTGAAAATATTCTGCATACATTGTGTTAAATAAAATTATTGCTAAAACCAAATTCACTTGTTTGATTTTACTTTTTTAACATTGCTACTAGAAAACAGCATTATATATGAGGCTCATGTTGTAGTTCTAGTGGAGAGTCTCAGTCTAGAAATATATTCTCTATTTTCTCCTGTGTTATTAGTCTTTCAATTTGCTTCCGTAACTGCACTGGAAAAAGGTAGTAACTGATCTATTAATTGTCAGATTTGAAACCCATGCTAAGCTGACTCTAATCAATGCAATCAGAAGCTCTGTTTAACTACAGAATTACATTTTATATCTTAGTCTTAAATATAGTGAATGTAGTCAAACTATTTTGAACTTACTTTAAATTTAAAAAAAAAACATGCTTTGAACTTTGCTTTAATGTATTTTGGAAAGGCTGCAGACTTCTTATAGGTTATAAATCTAGCAAACTTCTCATAAATTAGAAAACCAGTATTGCACTCACCACCATAGTCACTTGATAAGAAAGCTGTTTTTAAGGAATGTAAAAGCTTCTTGCAGACACAGCAATTATAGGCCTAGTGACCTGGTATACACCACCAGAGTTCCTTACTAATAACCTTCACACTCCTGGAACAAAAATAAATTCCTTGAAACCAAAAGTTCTAGGGAGAAAATGATCTAGAACATATTGAGAAGTGAGGGGTCCTTCAACCAAAGAACACATCCTTATACCTACTTTACCACATATGGACAGAACAATAGAATTGGTCATACAGGAATTTCTATGTTCCCTTCTAGTCCCTGATACTTTATATTCTCATCCTAGTGTGCCCTGGTGAAGTAGCTGTTAGATCAGCTGTCTCCAGAGGAGCACAATCCTTGTATATTCCAAGAACCTAGGTTCATGTACTGGGTCCAGAAGGAACAATGTGAACAACAAAATACAAAAAAAAAAAAAAAAAAATGCTTCTTCTTCCTCTCTTTTCCTGCCTGTTTGTGTCTCTCCTTCATTTCTGCTTTCACTGTTCATTAAAAAAAAAATAAAAGTTCTCATCCTGACTCCCATTCCAAGACGTATATTTGGGCCTGATTCCTTTTGCCTCCTTGCTGTTCTGGCTTTGCAATAAAAACGCTCTTTTATAAATACTGGTGTCATTGATGTTTGGAATGTGAGCATTGGACAAACATATTCAAAACAATTTTTGACCCTGTTATTGATCTCTTCTAAATAGGTGATATCCTCTTCTCCTTGGATTCTTTCTTGACAGTATGATATGCCTGCCTCAGTCTCAAATTTCTCTGACCCCCATCCCTCTTTTGCATATGTTTTGTCCTCCAGCCTCTACTCTGTTCTTTTATATTTGTCTCTTCTCTCTTTCTATTCATTTACACAACACACATTTAAAGAGCACCCATTTAACACAAGGAATTATTCAGGATTCTTATCTCATGCTGTCATTATTGGCTGATTACTACCAAGTCCATATGTTTACTTCTAACTGCATTCTGGGCTCACCCCTGGATACCTTCCCATAGTAGTCAACAGATACAGAACATCTTTTTTTCTAAAGTAGGGTTCTCAAAAAGTGTTCTGGTTCTAAAGCAATCAGAATCACATGGGTAATTGTTATAAATGTAAATTTTCTCTTCCTACTGCAGATCTTCGAATAGAAAGTATGTGGATTGGCAAAGCAACCTGTGAATTTGGGAGCCTGTGGGGATTGATGCTTAAAGTTTGATAGCTATTGACAAAGACTATATTCTCTTTTACCTTTGTTATCCACAGCTCATCAGTTACAAATTCCTGAAGATTATTCCACCCACCATTGTTTGTATGGGCCACATTCTCCTATTCTTCTAGGCCTGGTTGTTTTCTTTCCCTTCCCAGTACTCTGCTGCAGTAGTATCCTAATTGTTCTTCTTATCTCCATTCTCATTGATCCTATCCTGACCTTTGAAAATAATGGCTTTGATATGCAGAATTTGTTTAATGGTTTCTCATTTCTTACAAAGTCCCAACTCTCAGGTATATATCTTGCAGCTGCCTATCCCTGGCTTAAATGTGAGTTAAAATTTTAGACTCAGACATCCTTTTCAATGTGAGCAATTTTTTTCTCACTTTTATTACCTTGTGCATGTCAACTGACCTCTTTTAAAAATAAAAATTATGATAAATCTATCTCATTGGGCTTTTATAAGAATTTAACACTAGGTAGAATGGCTAACACAATGAGTAGTGAATGTAAATCAATGCCGCCTACTATTACTTGTAGGATAATTAGTCTTTAAGCCTGTGTCTCATAATCTTTTGCATAATCTGCTTCATCTCTAGTAAACTGTTCCAAGTTTACTTCACTTTTGCTTTCTTTCCCTCATACACAATTCTTCTCTAGCTTAGACTATTTCCTCTCGAATAGAATACTTACTGTCTTGATATAGAGCATCCCCCTAGTTTCTTTAGACTAAGCAGTTAAGAGTTGCTAACCTCAAACAAAAATCAACCAGTTATTTCAACTATAATGTGGGTTTATTCATAAACAACAAAAGGACAATTTAGAAAATACAATTTGCTGAGGTCTCTCCAAAACAAAAGTCAAAGCCCTCTTAATACAGCTCGTAGGTGCTATTGTGCAGGACAGAAACACTACCTTCCTTCTGCTGATGTGGGGAAACATCACTTCCCTTTGGAGATGTAAGTTATGTTGGGTCCTGTAGTTTGCTAACTGAGCATACATGGGCATTCTCTTTTCTCTTCCTGAACTCATTTAAATAGAACTTCTGCATATTAATTTTTACAGGGTCACTACTTATCTCACATATTTCATACCCTGTGTGAAATGCGCCACCACTTTTTGCACCCACTGAGATTATACCTACTTCTCTCAGATCTTCTACTACAATTCACTGCACACTGTAAACCGATATGACAATAAGAGGTATAGACAAGGGAGCCAGATGGGCTTTAAGTGAGAATCCACTGACCCAAGTGCAGCCTGGGAAAGCTCCTTTCAGAGAAGAGGGTAGAGCAACCCACTGAGGGGTAGAGCTGGGGGAAACAGGTTCTTAAGGGGAAGTCTCTGGTGGGGGTAGGGGTGGAATTCTGATAATGCCACATTGTTACAGCTCTTTCTCTACCATCAAAGCATGTGCTCTTTTAGAAGCAGTGAAGGCAGCTTTATTTCACGCGGGCCTAGATTTCATAATCTGAGCAAACAAGCAAATTGGGGGTACGATTTTATAGAGGGAGGGAGAGGTGTAAATTAGAAAAGGAACCCAATTACAAACAGAACCCAAGTTAGTCACTTGCGAATTCTTCACATGGGCAACACACTGGATTCACGTAATTACAAAAATGCACATAGGGCTCCATTTTTAGGTGATAAAGAAAAGTGCTTTTATCTGGCCAGTATCTTCCAGCCAGCCCAGACTGCAAGGCACCTGATGGCTTTGCATCCTTCACAGCTGACCCATGGCGGCTAGAAACTGGAAGAGCGGCTCTCTTCTTCTACAACCTGGCGTGCTGTTGATAGCAGGGTAGGGAGTCGGGATGTCTTAACAGGAAGGTCTGTACTTGACTTTGATAAACAGGAGGGGTTGAACAACATCTGGTCTTGTTTCAACATGCAAAACGTTCTGTTTTTCATGCTTGTCTGGAAAGTGACAGCTTTCAGTTTTTTGTTTTCTTTTGTCGCCTGTCTCATACACCAAATTTTTAAGAGTAAGTATTTTGGGAGTAAGTATTTTGACATTCTCTTAGGGACTTTAAATCAAAATACAACCTTATTTTCTACTTTATCTTCTCAGCCTGAATGGTTAAGTAACCTGTGGCAAAAATTTCTTTAGTTTGATAAGATTGAAAATCCAGAATAAATCTGATTTTGATGTGCAAATTTACTCTCACAGAAGTCAGAAGAGCCTCAATATTTAATAAAATATCACTTTACATACCTCAGTTGTGATAGAAATAGAACTATAGTGACCCATCATCTACTAAGATCATGGATTCTCAAGCAAGTTGATTCTTATTCATTGTTTTCAGATCCTACTTTGAGAAATCCCAACTTTGTGACTCAGAAATAAACCTCTAACAGATTATACCTCTGCTGATTAAAACTACCTCTGCTGATGGTTAACTAAAAGGATATTATTTTGTATTCTAAGGGTATTTAATACATTCTTTTGATTTCTATGGTTTTAATCTAACCTGAAATCTTAAGTTATTAGTATATTCATGTTGTGAGAGGTGCAGTGGGTAAGTTGTTGCTCCTAGAGACACTGAAAATGAGTTTACACACATGCACACACACATACACACATCTATTTAATGATTCTAGTGTAATAATGCTATGTTACTATTAGGCTCTGTACATAGGAAAGGGTAAATTTGTTAAAACAAATATCAGAGTACACTTTCCTACAGAAGATATAAAAGATATAAATTTATTTATTTTTTCTAAGTCCATGGTATAAGCAACCTACGTGTGTGGGTCAGCTCTGTTCTAATGAACCATTTAGGGACCTAAGTCCCTTCCATTTTGTCCTCCTCTGCATAGATAGTACTGAGTATGGTGGACACCTTCCTCTTTCAGGATACAGAAAAAGGGAAAGAGTGAAAGTGAAATGAAAATTATTTTCCTTAAAGCAAATAAAACTGATGTTAATTGAAATTCCAAATATAACTGCAAGAAAGACTGCAAGAAATGTAATTTATTTATGGATTGCTGTGGCTACTTTTTATTCCTATAGAAAAATGGGAAAAGGGAAAACATTTTAATAGACAACTAGAAGATTTTATTCACAGATTTGTGAATAATACAGTCATTAGATATCTAACAAACTACTGCAGACCGAAGTGAAAAGCTGATGACACTCAAATTACAATGACAGCCTTGCATTAGGTTTTCCATTAGCAAAGACTATCTTTCATTCTCTTTATTCAATGGGAAAAACCTTTAAAGAACTTAGTTGTAAGTTTTCATGACAAACTTCTTTTCCCTTTCCCCAACAATAGAATCTGTCATGAATTTAATGGCATATGAATATTAAAATGCAGTAGACATTATTTAACAGATTACTGAATTAAATCCCTTTAAATACAAAATATCTTATAGTGTAAGTAAACACTAATATAGAGTACTTACCATGTCAAAATGTTCTGTATTGGTTTTATTTAAAGTAAATGTAAGTCATTTTGGAGTAGGATGTTATTAATTACACAATCATTGGGTCAATGAGGTATTATTTAGGAGTTATCATACAGATCTGGTAACCAATCAGAGACTAATGAATAATTAAATCTATCTGCCACTTAGGATTGTGTTCTACTGGTAGTAACAAATTGCCTCAAATAATGCTTCTTTAGCAAGATAGAAATTTATTTATTTTCACACAAGAGGAGTGTCCGACATATTTCCAGTGTATGCTTTATTCTCAAAGGCACATTATTTTCATCAGATGACTTCTGAAACTCTGACTATTGCATCCTCATTTTAGAACATGAGGAAAGAGAAATAGAAAAAAGACTAAAGTGTTCCTGGTATCTCAGCTGTCCTAGGATCCTCTATAGGCAATTCCTAAAAGTCCTACCCAATGATTTTTCTGTATGCCTTATTAGCTAACATATTTGCAAGGCAAACATGACAAATGTAATTTTACGCTTGGCTGGGTATACTATTTCCCTGATAGGTGATGAATCTGTTACTAAAACCAAAAGAGATTGAGTAGGAGTTCAGCCATCTATATCCATCATGTCTTTGGTTACCTACCTTTACTGTAAAAACCAAGATCAAGATATATGCACAGAGAATAAAGTATGGGAAATTTACATTTAATTGCTATTTAGTTATTGGCCCCCAAACCACCATCCAAAATCCTAGTGATATAGTATTTGGTCCAGTGGAGCACTCCTTACGAAGTCTCAGTCATCTGGAAGTCTTAGGATGGAAGGAAGACACGTTAATCACATCTTCTAAGAAACAGACACCAAAGTTAGATATAAAAGAGGTACACTGAAGAAAGTATATGTGAGGGGAAAGAATAACTGAAATTGAAGTAAGAGAGAAGGAAACAGTTGTTATCCCTGTTAAAGACAATGAGAAGGAAGGAGAACAGAGGAGGCAGAGTGGTAGACTATTAGGCAAGTTTTAAGTATGGGAAGTTTTAGAGCCAAAGTTCTCTGTTGGAGGAATCCTATGTCAGAGAGATTGCCCAGGAATAGGCCTGAGTGGCATTGACTCAGTAATGGATTCTGAACACAGCAACTGAGGCCATACATACTGAGGTATATAAAGTGTGAATATGAGTGGCATATTTTGATGGCCATAAGTTGCATTTTGACCTAAAGACCTATATAACACACAGTCTTCTCCAACTGCAGTCAGATAGGCAAATCATTGGGAAAGTGAAAGATAAAGAACAGTAACAACAACACAATAAAAGCAAAAAAACAAAAAACTCGTATTCAGTATCATGGAGCAAAAAATAGAAAAGCACAATCATTTTCAGATCAGGATGCAAGAAAAAACAGACACAAAAAGGATACCCTTTCGGTAGGTAATCTGTGACAGCATAGGAACATGGGAAACACATTGGGGAGCCAAAAAGAAAGTAATCCCAGCAGGGCTGGAATAATCAGAGCATTCCTTTATTCCTTAAATACTGGGAGAGAGAGAAAAGAAACAGATCTCCTCCCTATTGGAAGTAGTTTCAACCCTGTTGCCACTCAGGTGCAATACAAACAAGACCAAAAAGAACATGATGCATGCACTCTGTGACTTATCATTTCCATTTAATTAATAGGTTTGTATGCTTATAATTTTTTTCAAAATTATTTATTTATATGCTTTCTTGAAATTTATATACATTTCAAAACATGTAAAATTGAATAATATGGTATATATATGGATATCCATTATATATTATCATACATATGTATTTATATTTTATATAGTTTATATACTTGCTTTTATTATTTCACATAGCTATATGCTTTTTATGATACTTATTTCATACCTCAGTCTGTGTGCATTTCTCACCAGACCCACCAAAAGAGTTCTAGTTTCCTTTACCACTCCTTTTTTTTCTCTCATTGAGAAGAGGAGACATTCTAATAGCATTGACAAAACAGTATTCAGGGTACTGGAAGCCTCAGATGGAAACATTTCCCCTAAAGCATTTGTCTGTCAGTTTTAAGTCATTATGGTCAGAGAAGATGCTTAGTATGGCTTCAGTCTTTGTAGATTTGTTGAGAGTTGTTTTGTGTCCCAGCATATGCTCTAACCTTGAGAATGTTCCATGAACATTTGAGAAGAAAGTGAAATCTGTAGTCATTGGATGAAGTGATCAGTATATGTCTACTAGACCTATCTGTTCCAGATGGTCATTTAAAGTGGCTGTCTCCCCGTTAATTTTCTGCCTGATTGATTTGTCCATTGTTCTAAGTGGAATTTTGAAGTCCCCCACTATTATAGTGTTGCTATCAATATCTCTCTTCAAGTTTGATAATGCTTGATATATTTTGATGCTCCTTCATTTGGTACATATATGTTAATAAGCATATGGCTTCCTGCTGGATTGATCCTTTAATCATTACATAGTGTCCATCTCTGTCTTTTATTATGTTTTTCAGATGGAAGTGTGTTTTATTTGATATAAGTATAGCTTGCTTATAGTTTTTAAATTGGAAAATGTATTAACTGTTGCTACGAAATAAATTACTCTTAATCCTTAGTAGCTTAAACAATGATCATTTATTATTTCAAACTTTCTCAAGGTGTCTTAAGGACAGGAAAGGGAAATACTGACTGGTTCTCTGTAAAGGTTTCTTACTAGGTTGCTGTCAAGGTCATCAACCAGGGATTGTGTTATCTGAAGGGACTAGAGCATCGACTTCCAAGCTCTCACCAGTGCCTATGGAGGGGTGACTTTATGTGGGCCTCTTATCATGTTGTTCACACCTTGTGGCATCTTTTTCCACAGTGAGTGATTCCAGAAACAGATAAAAAGTGGGATCAAGAAGTTGTGGGCTTTTTATAAGCTAATATTTGAAGTGACATCTCAGTCTTCTGTCATACCTTAATTGCTAAAAGCAAAGCACTAAGTCTTGGAGGTACTGTCTTTTGAAGAGAGGAATATGAAAGAATTTGCATACATATATTTAAAGTCATATTGATCACACATTCATATGTTAACAGAATTCAAAATATACCAAAATCTCCCCAGCAGCTTCAGTTCTGTTCCTTGAGATGATCTATTTCCTGTCTATCCAAGAGATACAGTTTAAAGTTGTGAGTAAATATTGCTAATAGTTGATTTTCTTTGAAAGCTCTCTCTCTAATGAGTAATAAATAGAGAAAGAAATAGTGTAAGGAAAGAAATAGAAAATGACCTTCCCCATTCCTTCTGCTATAAACTCTTGCCAACTTTGACCTACTCATAATTGTAGTATATGCCTTTTAAAACAACAGTTTAACAAAAGCTATTTAATTGTAGCTGTTTTCCCGCTTTGGAACATTCTTTGTGGCTTTCTCTTACCATTAGCTAGTGCCTTAGGCAGTTACTAGAAAGGACTAAATTGAGTTGCTTTTGTTATTAGCTGTGGTTTGTGAGTCAGCTTAGTGCTCCTAAAACAATTATAGAAGGAAGCTATTATTTTGAATAGAAATTTGAGTATATTTAGAAAAAAATGAACCATGTATTTTCTCTTGGTTGCCTCTGCTTTCCAATCTTGTTTCAAAAATGAAAAGACCAAATAGATTGCAGAGAGGAAGAGAGGAAGAAAGAAATGGATTGGAAGTAAGAGAAAATGAGAGCTAAGGATTGAGAGATTTGGCCATAAGGACTTGAAAGGAGCTTGACAACACTCAAAGATAGGGAAAATGACATTTTAAAATTTACAGGACATACAGATAAATTATTTTATTATCTTGAGATTTCTTAAAATGATAGGATTTGTGCTGACATACTATGCCAATCCATATTAGCCTAAAGAGATCAATTCTGAATAGCTTCATTCTTTTACAGATATGTAATACATTTTCTGACTATTCCTGGGGAAGTGATGCAGTGTAATAAAATCATTGTTTATGTTTGTCCCAGATATGTCACACATGGTTTTGATTTTCAATTTTTTTAAAAAGCGAAATCTAAGTTGAAACTAAAATGTAAAGAATGTTTTCTTCGATCAAATTCAGATACAGCTAATAAGATATTGATTTTTCCCCCTATGGTTCTAGTACTTGAACATTGTAGCTATGTTCCTTGCATCATAAGTAGTTCAGAAAGTTTTTGTGTAAGCAGTATTTACGAAAAAACTATATTTTATTTATTTTTTTGCTGAAGATAAATTTCAGTGTAAGTCATCTTACATCCTCTTTTGCAGTAGGTAAAATATAATTACATTGGTAAGTATTTAGCTTAGAATTTACCAATTTTAGCAGATAAGCTAAAAAAAACTCTGTTATCTGTGAAAGGTTTATGAAAGACTTTCAGAAGGAATTTTATATATCCATAGGTTCTAAAGTATTGAGTACATGAGGTAAGATTATTTTTGCATAACTAAAATATCAAAGCAACTCTGTTAGACTCTTAATCACAATTTTGCTCTGTTTCATTTGGAATAATGTTAAAAGGTTAAAATATAATTCTATACGACAAGGTATAAATAAACAATAGTTTCGCTGTCAAAATACAAAGCTGAACAATTATTTTGAGAATTTTATAAATGCATAATACAAATCTATCACTAATATTCATTTCAGATTGTTTCTAAAACCCAACTTTATAAAAATACTATGAATATTGCAACATATAAATATCAATATTATTAATATCTCAATTTGAGAAAACTCCTAATGGCTCATCATTTACTTGACCCGGCATTTGGCTACTCAAGGCAATGATCCTGACCTATTTTTTCCAACTTCAGTTGTCACTGACTCACCTCACATCACTCAAGTCCTTCCAAAGTGTAGGTAAAGTGCACTTCTGGAGTTCCCTGGCTTTGATGACAAAAAAGAGCATGCACTTTCCATGGATCCTTCTATTTCTCTGTTCTTTCAAGTTATTTAAGTGTGAATGTAGAAGAAATGCTTTGGAAATGCTTGAAGATGCTTTATTCTTTTGCTTCCTGGATTTCTATTATGTAGGACCTAGTCCTAGGCACAGAGATAAGGACTTCTAGACATACCTGAGCATTTGACTTGATTCATAATAGACATTAGAGGGACCTAAGCATGATCTAGCTGTACTAATAAGATATTGATTATTCCCCAAAGCAACTAGAAATCTATCTTGTGCTAATATGACCAAAAGATGTTAAGTATATCTGATTAGAGCTTTTAGGAATCATCTCCAAATTTAAAATTGAAGGTCAAATTTATTTTTAGTTTCATGCTTCTTGTATTTCATTGAAACAAATTCTTATTATTGGATGCATTTCTGTTGAAAATATGACACATTTAAAATGATATACTTAACCTATATTTATGATTATAACTTTTTTCCTAGAATAGAATAAGAAAATATCATGATCTCCTCCCATACCATTACTCCTATAGTCCATAAATTTTCCTAAAACTCTACAAGCTTGAAAGAACTTTGCCCTCATTCCATTAATCCAGTGGTTCTTGGAAGCATAATTACTAAAAGGTTTTCCTGGGTACACTCAGAAATTTAAGACCCTTTTAAATTAGACCTGGACTGTTTAGCTTCTGATCATCATTTAGTCCAAGCACTGTATTCATTTCCTCTAGTTTCATAATTTTTACTATTAACAGGAACCATACATAGTTAGATATTGAAATATTTATAAACGTAAAGAAACAAAAGTTATGGAACCAAGGACATATGTTGGTGGTGAGTACACCCTTTAAAATCAATTTCACTTTAATACCTCTAATTCTATAGCATCGACACTCTATGTCTAAACACAAAGATTTGACTACTTTAACATGTCTTCTAAGGTTGCCCTGGGATATGATTATGTATTGAAACATCACTTCCCTTTTATGTCATCTTTATAATAGAGTCAAGGAATTTCATTGAATTTTGAAATTCTAAATGCAGATTCTATTATTCATAATGGAATATCATGAAATATTTCTTATAATAACATATGAGGCAAAGGTGCTACCTATTTTCCCAAATACAATTTCTTCCCTGCCTTCCAAGCACAGAGATCAATTACATTTACCTACCACTTGTGCAGTTAGTTATAGCCAAGTGACAGAGTTGTATGTAATGGAATGTGAACAGAAATATGAAACAATGCTTTCAGACATGGTCCATGAAAGTTATTCCATGTGCACACCTTCTGTAGGACAGGAATCTAGACCATTTTCAGAACCACCCAGAAAGGTAGATGTTGAAGACCACAGAGCTTCTATTGGCCTGACTTTCCATAAGGAAACCAGAAGACAAATGACATGTGAATCCATTCACCTGCTCTGTAAGGCTAAGTGAACAAGTAAGGCACTTTTATTATTTTTGAATCATTCTATCATTTTGGTCCTACTTAGTTAGACTCTTCTAATTCAGGACTCATTGGGCCTGGAAGGGTTTAGACTCATTTCATTAATATATATAATATAAACTGGATATTAAAAAGCATTATATCTGAATTTTTTATATGTTTATTGAAGGAAAACTGCAGCAGAACATTGCAAAGGTTTAAGGTGCTCATCATCGTACTATTTGGTTCATTTATTTGTTTGGTTTCTCTATATATTGATATAATTGAAATACAATGTTTTTCGCTTTCTGACTCATCTCACTAAGCACAATTCCTACTCATTCTATTGTGTTGCGACATTTCAGTATATCTTAAGATTTCCTTCCAGTGTTCTCTGTTTTGATTCTAAGCCTATCTGATTCAATTTCTAGCCCTTCTTCCAGTCTGATCCTATATCACCCTGTGGGCTAGAGTTCCCAGTTTTCCACACACATTGACCTATGTCTTGGTTTAGGTACTAGATAGGGAAATGGAGGATGGGAGGGTGTGGAAATAGGAGAGAAGAGTAAGTGGGAAGAAACCAGAATATTTCTCTTTCCTCTCTGCACTGATATCATCCATCATTCTCTTCCTCGATTAAGATTTTTGTATGGTTATACCATAGTTTTGGTGTCTGTAATTTTCCTTTTACCAGTTTAAGAATACTGCCTGTTTTCTTTTTTTCCCTAGCTTAGGGAATAACAGCTTTCTTGTGTTGCCACTCTAAATTATCTTGTTGATATTCTTTCCCTCAGATTCTCAAGTTTTGTCCTCCACATAACCAATTCTCTGTATCAAATTTTGCTTAACATACTGGGAGTGGTGTCCTTCTTGATTTAACTTTGGTATATCATCCAGGTTAATTTTTCTTCAAAATACATTTGACTACTTAATAATAGAAGCTGATCTTTTTATTAGCACATTTTCCTATGCTCATTTAATTATTTTATATTTTAAGCTTTATATAATTTTATCCAATACTTGGGTATATATTCTTTCTTTCAACTCTCATACAAATACATTATAAATATTCTGTGGCAGAAATAATTTCTGTTTCTTGTTAACTCCCTAATGCTTATAATACAACATTTATTGCATAAAGACTATTAACTGTTCACTGTTATCTAAAAATAGTATTCACCATATTTACATCATTCAATTTGTCTCCAAATCTGAAGATGTAATGTTAAAATCATCAGGTAGTTCTCAGATAATTGAGGAATAGATTTTAGAATACAAATTTAATTGAAATACAATAATTTAGCACCTGAAATCAATTTTCCTGTAAATTCCTGCTCTGATATTAGATGTCTTGGAGGGATCCAGTAATAGGTTTCTGTGGAAAAAGAAGAAGGAGAATTCCCTTAAGAATGAATATCTAGAATATTCAGACTTTTAGAAGAGGAACTGAAACAATGACTAGGGTCTGAAATGGTTTCCTGTCAGTTCGGCGACAAATTCTTTCTACACATTGTTGGTATTTTTACTACTCCATGTGTCTAGGAAAAGTTTCTTCCTTTGACTTTGTTTTTATTGTCTTCTCCAAAATTTCTACTTGTCTTTGCTTTCCTTTTGATTCCCCTTTTCTGTCAATCACTTTAAATATTGATATTCAAAAATTCTACCCTGGATGTTCTTTTCTTCTTCCTGTACTCTTTGCAATGCTATAATACCCATCTGGAACTAAGTTTCGTACCACTATTCAATTCATATTTCTCACACGAGTTATCAAAAATTCATTTCTCCTCACTGAAACCAGAAGCAAATTCAGTCTCATGACTCTTTGAGTCAAGGTAGGGAATAACAGTTTATCTGAGTTGCAATGCAGTCTGAACATTTAGATTCTTATTGATGGATATTGAAAACATGACAAATCTATGTTATTGTCTTGACTTCAGATTCAACTATTAATTTGAAGTCATCACCAGTCCAAAGCAATACATCTAAAGCAATATATCTGAAGCAATCTTTTATCTCATTCTCCAAATCTTGCTAATCTTCTTCGATAGTAGTTATACAGTCATTACTTAATTTCAGTTAGTGACTTCAGTATCTTCCTACTAATTTATGCAAACTAGAAAACTTGGAGTCATCTCTCTTCTCTTTCTTCCAATATCTAAACTTATCACTTTTCAATTTTGCTTCATAACTATTTCTAATACTTGTTTTTATTCTTCTCTCTGATTCTTTACCACTAGATTCTATACGGGAGCAGTATCTTCTTTCACAGACTATCATAACTGTCTTCTCTGATGGTATTCTTAACACTTTGGTCTTTCCATTCATTACATTCAATCCTACAAACTAGCGACATAGTTATCTTCATTAATAAAATAATAAAAGTTATAAATAAAATAACAAGTATGAAAAACTCAGTCTATTGGTAACCTGTTTCTCGAAAAATATAATACGTCCCTTAGAATAGCACTTCATGTTTCTTCTCCCCTTTTCTGTTACATTCCTCCCATATCTCTCTAATCTTACATTTTTCATTTTAAATGCTTTGTACTTTTATCATCTGACACATCTCTCTTACTTGGGAAGTATTTCTTGTTGAGAACCCTAGTCATTTTACAGAGCTGACATGTTCCAAATCTTTGTATTTTCTCTTGCTATAATTTCCAGTTCCAGAAATGTAGACATCTTCCTTTTTATTATCTAAAATTTTCATCACAGAATTTATTTTATGTGGTAAATAATGTCTTTGTACTCAGATCTTTCCATTACTGACTATAGACTCATATACAAACCTTTCATTTTTGCAATCCCATCTGAGACTTGAAACACATTTAAAGGATTGCTGATAGATATAAAATTCCTATTGTCTCTAAATGTATATTTTATGATGTTAAAGGAGAAAGTCGAGTACAGAATAATCTCTTGATTCATAGCATGAATGACTAAATACATGACCATGTAAATCAACAGATATAGAGAATATATGGAGGAATTGGTAATGAATTAGTCTGGCACTGGGTAAGTTTGAAATGCTTTAGGGATACTCACAGTAGGAGTTCTTCAGGAGGAATCTTTCAGTAGGGCTACAGCTAAGAAGTAAGGCCTATCTTGGAGACAAGACTAAAAGTTAATCTCCAATCTGGTCTCCATAACTTTGTTAGAGTGATATATTTCTAAAGCAAATATTAGAATGACATCTAAAATGTGTTTAAAGTATCAGGTTAAAATCACTCTACTACTCTTTAAGTTTACATTATCAAGGAAAACATCATATCCTGTTGCTTGGTTTTACTAACAAAATAATTCTGCTAAAGTTCCATTTTCTACAATGATCTACTATCTACCAGGAGAAATAATTAGACATGGAGATAAAATATCAAAAATAGTCATTTGAAAGCACTGGAAAATGCACAAAATATAGTCTGCATTATATGATTTCATTTATATGAAGCTATTAAGCATACAAGCAAATCTATAGTAAATCAAACAGTTCAATGGTTGTTTGAGGAAGGTTGGCAGGGAGGGGTAGGTGAGTGAGGTTTCAAAGTGGGCACCCAAAAAATTTTGAGGTATGATGTATATGCTCAATATCTTGATTAATATTTATGAATGTGTGTGTATATATGTTTATGTGTGTATATACATATGTGTTTATATATGCATACATAAAAATATGCATATATGTATAGTCAACATATATATATGTCAGAACTTTCTTAGCCATAAGGATACATTTTAAGTATGTTCATGCTTTTTGTATATTAATAATGGCTCCATAAAGTTGCTTAATAAATAATTGTCTTTATATACCCAAGGATAATGCAAAAAATAAGAAAAACGTCTTAAAAATGGGTGAAAACAATTCACAGTGTATTAACTTCCTGCCACTATTACAACAAATTGCAAGACTTAAAACAACACAAATATCTTTCTGACAGTTACAGAGATCCAAAGTCCAAAATCAGTCTCACTGAGCAAAGTGATAACAGGCTCATACCTTGTGCAGACTCTGAGAGGAGAATTCATTTTCTTACCTTTTTCAACTTCTACTGGCTATCTTATTCTCGGGCTTATAGGTTACTCATTCATTTTTATAGTGTATCTTTCATATCTCAGCTTCCGTCATGATAGTACCTCCTTCTATGGATTTGTCCTTACAAGTCTTTCATCTCAAGATCTTTAATACACTTACATCCAGAAATTCCCTTCTGCTATATAAAGTATCATTTGCATGACCTGGAAATTAAGATATAGACATATTTTGGGGACCATTATTCAGTCTACCGCACAGAAAAAATAAAACTAGCCGTTAAGGAACATTGAAAGTATATTCTCCCAAAGAAATATAGGTTAAAATTAGTTAGTTGTCCTCCACCAAATGGATTAAGCTTTAAAAATTATAAAACCAGTGCTGGTAATATATGATATACCATAGCAAAATAAAATACTTATATATAGGATTAGAATAAAAGATATCTGAGACAAGTAATCTCTAACATCACCTTTTACTAGTGAAATTATAAGTAATCTTAATTTATTTTATAGACTCAAACCATTTTCAACTTTTATTATTTAAAAATTGATAAAATACAAAGATTTTCTCTGATGACACCATTTAACACATTAGAATGCTTTTCAGTTCATAAACCAGACCACTTTCATAGCAGATAATTTCTTTTCTTTGCTACTTTACTAACCAATATAAGGAGTTTTCCATTGAAATATTGAAGTTGATGATCCTGTTCAAATAATCCCTAAATTTTGCCATTGTTGTGGATGAATTTCTAACCACACCTTGTATTTTATGAGAGATAATTAAATTTATGTAACTGTATTATAGGAATATGATTTGTCAGAAATAAAAAAAATCCTCATGTAATTGTTCAGGTATGTATTTTGTAATGCATTTCAAATACATATACTATTAATTAAAATTCTTTGCAGTGATTTTAATAGTGTTAGAGTCTAAAGGATGGACACAAATATAATTTCAATTTTTTTTTTAAAGGGAAAGTACAGGCAGGAATGAAGGTGGTCAGAGACAGGCAGACAGGAAGAGACAGGAAGAAGCAGCATTTCATTTAATTCACTTGTTCATCTTGGTTGTTCTCCTGACCCCTAGACACAAACCCAAGTTCTTGGGATGTATGTAAACTGTGTCCAGCAGACATAGCTGTTAAACCACTGGGGCATGCCATGATTTCAATAATTTTAAATACACATATGAAAAGTAAATAACGTAAAATCGGGCTGTATACTAAAAATGCAGAAAGTGAAAATTTCACTTATAAAAGTGAAATTTATAATAAAAACAAACCAACCATTTTATGAAATAAATTGTTCAGAATAATTAAATGCCTTCCTTAAGCAGAAGCCACTTTTTATTTGACTGTAAAAATAGTTCATAGATCTACCAGAGATATGTTCTTAGGATACTGGATTTTACATGGATAAGACTTTTGCATTATTTGGAAAGAATTTCAGATCAAACTGAAGTTTTCCATTACTATAGAGAACTTTTTATTAAAATTCCATTGTACAGGCATTCTACATCATAAAAATTACTTAAGGAAACTAAGTAAGGAAAACTTTTCTCAGTATCATTTGAAGCATTCAATTTCTTAACTTATTGACAAAATAGTAAAGGAGATGTTCATTTATGCTTTCAATAAAAATTGAGTCCCTCTGAGGTAAAGGTCATGCTCATGCCTGAAAGTCAGAAGAATGTCAGGCATAGTATTCTTGAAACTTCGATTTCTGTAGAGTACTTATTATCCCCTACAGTTTATTGTGATGAGAGGGACGTTTCAGTGGTGGTAAATCTTGGAAGTTGCAGTCATAACTTCTCTTTCTGCGTGTGGCATTGGCATGACCATAATGACATTCATTATATTTGGCTTCAGGCCGTTCACTAGCTGTCTTTCCAGCCAATCTCTAATTCATCATTGTCATCGCCAGTCATCTGGGCATGCGTATCTACCAGTAATTGTTCCACTGGAAAGAGGTTAGGTACTACTTTATAGCATTGTTCAGCTATCTCCAAGGAATCAGTCTTATGTAAGAGAATTGTTTTCTTCCACAACTCAAAAGTCATGTGTCAGTTAACTACTCAGTTTTTTGACTAAAAAAAAAAAGGTTGACAGTTTTCTTCATGGCTGTTTCATGGCTGACCTCTTTCTCCTTAGTCTCCCAAACTTTTCTCAAAGTCTTGAAATTGCGCTCAGGGAAAGAAATGCATGCAATGGGTATGATTTATGTTATAGTTTATTAGACAAGTTGAAAATAATTTCAAGTCAAACTAAAAAGAATAAGCATTTCAAGAGGAATTCATATTAAGAAATCGAGACAAAAATCTAGATGATTGGTTTTGTAAAGTAATTATTGCTTTTTCATTATTTTTTAGAGCAGTCAAAGAAATACGCTGAATTGAATGACTTAGTAGAGACTGAGCACATGCTTAACTCATTTTTCATTCTCTCAATTCTTTTTAACGGGTTCCAGATCTCAGAATGTATAGGTTTAAAATGATCTTGCCTAAAGAAATCAGAAGGATAGGATTAACAATATCTAGATATTTCCAAGGTAGAAAAAAATCACATAGGTGTTTCCAGAGTAGTCTGATTCTGTGCATGTTTGTCTTTAGATAGTAATTACTACTTTTCTATCTCCTACACTCAGCGTACTAGCCCGAACTTCTTCCTTTGAGTTCAAAGCATGGCACCATGATTATTTTTTTTCTCACTGGAAAAAAAAAGGGCTTTCAGCAGATGACATGCTGAGCAAACATCAAACTTTGAATCTAAAACATTCTGAAATGATTCAATCTGATAAATCCTGGGATATAGGGGATCTTAAATTAATTCATTTTTATTCTGATGACAAATGAAAATTTTATGCATTATACAAACTACTGTAACTTCTATATGTTAGACATTTTTTTTTTTCTAAAAGGAAAAGGAAATACTGTAGGGGTATTTTGCTTTTTTGAAGACTACAGTGCACTCCGAATTCCTAGCCATCTTGCTGCAAGGACCAACACTGATGGGACTGACCACCCAGAAGGTAGTGTGCATCAGGAGCCATTGAGTCTTCAGTGCACAACTGGCTAGATTTAAGGTAAAATTTGATCCCTCCCATATGCTTTGATAGGTCCCTTGACTGCACTTCAGGAAAAAGGAGAAATGAAGGGCATCAGTTAAGCCTGAATGACAAGGTAGAAGAAAAAGAACCGAATGTGTCTGAGACAGTAGAGAAATTGAACACCATAAATTCTTTATTCTCTCACTTTCTTCAGAGGCATACACTCCTTGGTTACATCTATAATAGCTCAGGATTCATTTTAGTCCAGGATGCTCATAGGATGATCCAGTCATCTCCCATGTCTCTGCTCTTCCTTCTGTGATGAGAGATCAGGCATGAGGTTTATAAACATGTCTTTAGTTTTGTCTATGCATTCTCCCCGCCACAAGATGAAATTCTAATATTTAAGGACTATTTGAGTCAACAAAAGAATTAAATGGACACACTCTTTTGTAAATTAATTGAATCACATAGTTCTTTCCTTTTATGTTTGTAGGAAAAAGGAAGAGATTACCATCTGTAAAATAAGATTACATATACCTGCCTAGCATGATGGAAGAGAGGATTAAATGAGACTGGATGTGAGAAATGCCAAGCACTATGACACATGTATACAATCAAAATATGAGAGCTGTTACTGTAACTCTTACTAATCAATGAAACGACAGTAGAGCCAGAAGTTGACTGTTCTTTAAGATTGCTATTTCATGTTCAGCTTTTTTATTTGTTTGTTTTAAATTCATTGTGTTGGTTTAACTTAAAAGTGTGATTTTTTTAACTGTAGTTGTATTTTTTTTTCTGTGTAACTCATTTGGTAAGAAGTAAGCAGAGGTCACTTGACAGGACCAGGAATGGGAGTCTAGAGTTGAGATCAGACGGGTCTCCACAGTCAAACTTGAAAAAAGAAAACGCAAATTCATTTATCAAGGGGGCAATGATTGGACAGTATTTGACAATCTAACAGTTAGCCCTTAAGAGGCAAGCAAGCATCAGGTCCCATGCTGAGCTCCAAGGAAAAAAAAGGTTCAGAGTACAGGGGACTCTGGGATTTTGGAGAACTGGAAAAATCAAAGGGAAATATGGGAAGAATCTCTGATCTTGGATGGATGCTGTGCATCTTTTGCAAGATTGTCATTTCTCAGGAGCACCTGAATTAGATCCACAGATCAAATACTTTCAGACATCGAATTGCACTTCTCAGTTCTCATGTGTACCACTTAATAATTCAAGGAATAGTTACTTGATGTACCAGAAGGACTAAACCTTTCATGTGTGCTAATTTTAAGGTAGCAGCTCCCCTTATCAAAGGAACTATACAACATAAGAGACTTAATTTAACATCTTTAATTTTCCTTGTGAATCATTTGTCATAGGAGAACAAAATCAGGTCAACTAAAGGAAATGATTTAATTCTAAAAAAGAACCATTTAACAGGCATATATTGTCACCATTCAATGGAAAATAATAAAGTGTTAATGTTTACAACATCTCTCTAAGCACAAGGCAAATGGAAGTGGTATTCATTTGCATTGGAATTTGCATTGTATTTGGAATTTCATCCACACATCTGAAACTTATGATCAAAGAAAAATTACATATATGGATTATATAATGTAATCCATATATGTAATTACATAATTACATATATATGGAGAGAGAGGGAAGAGAGGAGGAGAAAGAGAGAGTAGAATATCTTCTGGCTTCACCTTCCTAAGTTGAGTACAGCAAGGTCATATTAACATAATTACCAAATTTAGCTTGCCTGTGGCCCCTATCTACATTACTGTAGCACATCAGCACTCCTATAAATTCACAGGAGTTATTTCTGAAAGTACCCCAGGGGTACATTACAAGTATTCAGGAATACCTGCTCTATTTCTTTCATTTGACATCCTCACTGAAGCCCACTGAATAGAAGACCTTTGAAAAACCCTCTCTATCCTGGTCCTGCTGCCTCTGGGCACCCTCTGTCCTGGGATTGTCTCCTTGCAGATTCTCCACAGGATGCTATTGAATTCCATAAAGAAATGGAGAGAATTCCATTTCCTACTCCTGATACTTCACTAGTCAATGAAGCTCTGACATTGGATTGCATCCTAAATCTCCAGATTCTTCATCCATCTATATCTTTTGTTTGAAACTAGCCTCTTTCTCTATATTTAATGACTTAGAAATGGTTTATCAGACTGGTTGAAAACCATCTCCCCAAATAAAAAGTTTCTCCATTTCTTCATAATCTCCTTAAATCTGCCCTAAGTATCATGAACTGCTTCCTTTTCCTTTAGTCCCTTTCTATTATAACTCAAGTGATTTCAGTTTCAATCCAGTTAAGCTATAAATTGGCCTTGTGAAATCAAATTAAAGTAGCTTTTAGTCATTGTGAACACTAGTTTCAGAAAGTCACAGAGGATGTTTATTGGACAAGGTATCAGGTGGATCTGGGTTCTCATCTCGTGTAAGTAGTAAATTGCTATATGATCCAGTAATATACCTTCCTGGGTTTCAGATTTATATATAAATTGGAAGGTTTGGTCCCAAGCAACCATTCTTAAGTTATTTGATGGTCACATGCCATTTTTTCAGAATCTAATGATGATCTGGATCTTCTTTTGAAAAAAAAAGAAATAAATATGTAAATCATTTAACTGCCTCCCCCCACAAACCCAGCCCAGATTCTTAATGTGAAGCTGTAATCAACAGTGTGAGTACACTGGTAGGTGCTTTAAAGAAGTATTTAAGATTAAATGAAATAATAAGGGTTGAACCCTAATCTAGTATGACTGGCATTTCTATAAGAAAAGGAAGAAACAACAGGGATATATGCAGACAAATGAAAGACCATGTTAGGACACAATGAAAATGCAGGTATGGTCTCTGCAAGTCAAGGAAACAGATCCCAGGAGAATAAATCTACCAACTACTTGATCTTGGACTTGTAGCACTGTGAAATATATTCCTCTATTTAAGTTACCCAGTCTGTGGCATATTTTTGTGGTAGCCCTTGACAACTAATAAAAAAAGTTTATAGATACTTGCTTACAATTGTTGATTGCTCAAACACTTGGTGAGAACTTTGTCAGGTCAAAAATTTCAAGATTATATATCTTCCAAAAGTTATATTTTCTCTAAAAAGTTACTTATTATCTTGATAGTAGCTGGAAATCTTTAGTTTCTTATTTCACATATTTTCCTTAGAAATATAGTGAGTGATTAAGATCATCATTTATGTGTGTTAGTTTTAAGTAAGAAAATCCAATAGAACATGAATGGTCAAAAAGTTGGGTGCATAAGAATAATAATAGAAAATAAGACTTAGAAAAAGCCCATGCCTTGAGATTTTTCACATATTTATATTATCTCTTATTTATATTTTTTAACATAGGGCCTTACAGAAAATCCATAGGCTCTCTCAAAATCTAATAGAAATGTTTGCCTCCTCTAGACTATTTGTTTGCAATTGCATATGTTAAGGAAAGAGGTTTAAAGAAGAAAGTAATGGATGGAAGCAGTAGAACCATAATGATTACATTTTATGTTTCTTTTGTCTTAAATTCCAGAGTTTTTCACACATGGAAAAATAATGCAATTGGTAAATGAAGTGGTTCCATTTTCATCAATAACGAATTTAGTACATTTTCATAGAAGCCAGATATCAACATACTCTCAGAATACCAGTGATTTTAACTCTACAAAGTCTATTCAAATCCTAAACAACCAGCAAAGGAAATAATGTCTCAGTCTTCAAGAATAGGTTAAGAAAATGGTCTTTTCCCCGCCTAAAAGTAATCCAATGTCCACTCCAAAGTTTGGAGTGCAATAATCTCCCACCCTCAATTTAGTTGTTATTTTTCCAATATGATTCTCAGTCAGCAATGTATTATTATGTCTATAGTGTTGAAGGCATGGTCTTAGGCACTGTAAAGAAATACAGTTAGTTGTATGTTTAACATGGTACTTACCTTTCAGAATCATCCATTGTTGGATGCAAGGGCAAATCAAAGATATATACAGGTAGTTCTTACTTTCATTTTTTATTTTTTTAAGTCTTTTCCTTTTTCTTTCCCCTTCTGTTAACATCTTTACTGGAAGGTGAATTATCATAGAATTCCTTTTGACAGGAAGTGATTAAGAAGGAATCTAGTATATTGCCTAAGAATGCACATAAAGCTGAAGATTGATCTAGGATCTGTTGCTTGTTTTCCAAGTTTCATTTTTCTTACCCACAAAATGGTATATACCTAACAGAATTATTTTGAAGATAAAATGAGAAAAATCAATGAACATTATAAGCATTGACCAAATAGCAGCTACTATAAGCTTGGAAGAAAATCTCATTTTATAAAAAAGAATTTTGAGGCCTTTAATAACAGTAACTGTCAGACGTAGGTCTTACACCAGTGCTCTTTTATGCCCATTATCTGCTATATAATTTTTTCATCTCCTGCCATATATTTTCTAAAACATGATTATTATGAACAACAATACATTAATATTATAAAATCATCATTACAGCCATTGTCTGAACATAAGAAAAATAATTCTTCAAGTCTGTCAATGCCAGTTGTGCATACTACAGACAGGATTTATGGCAGAAATTGGATGTTACACTCAATATTAAGTACAAAAGATGTGTGAGTTCAATAATACCCAGTGGCGAAGTCAAGGTTATATATGAAGCGTGGGGTCAAACAGACACATGGAATGTTCAAGGTCAAGTATGGGGTTGGGTCTGGAGGTCCAAGTATGGTAGGAAGACGGAGTGAGAGTATTGCTAGAACACACCTATATTTTCAGTCAGCCTATGTAAGTTTTCTGAAAGAGATCCTGAGGAATCTCTAGAGTTTTCTGAAATCAGACATTGCTCTAATATGGCAGATTCTGTATCTAACTAGAGTCCATTGAACTGAAACTGGTCTTCTAAATCTTAGGAAAAGAAAACATCGTTGAAAAGTACTAATTTTTCTTCTCACCCCAAATCTTTAAAAACACCAATAATTCATCACGCTAAATAACTTTCTAAACCAAATTCCTTCTAATATATAAAAAACATCCATCTGGATTCCAGCAACCTCAGTAATTTTGAATCCTAAGAAAAATGGGAATGTGATGATCAAAAATAAAAGCCTTTTATTTGTGCTGAATCTCTTTTAAGATGTTTCCAAATTATATGGGATTTGCTAACATCTGCTATGATCGAACAAATGTGCTGCTGAAACCCCACATAGAGCACCAACCAAAACCAAGACTATTTCTCAGAAGAAAGCATACTTTAAATTTGGGGAAAGCTTGTAATTGCTTTTTTGCCTCATCTCAGCCTTAGTGCTTATATTCTAGGTAAGCTGCCAATTTATAATCATGGTTTAACCACTGTTGCCTGTCTCTGATGCAGGTAGACTCTAAATGGCCTTTGGGGTAAAGATAATTGGCTATTTGCATGCTTCAAAATGTATCCATTAAAAAGGTACTTCAAGAAATAAACCTGGTGTATCTTAGAGTGAATATATTATGAATGCAGATTAACTGTCATGTAGACATGTACATGAATGAAACCTAGTATGCCTTGACCTGTGACTATACCTAGTGAATATACTATTACCTCAAAACCTCTGATTTAATAAAAAAAAAAAGAGACAAAGAATAAAAAAGTCGGTAGTCTTAATTCAGCCAGCTACAAGTCTGAAAAGTTGGAAAAGAGGTAAAAATTAGTTGGATATCTTTTATTTTCTTACATGGAAGAATGAAAACTTCAAATAAGGTTTGGGCAATGATCTAGAAGGGAGAAAACACAAAGGAATCGAATTAGGTATCCCTACATATTGATTAACAGCTTTTAAGCTCATCAGTCATACTTTAATTTCTATGTGTGGTGTTTAACATGAGCTCCCAATCCACTTGATTGGATTACCTTGCCGCCCATAAAAGAATCAGCAGCTAGTGGTTAAAATTGTAATTAGAATCAGGCAGTAATTTGTGCTGGGAGGGATGGATAGGGCAAATCTTCTTGCCTCTTCTGTTTAAATTGTTCAGTATAGATGGTGAATAATAATTATATTTTGGCTAATTTCATCTGAGACAACAGAAAGTATATATGATGGCATAATCAAAGATTTTTAGGTGTTTGAACTCCATTTCTCACTATTTCATAAAGTGATCAGTAAAATAAAGTAGTTTATTATTCATGCAGTTTCTAATTTAAATGAAATTGGTCGGTGGTCAGAAGTGGGTTTTGCCTTGAATAGTATATGTATATAAATAAATAAATATATATATATCATGTTTCTGTTCTGTAGACTGTTTTTTAAAGAAAGAAAAAAGTAGTGCTTATACAGAATATAAATTAACAAAATTTTATTTTAAAATAATTTTAAATTTTACTTTTTTAGAATTATTTTGCTAAGATAGATGTTTTGTGAAGAGGCTATGTGATTTTTTAAATTAATTTTATTATAAAATTTAATTCCAGAAAAGGGGCATTGTTGTAATCTTTGTTCAAACTATTTCATTTATTTATATACATAACTTTTTTAATTATTTTATAATTGAAAACATAGCTTCAGTTCCGAGAGACAGATGTATCAAAAAACTATAATGCTTTTGGATTAGCTATCCTGTTAAAATATACAAACATACAGTTAAATATATGTGTGTATATACATATAGTTATTAATGATATATATTTTTAGATGAAATTAAAATATTAAATATATAGTTTTTAAGTGAAGATATTACTTGAATCTAGTATGAAGAAATTTCACTAAATTCATACTCGAATGCGCTGAAATAAGGGAATCACAAATTTACCTTGATGCAGGTGTATATGTGCAAGTACACACATACTAAAACCAAACAAAAACAAAAGCATACATGACTAGGATGAGATCCTTTGGTCATATATTTCAAAACAGATATATTCATCGGAAATTATTTCACACCCTGCCTCTGCCCCAACACGAATCCCACTTCTTTTCTAATCTTCCTCTCTTCTTACCACCTTTAACACATTCTACGTTCTCAATATGTCCTTACTCTGACTCACAGCCATTGCTCAAAAGTTGTTTTCACTTTGAGAGAACTGAGGATAAAATAATAACATTTGCAGTTGTAACAATAACTACAGAATGAAATACCTTGGAAAAAACTTAACCAAAGAAGTGAAGGACCTATACCATGAGAACTATAGGACATTGCTAAAAGAAATAGAAGAATGCACAAGAAATTGAAAGGTATTCCATGATCATGAATTGGAAGAATTAACATAATAAAAGGCAGTATACAAATTCAATGCTCTCACCATCAAATTTCCAAAGACATTCTTCACAGTCATAGAAAAAAAAGTCACAAAAATTATTTACAAAAATGAGCAACCCAAAAGAGCAAAAACAAGCCTCAGGAAAAAAACGCAAAAAAAACCCCAAAACACCAGAGGAGTCATGCTCCCTGACTTCAGAATCTGCTACAAAACAATAATAATTAAAACAGAATGGTATTGGAATAAAAATAGATATACAGATCAATGGAACAGAATGGAGAGCCCAGAAATTAACCCACATATAGATGGACATCTGACTTTTGACAAAGGAGCCAAAAACTTACAATGGGGCAAGGACAGTCTCTTCAATAAATGATGATGAAAGAACTGGACAGCTAGAGACAAAAGGTTGAAACTAGACCACTGCCCAACACCATTCATAAGAATTAAGTCAAAATGAATTAAAGACATAGATGTAAGGCCAGAAATAATAGAATATATACAAGACTATGTAGGTAAAACATTATTGGACATAAACTTAGGAGATATCTTTGAGAACTTGCCAGGCAAATAAAGTCCAAAATAAACAAATGGGATTGCATCAAACTAAAAAACTTCTAAACAGCAAAAGAAATTCACATAAAAACAAAAAAAGGCATCTAAGTGGAAAAAGATATTTGCCTATCACACATTGGATAAGGGGTTAATGTGCAAAATATACGAAGAAGTCACAATATTGGACAACAACAACAACGAAAAACCCCAAGCAATTCAATAAAAAAAAATGGGCTGATGACCTTTCCAACAACATACAAATGGCCAACAGGTTGATGAAAAGTTATTCTGCTTCTCTTATCATCAAGAAAATGCAAATCAAAATCAAAACAACAATAAGATATCAACTCACAAAAGTAAGAATGGCTATCATGCAAAAAAAAAAAAAAGAAAACAAGTGCTAGACAGGCTATGAAGAAAAGGGAACTCTAATTTACTGCTGGTGGGAGTGTAAAATGCCACAACCATTCTTGAAAGCAGTAGGGTGATTAGTCAAAGAACTGAGAACAGAATTTCCATGTGAACCAGTTATTCCCCTACTGGGTATTTACCCTAAAAACAAAACACTGTCTGAAAATCATATTCATTGGAGTATTATTCACTATAGCCAAGAACTGGAAACTATTTAAATGCCCATCAACAGATGAGTGGATAAAGAAGATGTGATATATGTACATAATGGAATACTATGCAGCCATCAAAGAGCGAACTACCAATTGCAGCAACATGGATAGACTTGGAGACAATTATGCTTAGCGAGATAAGCAAGAATTCAAAAGACAGACATGATAGACTCATATGATGTTATAGAGACAGAAAACAAACGACATAAAATAAATAATACTAGAGAGAGAGAGAGAGAAAGAAACAGAGAGAGAGTGAGAGATGGAGTCTTAGTGGTGAGGAAAAAAATGGCAAATGAAAGGATACCAAAATGATCAGGGAGGGATCGCGTAAACAGGGTAAAGTGTATTAACTGTAAATGAAGGGGATGAAAGGGAAATATTTGGTAAACCTATTGTGCTATATGCAAATGCAAATTCGATAATATGTATACCTCAAAGCAGATTAATGTCAAAATGCAATAACCCTTCACTATAAAAAATAAAATGAAAATAGTGAGAAAGAATTATATATATACATCTATAGATATATATGCATACACATACACATAAATAAATACATATAGACACATATATCAACAACTGATAAAAAAAGCTCTTTTTCCACTTTAGTTACATCTTCCTACCTCTTCCCTCATCTCTAATGCCCATCTGTTTCTGAAAGTCTTCCTTCCTTCTTTCCCCCCTACCTCTTTTCCTCCTACCCTTGTTCCCTTCCACCCTTCCTTCTGAAAGGTGCAGACAGTACTATAGGAGAGCAAGCAGGCAGACAGGAAGAGAGAAAAGGAAGAAGCATTTCTTTTTCTTTATTTAGTTGTTAATCTTATGGTTCTCCCTGACCCTGGGACACTACCACAGGTCTTTGGGATAAATGTAGACTATGCTTTCCAATGGAGGCAGTGGACTTAATCACTACTCAACCAAGTTACTCCCAGTTCATTTCTTTCCCCAATTTGCCCATATTTATATTTTGGTTATTTGACTCAATGACTAATACCTATGATAGTACAATAGAGATATCCCCAGCTTGTGCTTTCATATAGGTAAACTACTAAGATAAAATTCAATATCACGGGGCCTTACGTCTCTGACATGTAAAATGAAGAGCATGCTCAAGAGGACCTTTATGTTCTAAGCTCGGTATAATCATTTTTACACAAATAGCCTATCATTTTCATAATGTTTCTTGCTCAGCAGTGACTTCATATTTGAATGCTCTTTTTAATTAGACTCTGAGGTTTCCAGGGGCATACATGGGGACTTGTTTTTCCATAGCTTCTAGCATAGTTCTAAATATTATACATATTCAATAATTATTCATTGATTAGTTTACCAAATCCCTTGTGAGAAGATTTTTATTTCATTATCACAAAAATATAGTTAATATAAAAGTATATGCAAAAAGCAATTGTCCATGAAATTAATAGATAAAAAAGACAATAAAAACAGAAACATATCAACATGGCTCTAAATATCTGTTACTTGATAATTTATATTGGTAATTTGCCCTTATTGGTAATTGGCCCTTAATAATTGATACAAATAATTTAAAGTGCAACTGGAATAAAACTGTGTTAATAAGTCTAAAGATTGCTTGAAAGAAATGATTCTTAATTTGGTTGGGGGAGATAAAAATGGGCCACTTTCAGAATTTTCTTTTGAGGGAAGGGGTTTAATATATTTATTTAATTTTTAAATAATTTGTATTGAAGTAACATTACATTATAACTCATTTCAAGTGTGCCTTATATATCAACATCTCTATATACTACAACATGATCACTATTAAAAGTTTAATTCTATCCTTTACCATATAATTACCACTTTTACTCAATTTGCTTAACCCCCTTTCCCCTTCTCTTTTGGTAACCACTAATTTTGTCTTATAATCCAAAAGTTTGGGGTTTTATTTGTCCGTCTGTTGTATTTAGTTCATGTGGTTCATGTGTTTTGTTTTTTTTTAATTTTCTCTGTATACCAAATATGAGAACATGACATACACACACTCGCTTGCACTCGTGACATACACACACACATTTGCAATTTTCTTGAACTAATTTGAAATTCGTCTATCATAACCAAAATCTCTTTGACTAGAATAAGCAGTAATTTAGGATATTTTCCATGCTGTTTATGGAAAGTAGAAAACAGGAAATATTTATGATGCATTTACTTTACATAGATACTTAGTATCGAAGTAAGATGCTTAGATGCTAAGTGAAATAAATCAAGAGAAGAAAGACATATATACCAGATGATCTCACTCATAGGTGGAAGGAGGATACACAAAAAAAAAGAAAAAAAAGAATGCATGAAACAAAACCAACCATTGGACACGGAGAACTGAGCTTACCAACAGGGAATGGGGCAGTGAGAGGTGGGAGGAGGAGGAGAAAGTGGTGGGAGCCCACTGGACAATGGTGAAGAATGCTTGGTAATTTGGTGTAGGGCAGGGTATGTTGACATATATCTGAAGAATGGGGAAGCTGTACATATGGGAAATCTACAAATATGACTTTATTCTAATGTATAAAATGAAGTTACTGCACTAAAATACTAAAAATTAAAAATAGATATAAAATAAAGATTCTAAAAATACAACAAAAGTTTCCAGAGAGAACCCCTGACCCCTTCACCATGTGAAGACATAGTGAAAGGCGTGTCTGTGAGCCAGGGTATGGGATCTCTGCAGGCATTGCATCTGCTAGAATCATAATCTTCAATTTTCACAGCTTCATAAATGTGAAAAATAAATACTTGTGTATAAGCTACTCCATTTATAGAGTTTTTGTTACAGCAACACAAATGAACTAAGACAAATTCCTGTGGCACTGGGGTAAGAATGAAGGTCTGTTTTCCAAAAAATACTTAGAAGATGGAGGTGAATTTTTTGTAATTCTAATTGACATAATACTGAATTTTTAATATTTAGATTTACTCTGAATAGTTTGTATTTTTGATGGAAATAAAATTATATAATAGCTTAAAGTTTATTAGTATGGCAAATAATTTGATAAAATTAATTTTTTGTGTTTAAAAATAAATTTGTGATATTTTTAAAGCTTCTAGAGAAATCATTGTGTATAAAGAAGTAAAACAATTTTCTAGTGAATACATTTATTTAATAAAAATCTAGCAATAGTGGATATGATGTTTTTTATTTGAAGATATATAATCTTCAATGAAAAAATATTTTGTGATTTTGAAGGCATTAATGTTTTACTATTGTCCATATTTCCTGCTTAATATTTTCTTTTTTTAAACATATTTTCAACTATTTGGCTCTGTCTTAAAATTTGTATCCCTGAAAGTCTTTCATAGTCTTGAGTTTAATGAATTCCATGGTACACATTCAAGTGGTACATAGCAAATAACACAAACACTGTTAACTATTAAAGGGCTTTTTTTGTGGGTAGATACAGTATTTTACCAGGGATTACACTCAGAAATGTATCCTTTCTTCTTGAACAATGATGTATTGTACAATACTTTTTATAAAATGCATTGATTTTTATTCAGTAAACTGCATTAAATATATCCCATGTAAATTCAGTGTGATTTGTTATTATGTTTGAGTACTTAGTTAAGAATGATCAGATAGCTGACCTACTCGTTCATTCTATTTAGCAGTTTCATTTTTCCTTATCTTTTAGCGGGGAAAGGGAGATATTTAAATTTTCTTTCTTAGGTAATGTACAGATGTTTCTAGTTGCTGTGAGAAATCCCCTGAAAGTTATAGGAAAGAATAATGGAAGGAGCCATTTGTGTGTGTGTATGTGCACACGCATATATATATATATATATATATATGCACACACATACATATACATATATGTGTATATATACATATATATACACACAAAATTGTTTTGGTTTGCCATGAAGCAGATATAATAGGAATTTTTAATTTACCAACCTATGGGTTTGTGATTATTTCAGGACGATAAAGGAAGATATTATTTCATTTTTTTCCTGTTTGTTTTTGTGAATTTCTGATCATGGAAAGATTCAATAGCATCATCCTAAACTGAAAAAAATAATAAAATAATTCCTGTTTACTTCTTGTGACAGTATTTTGAAGTTTTTGATTAAAATAAAACTTAATAGTTTACCCAACTTTTTATTGTAAGAACTGTTCTTAAATTTGCAAACCAAAAATGATGTATTTATTTAAAGGAAAAAGTTGTCGATGAAAGAAATAATAATTCAATGCATATACAACAGAAATAGATGATACAGGTTGAATTTTTGACTCAACCCCTACTATCAATTGCCATGTGTCTTTGGTCAAATAGCTAGCCTTTATTATGTTTCTGCTTTCATACTGAAAATAGCAGTGATAATATTCTTTTTACTTCATAGGAGGATTGGAATAATCTCCAGAGATTATGTAACAGAATGTTAGAGATGGAATAAATCTTAATAATCATTCCAAGTCCGTTCATTTTGCATGTAAGATAACTAAAACCCAGAGGTATTATATAACGATTGTTTTCTCTACTTCCCATGCATAACATGCTCTTCAAACTTTTATTAGAATACTGAAGTCAAATGCATTGATTCTCGATTGTATATCTTCCTGACTAATCCATATGATCCTTGAGTACAGAGAGAGCATCATATTCATGTGTGTCTTTTCACACCCATATTCTCCTAATTAACTCTTGCTCAACCTACCTTGAAGAGGATTTTGCTGATTTGAAATCCTGGTTACACCTTTTCACCACATTCTATACCTTTCTTGATTACGCTTAACAAAATCATAATTATATATATATGTGTATCTATGTATGTGTATATTTTTCTCTGAAATTTATGTTACAATTTCCTCATCTGTATATATGGACAATAGTAGTGTCCAATTTATAGAAATATTTTAAAGAATATTTGATTTATTAACATGATTGGGGCATATCACAGGAATGTAATGAATTTTATTTTCTTACATTTTTATTTTTATCAATATTATTAAATTTCCAGAAAAAGTGCCTGTCATTAGAAATGATGTCAGAGATTAAAACAGCTCTTCTGGTGTAGTAGCGGTTAAGTCAACTGCCTCTGAAGGAGCACAGTCCACGCACATTTCAAGGACCCAGGTTTGTGACCTGGGTCTGGCGGCAACAATCAATGTGAAAAAATTCTTAACATTAAAATAAAATTAAATTAAGATATCAGACTGGACACAAAATAATATTGGGCTTAGAAGGCTGCAAATTTACCTTTGTACTGCAATATAGATGGGTCGACAACAAGATATTTTTCCATCTCTTTATTCCACAGGCAAATACCTTCTTCATGATTTAGAAATCCCAAGATACACAAAATAAAAACATATTGGGGGGTCATAGCCATTTAACAAAAGGGTAAATAATATGTTTTCCAAGAGCTACAAAAAATAGGTCATTGCAGTCTAGTGGTCTTCAGCTGGACACATGCCTTCTGGAAGTCATTCAGCTATTCCTCTATCAAGTATATTTGAACTTCCGCTAAACCCTGGATGTACACAGTGAATAAGACAGTTAATGACAGTTTTCTTTTCACAGAAGTCTTCACTGTAGCAATGAAATGAGTTAAAATCAAAATATAGAAGACTGAGTCTACTACAATATAACTAAGTTTATATGAGAAGATGAAGTATTCAAATTGCAATGGGGAAACCTCTTGGATGTGAAAGAATAAATACTATTTTGATTCTATCAATAACATTTGTGAAATTGGGTAACTTGATTCAAAATAAACAGTCGGTAATATCATCAGATGATAAAGAATGACAAGTTAAGTACCTGCAAATTAAAACCCAATTGGAATTACTGAATATTTTGTCTCATGAACATGCCTAATTTTTACTGAAGCTACATTCTAGACTGTTCTCTTTTAAATAAAAAGTTAAACGTATTTATTTTTCAGTATTCATTACAAAATTAAAGTGTTTATAAATATAGTTAACAGATATGAGTGAATTTTTGGAAGGTAGCTTTGAACTATTAAAAGGACATTATAAAGCATAATAATGAGGGTAAAAATAGTTATCTATTATGCTGCAAAATCATTTTATCATTTTTTCCTGAAGAGTAAATTCTGAGTACAATCTATGCCCTGAATCCTTTTATAATGGCTATAACCCTACTACATAAAGGAGACGCTTGCCAACCATAATCAATCCAGTAAATATTAGTGAATCAAATATTTCCAGTTTTAGGAGATGCCATCTGCTGAAGCTAAAGGCATTCAGAGAATAAAATATTTTTACTGGATATTCCACTTTTCCTAGAATATAAAAAATATCATGTATTTCTTGCTTATAATCAGTTCATTTATTCCTCAATAAATTGCTTTCTTCCTGACATTTAACTGTTTCTGTACTTTCACAGTGTAATATGCACTATTTTTAATGAAGATATTGAGGAATAAATAAAAGTTAAAAGAAGCAGAAAGTTTTATCCATTCCTATAGAGGTTAGGCAGAGAATGATTAAAATTGTAAGAAATATTGTCCCGTGGGGAACATGAGAATTTTCTGTACTCGGTCACTTGAATAATCATAAATATTTGTTTATTAAACCAATACTTGTTATAGTCATCTTTTATACAGTACATTTTGCAGTAAGTAAATAAAAATTAAATGAGATACATTTTTTGTTCTCAAATCACTTCAAATCCAATTGTGTCTATGTAGACAAAAAATTTTTGCAAAGGATAATATGTGATGCATTATGATAGAACTGCAAGACAAAGATGTATTTAGACCAAGATGAGTTTAGATTAGGGAGGGACAAATATCAGGTAAAATGTCACGGGAATAGTAATATTCAAGGCCTACTTTGAAAAATGAGTATAAGTTTGGCTTAAGCGACATGGAGGAGGGCTTGTCAGCAAAAGCAGCAGAAGGGACAATGGTGTGGAACTGAGAAAGTTCAAATTATATTAAAGATCTAGTAGAAAACTGAACATAATTGTTTTGCTTTCTTTAGCACCTAAGAATCTCCTGCTGCTCTGTACATAAAGTAACTGCTTTTCTAAGTGAGCTGGATTTCAGCATACATAAACCATTTACTAACACAGTATTATTTTGAGACAAGTGTTGTTCTATAAATTCAAGGTGTTTAGCACTTTCAGAAATCAGCCATTCTATCTTCCTGCCTTAGGTCTAAAGTTTACTCAGCTTTAATGACATCTGGAGGAAGAATTTTCTACAATGTTCTTGAGGAGAAATAAATTAACATGTTTTGCTAGAATATTAGTGATATAAAGTTTATCTCATAAACTGTTTAAATATCCTTTGAATTTAGCACAGAATGACTAAAGGCATGACATAAGAATGAGTTTTGTCATAATTTGTAACAATTTACTAGCAGTAATACACTGAGAAAACAGAAAAGAATGCAATCTTTTTCAAGATATGTAAATGCCAATAATAAATTAATTTGACTAAATGAAGAATTATCAGACTAAAGCAGAATCTGAGTCTTGCAATTTGTTTCTTAAAATGTTGACTCAGAGATTGTTTCTTAAAATGTCGACTCAGTGACTCAGGTTAGTGCTCTCACATGGAATTATGGATGGAGTAATTGCAGGTCCATTGGTAGAAGGAATCTTGACTTTACCAACCTCTGTAATGTCCTTTTGGACAAGGACCCTAACAACTCTACAGATTCTATAAAATGACAATTTCTTAGGTTCTTTCCAACCCTTATAAGAAAGGATATCTTTTAAAATAACAAAATGATTATTAATTTTTTTATATTAGAATTCCTCCAGATTGTCAAGATTAAAACAAAGAAACAGAACCATAAATCTGAATGAAGTCTTAGATGTGAAAGGAATATTTCAAAGCAATATTGTTCTTCTAAATCCCTTTCTAAAGGTGTAAATTACAATCTGACACAACTGCCATTTGGGGGTTGCCACACTGAGTTGTTTTGTTTAACAATGGGTTTAATCAGACAAATAGCTCAGTAAAACAGGAAAACAGATGGGCCATCAACTTTTAAAGGTAGGAGCCCAGTAAAATAATGTTAGCCTCAGGCCAGGCAATTGTGACCTAATAGCAAGAGAAAAGAGGCAGAAGAAGTGTTAAGGTAGCTGTTTCCTAGCGTGGAATCATGAGTAGCATGACAGAAGTGGATTTTACTACCCTTAAATATCTAATACTAACCAATTTATAATAAAAATAAAATACAACTTTGTTGATATACTTTTGGTGAAATATCTTCAAATTATATTAATTTACTGAACATAACATGGAATTGTTGTAAAACTATCTTTACTCTTAACGAATGTGGAGTTAACCAAATGCTTCTATATCTCCATTTCTGAAACCCAGACATTATAACTCTACCATTTTTCATTTTGAGTCATTTAATACAGGATAGCAGAAGAAAAAATGATATTTGGAAAATTTGTCCATGATAGAAGTTGACGTCTTTTGAAATAATATGATTTCTAACTTAAGCAGAAATTTTCTATTACTATTTCATGTTTATTTTTGTACCTAAGATTAATTAATTTTGTACCTAAGATTTTGTGCCTAAGAATTTTGTACCTAAGATTATTTTGTACCTCAAATAATCTATATCGAAAAAAAATGTTTACATTTGTTTTACATGTGAATGTATTAAACTATGCACAATTGCCATTTGTTAGGTAAAAAGTAGCTGGATATTTTCAATAACATACATATATATTTATATATAGTAATTGGAACACATAGGCACGTTAATTACTGACAATGACTCCCCTATTGGACAGAAGATTTGCCTTTTACTTTTATTTCTCATCTATTTATTTTTCTCCCAGATGAGTCTAATGCGATTGACTGTTCAGTAAATATTTGATGAATACTTGGTAATGAGTTATTGTCAGATGGATTAAATGACTCTGGAACTGACTTCTAAGAGGATCAGACAAATGTGAAAATAAAGTAAGTGTTTAGCCATCACAGACAGAGAATAATTAGACAGAGAAGATCAAGAAACAGATAAGTTAAATATATATATATATATATATTCAATTTTTTAGAAGTATGAATGCAGAAGTGGGATGATTCTGGAATGTTTAAAATCCAACCAGAAAACTTAGTGCAAATTGTCTATCCAAAGCCACCTTGGAACACGATCTATTTTTGTTGTCTACCGGACAATCATTGTTCGAAGTGCATATCCCTAATTACTTCTTTTCTGAGCTGAAAAAGCTAATTAAAAAATACCTACACACTGCATGGAATCGGTACTGATGTGTGCTCTGTGATGAATGTGCTCAACACCCAGGATTGTCATCATATCCAAACCCCTAAGGAGGAAGATTCAAGATAGTACGTGCTAGGTGCAATCCCAAAGTGGCAAAAATTGATATATTAATATGCACACATATGTGCAAATCAAGATGAAGATGTCAATTTCAAGTAGCCAGAATGTACTTCTGTTAGCAGAAAAAAAATCATAGAAGAGAAAGTAATTTTAAATTTGGACATTTATTTGTATTTTTTTTTTTTACATGTAAGGTTGCCAGGCTAAGTAGGTATAAAAATTAAACTTTTTTAAGTGACTGAAATGTGGAGAGAAAATTCAGACTCTCTTATCATGGTCAGAGAATATAAAGCTTCTGATAGCCCAAGAGAAAAATGTCTCTTCCTCTAGCTCTTTTCAAGGACTAAATTAGAATGTAGTTTAAAAAATAAATCATTTCTTCCTTCATCAGGATTTTAGTTTTTTGTTCCCTGCTAATACTAACCCCTTCATACATTTTGGGAAAATGGTTTAGAAAAGAATCAGTGCCCTAGTAAAATGACTGTAGTGTAGAACTGAATATCAGTAGATAATAAAGAAGACACAGAGATAGAGAAAACACACTTTAGTGTCAGGTAGACCTGATTTTGAATCTTGGCTTCTTTGCTTTTTTCCTCTGTGACTTAGTTTCCTCAGCTGTAAAGTGGAAAAAAATAATTCCCACCTATTATGATGATTAAATGAGGCAATGTATTTAAATCACTCAACACAGCACCTACTAAAATGGTTTAACCATTTTAACAACAACAAAAAAGGGTCTTTCAGACTGTGACTTTGTTCCCAAGTTTTAGGGAAAGAAACATTCCGCAGGTTTTGGAACTGAATAAGAATATATTTCACGCAATGAAGACCCCATTGAAGATTAATAAATAGAACAATCTTGGTTGGTGGGGGGTTGGAACACCCAATATTACTCTTAGCTTCTCTTGTGGGTTCCAGTTGCAGAGTCCATCTACTACACCTGGATCAAATGACCACATTTTAAGTTCACAAGCAGTATCTCTTCTATTTTCAACTCAATCTTTCCCCGAAATTTATTTCTTCTAGGATCAATCCAGTGTTATACTCTTCACCACAACTGAATTGTTGCTACCCTAAGACTGAAGCCATGCTGCTACCCTAAGACTGAAGCCATGCCTCACCTCTACATAATTGGGAACTTGTCTCATATCTGCCAAAATTAATATTCTTTCCTCCTTTCAGTATTAGTCTTAAGTCTTTACTGGATGAAATATATTTCTACACTTTCTACTTAAATATTGTTGTCGTGAATACTATCTTATCAACCAAACTCACTTTGCATGTAGTATTTGAGGGATACTGAGAAAATTGTTTTCTTCATTGACTAATTTGTTGTTTAGATTTAGAAAATGAGATGACTTTTACTTTAATTTTATGGCTCTGATCCATTTATCTACTCACCTATCTATCCATTCATCCATTTATTCATTTACAAATATTTGTTGATCAGAAATTCTGTTAGGAATTGTATCCTGAAGTTATAGTATAAGTCAGGATAACACAGTACCTGCTTTCATGGAAATTATAAGTTATCAGCTACAAAAACTGACCTCACTAATTGTTTAAACAGATACTTTTTTACCACTACATATTTAGGTGTAATTTAGACTTCCTTGATTTTTCATTTCCTTTCTTTCCCTTATATTATGAAGAAAGGGAGATGTCATGATATATTGTGTTTCAGTATATCATGACCTAAGAGTAAACTTTTAGAAAAATCCATTGTACTTAACTTTTCTGAAGCATGAATTTAGCAAGAAAATCTCTGAGAAACAATTTAAATGTCATGAATCCTGCAAACTCTCTTCATTAGTTAGTACATGTACTTCTATTAGAATGTAAGTTCTCAAGGGCAGGGACTTTGTTTTTGTTTTTTCACCTTTTTGTTCCCAGACATTGATAGTGTCTATGGCAAATTTCATTTAATACATTTTATTGTTTGAATACCGGAATAAGTAAACACACATCTGTGGCTAAAGCAAGATAACTGTTTTCTAAATTTTTATTCTAAATGATAGAAAATAATATATAATGTATTTTTGTCTTCAAGGGACAGCTATCCAGAATATTATTTAGATCTGTGGTGTATATTCACTAATCTCCCTCCTAGTTTTCTGCTTCCTGACAGAATATATGGTACCTGCATTCTTGAGAAATAAATCTACTGAAATTTTTTCATTGGAAAGATTAAATCAGTCCACTGATAGACTGATTGCATCAAATATTATGTGCTACTCTGTCTCTCTTAAAAAGCTGTTCACAAGACATAGAATGCTGCAGTGGAAAACCACCTCCTTAGAAAGTATCTAGAACAGCCTGTTACATAAATTCTTACTCAGTTTCTTCAGCATCTTTACTCTCTGAATTTTCCATGTCCAACTTAAATATTTCCAGTCCCTTTTACTCATTTTTACACTTGGCAGAGTTTTGCATTCCTTCAACACTCTTGTCATTTCCTACCAGTTACAATCCTAATGGCTCCTGGTAAAAGTTGTTTTCACAAAGGACATTTGCAGATAATGTGATTTTAATACTTTAACCAGAAAAGGGATAAAGGTTCTATAGGTGGTTGGTTGGAGGGGTGTGTGTGTGTGTGTGTGTGTGTGTAGCAGGTGACTTCTAGGCACAGGATACAGAGATGTAAGACAGAGGATACCCTGAGGGGAAAGAATCATGGCGCTCAGCCTCCTGCTCCCTTTTCATTGCTGGTTTGATACTCTAGCAAAAAATGTTCATCTGTGTTTGACATTTGGGGTCTTGGGATCATGACTTGAGGAAATGTGATATTTGGGAATGTAATGTTGACTACTTTACCTCACCTTTTCTTTTGACCTTCTATTACAGGACTATTGTCCATACTCCAAGGTTTGAGTGGCAGTTTGTTGTTTTAGGTACAGGGTGACACAGACCCCTAAGAAATTTTTTCAGGAGGTGGACTTCATTGGGGTTATTGTCACTACTATAGCCTGAAAGTAAAAGTCTCAAAGACATAGATGTTTTTATTTTCCCCTCTCATTATATCTTTTTCTTTTAAATGCAGTGGTGATGATCTGGTGTTAAAACCAACACATGTGCACAAATGTATTCCTATCTGCAGCACTGAAGCCAAATATGTGGCAAGTGTTATAGGGGTACACGCAAGAATAGACAATATCTCTGTGAAAACTGTGTGAAGATAATCTGAGTGCTTGTCACTTCTTTGCACAAAAATTGATCAAAAAATAGAGAAAATAAAACTTTTGTGATCCAAGTCCAAGTATTTCTCTAAAGGAGCCTCTGAAGATGTTTAAGAGGCAGATCTATCAGCTCACTTTCAATTAATGCCCCCAAAGTGTGATGTGATCTCACTGTGGTTAAAAAAAGAAATCAGCTTAAAGGTATAGAAAAGATGACTCACTATTGAATAGGATATTTAGAATGAAAAACTGGACACAAACTGTGCTGTCTACTTTGAAATCGTATGAAAAGCCATAATGTGGATGGCACTGTATAGCAAAAAACTGACTGATATGCCTTTTATTGAAGATAATGAAAATCCAACTGTGAGTGCTTGCTGGGACTTCTTTGAAAATTCTGCATTTCCTCTGCACGCCCTCAAGCACACTCATGTCTTGTGGCCTTATCTGACATGGATCCAATCTTATAGAAAATGTTGGACTCATCATGTATATGACGACCAACTATTCCTAGCATCAGTGTAACTCTCAGCAAGGTATAACTGGGATTTTTTTCATATTGTTGCTGTTGAAACTATAGAGGATTAAAGATTTCCCAAAGTTCAATCTAAGTAATCCCTTCTATAAGATTAACTCACTGAATGACTTTCTGGGTATACTTTTTTCAGGAAAGAAATAACATTTCAAATCCTTAAATCTGGAGGTAACATTTTATTTATTGTGCAGATAACCTCATTGATAACTTGTGTGTATGTGTATGTGTGATTTTTACATGTTCATAGCTTATCCCATGAGAAATCTAAATGAAAATTTAAAAAAAAACTCTAGTTTTTCACAAACTATAATTACTTTAATTGCAGGATAATTATATAAATAATGCATTTGAATGTAGGTTTCAGTTTTCTTTGTTTTCTAAATATTATCATCTTTCAGTGTTTTCAGATGTGTAAACAGGAAACATTTAAGTTTAGATGAAGAGCAGGTGAACTGCCTATGATACAAGTAGAGACAATCAAAAGATGATTAGGCTATTGAAAACTGCCTAACTAGGTGCTAATTTTTAAGTGAGCAGGTGTACTTAGTCATTATAACTTTAAAATGAAAACATATTTGAATTAAACCATCCCCCCCAACATTAAAATAACATTAGAGGTCTGGCTGGTACTGACTAAATCCAGCAAAGGCAAAAAAGGGTGGAAATTCAACAAGGCTGCCAGCCAGTCTAGTATGGGGAAGCATTAAGAGGGAACTAGAGGCTTCTAAAGAAATACTGAAACAGTTTCACATATCTTCCTGACTTTCTTAAAACTTGGCCCAAACATCATTAGTTGTGGTAAAAAGATTAATATTATGTTTATTGTTAAAGCATGATTAACTTTGCAAAGGAATTGCACAAGGGAAAAATCATCTTATAATTACCAAAGGTAGAAATCAATTGCTGCTTTCTTTGCTTTCTCAATTCACTTGTTTTTCTTGTTGCCACTGAAATGCATGAATGCGTTTTTTAACTGCTGCTGTGGAATGCATAAAGACCTGATACTAAGTTAAAAGGAGATGGTAAACTTATGACTAGAGCATGAACATTAAATTTCAAGGTGGTGTGACATACATAATACTCATTTAATTCACATATGGCTGCACTTGAAATTGAAAGCCCAGTTTTCATCAAAATTTAATAATACTAAGATTATATATATATATATAAAATTTGGAATGAGCTCTTATAGATTCTTTGAACACTATGAAAGAATGTAAACTAATTTCTAAGTATTCAGGAGATATTCAGGAAATTTAGCAATTTAATAAATTTGTCTTCAAAATTATACTTCTGCTATCTCCAGAAGTATAAGATCTTGGAAAAAGAAAAAGTGCGCTATTACAAATTCAAATATATACTAAAAAAGTCTGAATATTTTCCAAGTAAAATAAATTAAGTGGGTGCTTAATGTGATATAATCAACTTCTGGCTACATCAAGTGAACCTTCAAATGTTGCTAATTGTCTCATCCTTTAATTTCCTTAACCAGCATGTCCTTCATCAACCAATATGTTTTGTTTCCCAGTATCCAATTACTGGCAAGCTCCATTGCATGCACTACAATGGATTTGTTCTACTGAGTGCCTTATTAATTTTTTCAGATTTTTTTCAGATTTTTCAGATCTATAATAATATAATGTTGTGGAATATCTAGGTGTGGCTTACATTTTGTCCAATTACAAGAGGAGTAAAGCTTATCTGCATTTGATTCCATCTGTTTTGTTTTGGCACAGTGTACATGCAAAATGTATGATTGGGAAATCTTACAAAAGACTAGTAAATTTTGTCCATCAGAACTTTTGTTTCCCTATAGAAAGAGAAGACAGGTTTCTGGGAAAATTAATGGTGATACTGTAAACTATTACTCAGATAAACTTAGAATGGAAAGAGGACTTGGAGACTGAAGAAGACTGAGGTAATGTACCAGCTTACACTAGGTTAGAAGAATTCTTATCATGGTTCAAGACTGGTGTCCTTCAATACAATGAAAGAAACCACGAAGAGTAGTTCAGGGATCTTTATATTAGTGTTAATGATTGTCCAAGTGACATGAATTGAACCCTTTATGATGATTTAAATACCATATAATGTTATGTGTTATATGTACATGTGGAAAATCTAAGCAATGAATATAAATTGGTATAACAACAGTCTTGGTCTCAATCAATGCTTGTAAGTATCTGACACATCCAGGATTAACCTGTAATAGAACCGCAGCAGTGACTACGTGTTATCTCAAAGATAGACAAATGGACACCCAGCAAAGATTATTTCTTATCTATAGGAATTTTATCCACCCCTGCCTTCTCCTATCATTGATTTCTATTCATTCTTTTTACTTTTTTCCTCTTCAAGTCCTGAGATATATAGTTTGATCCCTTTCTCTCCTTCTTCATCTCTTCCAGCTAAATCAGTGTAGAGTCTGTGGGACTCTTAATTTTTACAATTAAATTTCCTGTATATTAATTAAATTAGGATTTTCTTTAGGATATTTATGAGTGTTAGTTTAGTCCTTTACATACACAAAACATTCTTGACATTGTATTTGCCTATAGAAAGACAAGTGAATATAAAAGGAAACTGTTTAACACTCATTTCTTAACGTATATTGGACATTTATGGAATATTTAATAAGGGGGTAAGCTAAGAATTCACATTATTCCTAACTGAAATGCAATAAAATCTTAAGCTCAGGGAGAGTGAATTATTTGTCAAGAACATGCATCTAGGACCTAAAATGAAACCCAGAACTTGCCTATGTATTGGACATGCAATCTGTAATTTGCCTTTTTTTAAATATAAAACTCCAAAACAAATACATAATCATTATATGCAGAAAAATAAAAGTAGAAATATTGAGCAGAACTGAATATGGGTCAGAGACAAAAGTATTCATTCCCCCATTACTGACTTTTAAAATCCATAATAGGTATATCAGACCACAGGAGAGTTATAAACTTAAAAAGCATTTTCTCTTTCTCTTTAAAAAACTGCTATCTTAAGTTGTACTCCATTTTTCCTTCAATGTTCATTCAGGTTAATTGAAAGTTTAATATCCCTATTAAAATCCTTTTGGCTATGCCTTGGTGAAGACACTGTCCTTTGGAATCAAGAATAGACTTACCTTTCTAGGAGTACAAAAGAGATTTAAAATTTTCTGATTGTGAGCATAATATAACCATTGAAAGTTCTTCCTATCTTCCTTGTTTATTTTTCATTTTATTTTGTTTGTGTCTATTATTATAAAGTATCACAAATATTATTATAAACAAAAGTATAAGGTAAAATGAATTCATTTATATAATCCTGATATCAACTAGCACACAGTCCACTATGGGTTGACTTCTTATTCAAAACTAGATTCTTGATCATCTTGTATAAGACATTTACTTAGGATTAACAGCTTCAAATTTTTATTGGAGATTTGGGATATTTTCAGCAGGAGATTGTATGCACCCAGAAAAATTGCCTTCTCTTCTTTTCTCTCTTTTTTACAGGTCCCAAAGCATTCCATTCTTTAGAAGGCACATACATCCCTTCACAGAGGTCAAGAGCCTCTTTCTTTGCTCCAGCACAGATTTCTCAATGTTTCTCTCCAACAAAAATTGAAGACAGGTTACAGTCTGTCACAGAAGGGAGTCTCCTACCCACATAAGAGGCTCACATTGGTGTTGTTAAATAAACAAACAAATATCTGCATGTTCTTTTGTGTTTATTATCTACTGCGATAATGATACTACTTCTCATGCTTTCTTTCACAATCACTAGTTCCAAAACATGTTAAGAATTTTCTTCAAATGGTAAAAGTATAGCCTTATTGAGAAGAAAGAATAATCTCTTTCTTATCTTTCTATCTTCACTCAAAATGGAAAAATAATAAAAAGGGAGTGATTGCATAACATATTTGGATCTCATGCGAAGATATGTTAGGATAAGGTAGAGTAGTTGTTGAGATTAAGAAGCTGTGCTCTGGAGGGACTCACAGGCTTCAGAGACTTTCCAGCAACCAATGACTCTGTCAGGCCTCATGCTCTTAAAATTAAACCTTAGCCACTAAGAGATACCTACATTGACCAACACAGTACTTTTCAGATATTCCATGTACACTTGCATTTTTTTTTTCCTGCTCTGGTCCGCAGCTCCATGCTTTCATACATAAACATTGACATAAAATATAACATGATTTGAAAAATTAACAAGAAAGGCAAATTTTTATTGTAATTACTTGCTTCCAATCCCTCTGTTAAGCAAAGCTGGCAACTGGAGAAACAGTCCAATACTATCACTATGAAGCAGTTGCTTTAGACTCACAGCGCTAGAGAAAGAAAAAAGAGAACAAACTCTTCTATATCAACAAAGATCTGTCACAATACTGCTGACTGTATTTTAACTTTATTTTCCATGTTGCAAGTTGCACAAGTGTCAAGTCTCTGTGCTATGTGTTATGACTGTGTTCCTCCCCAACAAAAAAAAATGGGAAGTCAGTACTTTCATTGTCATAGAAAAAAAAGTAAAAATAAATGCTCTCACAGTTTGTTCTTAGTGGGTTTCACAGATTTGTCAGCAATTTCCTATAGCTTTAGGGGTTCATGCTCATAATTTGTGTTCATTAGTACCTTTTTAAGTATACAAATAACTAAACTTTTTCATAGTCAATCTTCTGAAAAAAAATTTCTTCTCACTTTCTCTGCTTCCTCACTCCTTCATTCTGATCCCACCCAGCCCTAGGCACCATTTTTTAAGTTCATACCACAGGCTAAAAAAAGTAAAATTCATCTGACTTGAAAGAAAGTACACAAATTTATTGAAGTCATAGTAACTCTTCCCATGAAAGGAACAATTTCATTATGCAACTTCTCACGTCATCCTTCTTTCATATCATCAGATTTCTCTGGTATTTCTTCTCTTACTCTTTGGCCATTCCTTTTTATTTTTATTTTATTTTTTTGCCATTTCTTTCTCTTCTATCTTAGTTCTAACTCTTTGATGTCCAAAATAGTAATCACTAGTACACGTGACATGAAACGTGGTTTGTTTGAATTAAGATGTGTTGTAGGTATAAAATACACAGCAGAACTTGGATGCTTAGTAAGAAAAACACTTGTAAATTATCTTATCAATAAATAGGCAAATGACATTGTTTATCTGTGCTCTATGACGTCTTCTAGGGCCACTAAATTAGTGAACGCCAAGCCATTGTTTCCAGAACGCAAAGTTCGGTTACTTTGATCCTTTGGTTACAATTGGCCATATAACTTATGTGTTATATGTATTTCTGTTCATAGATGCCATATTTCATATATTTTGTTGATTCCTTGACATTGAACTCATGGCCAACAAGACTATAACTCAGGCTGACAAAGCTTTTCATATATATATATTTTCTCCATGAGGAATGTTATTCTCATACTTAGGAACACTAGACAGTACTTCACCACTACGCTTGGGGATTGTCTTAAAAAGAGAAATCACCCACAAAAGGTACAAGAATGTAAAAAATATATTGCAGAAAAGATGCCTGTTTTATAACATGGGAACCGAAACAGGAAGGCAGAACATCACTTTGTTTGAACTTAACTAAGAGCATGCATGTTCAGTGACGAAGCTTTTCACCATTCTGTGCATGTCTGTAAATAACTTAACAGTGTTACACATACTGATTTTGGAATACCAAAATTTTATCTTGCAGGTGAATTTACAAATGCAGTATCTACAAATAATATAGATAAACTTCATATGTTTACATGCTGAAATCATAACATTTTGGATAGAATTGGGTAAATACATTAAATACCTAAAGTCATGATAAAATACATTTCATTTAGTTTTTTTATTTTATTTAATATTATTTCTAAAAGTTTAAGAGTACATATGTGACTCATACTGCCTTGTTTTGTATCTTATTGATTACAAATATAGTTTATAAATGTTGTAAATGCAGGAGTTTTTATAGAACTGGTTACTCAACACACATTTCCTCTCTCATTCTCATTGCATAGTCCAAATAGTCTTGGGATTGCCATTCAATCTGATGCTTCTCTGAAGCCCCACAATTATAATAAATTCTCTTGGATATTTCTAGAAGCTAATAAATACATTCCACCTCCTCTGACTCATGCTACTCAAAGCACCATCATTATTGGCTTCAACTATTTGAATTTTTCCCACATCCTCTCACACACCCATGTACAATAGCCTGGATGACATTTTAAAACTTAAGTTAGTGAAGTCATATGATGTTCACTTTTTCTTTCTGGCTTATGTCACTACATATAACCCTCTATGATTTCACTTATACATGGTAGATAGAGAAACCAAGAAAACAATGAACTAAATAAAACAAAAATACTCTTAGTCTATATAATCATACTAGTGGTTTCAAGAGAGAAGGGGTAAAATGTGGGAAAATTAGGTGGAAGGGGTTATTTATATGGTGAAAGAGGAACTGGACTGGCGATGGTAATCTTAATGTATTAAATACAGATGCTTATTTATAATTATGCGAATCTTAAAACTAAGTTTATGATGCAATGATCCTTTAATAAAATTAATTTCAAAATAATAAAAATTGAGATCATAATCACATCTTTGCTGAGAAGCCTCCTATGTTTGTTTTTTTTTCACTCATAGTGAAACCAATATTTTTACCATAACTGACAAGATCTACAGACTTTGGTCCAACCTATTCCCTAGGATGGATCTAATATAGTCTCTCCATTGATTATTCCACTCCATATATACTATCTGCCTGCCATGCTGGTGTTTTAATGCTTTCCAAAAGTTTCATAATGTCTGGTATTGCACTGCTGTTCTTTGAATGGCCTTTCCCCAATTACATCAAGGCTGCTCTGCTCTTTCCCATTACATAGTGTGGATATTGACTTAAATGTCACCTGATCAGGGAAGGCCTTTTCTGATAACCTTCTAAAAATTAACCAAAGCATACCTCTTTGTTTTTTATGCTGATTTATTTTCTTTTCCTTAGCACTATCACTGCCTGAACTTTATTTATTTCCCTCTTTCCCTTTAAAATATAAACTCTTTGAGAACACTGAGTTGAACTTTTTTATTCACAGCATATTCCTGGTGCTAGAATAATATTACATGGCCATAGCAGGCAACCTAAAAATATTATTCAAGTAAACAATGTCTCTACCTACAGTCAGATTTCTATAGTATCATAAACCTATTGACCAACTTCAAGACCATAGCATTTCTAATAATAATGTTCAATGATTAATATCTTTAACTAAAATAACAGTGGTTTAAAATGAACAGATCTTGATTCAAATACCAATTTTGCCAGTAAGTTTCTCTATAGCCTTGGGCAAGCTATATAGTGTTCTAAGTCTTAGTTTTTCATTTTTCAAGTGGGGCTAGGATTACTTACCTTACAGTCTTGGGCGTGCTAAAATAAATACTTCATACACAAATAAATTCCTTGCATGGTGACTAGTACATATTGTGCTCAGCTGCCAAGGTTACTCAATGATCTTTTATTAAAAACCTACTGTTTCCCAAGTGCCATACCAAACTCTGGAGATAAAAATTCTGAGATGCAAATTGAAAAAAACAAAACAAAACAAAATATAGGATAGTGAGGGAGAGGGGAGGTGAGTGAGGGTGGGAGGAGACAACCATAGCTACAAAACAGCATCAAAATAAAATGTTAATATAACAAGAACACATGTGAGAAGTGAGTAAAGCAATGAGCAAAGGACCTGAGGAATGTATGGGAAGTGATATTCCAGAAAGGACAAGAAGGTGAGCAAGACTGAGCTTTATATTCAAGGGACTTAGCAGAGATTAAGGGTTTTTGATGCTACATGAAAGAGTTTGTCTTTTTTTTATAAGCTGGTATTTTGGATTGAATGGTGGCTCTCCACAAGTTTTACACACATATACACATATACACACATATATAAATACACACACATATGTGTGTGCATGCATGCTAATTCTTAGAGAATACAATTATTTGAAAAAGAATTAATTATTAAATAATTAATAATTTTTCTATTAAAAGATAATTCTGGATTTTATAGGTGAGCCATGAGTCCAATGTTAAGAATCTTTATAAAAGACACAAATAGGAGACTTGACAGGGAGAAGGTTGTATGACCTAGAAGCAGAGATTGACATGATTCAGCCACAGCAAACACTGGGAACCACCAACAGCTGGAGGAGGCAAGGGTGAGTTCACCCCTAGAGCCTCTGGAGGGTGCCTGGCCCTATCAACACCTGGATTTCACACTTGTGGCCTCCAGAACATGAAGAGATAAATTCCTGTTACTTTAAACCTCCAAGTGTGTGGGGCTTTTATAGCAGGGGGTTTAGACATTTTTAATCTGTAAAGAGGAGTGTTAATCTTGGTAGTTCAGATCAAAGAGTCATAGGGCTGCCAGAGAATTTTTTTTTTATGAATCTATGTAAGAAATTATGGCATTTGAAACTAAGAGTAACCATGGGTGTGGACAGGGCATAGGGTCTGTGAGTGGCCGGGTATTAAGATCCTAGAGGCATAGAAACTGCAGGGTATGCCTAGTGACTTGAAGGAATGAAGGGGAAATTGTAAAAAAAAAAAAAAATCTAATGTCTAGATAAGTTGTTTCAGTGCAACTGAAACCACTCATTGAGAGAGGGACCCAGGAAGCACCTGCATTCTGCCTCTGAATTGTCTCTGAATAGGTATGTGGAGAGAACCAGGATACAGATGGAGATAAAGATCTGTCAAACAAGAGAGTTCTAGACTGGGGTGCTTGTTTAGGATTTACAAGGATACAAGTGGTAACTGAAGCTCAAGGAGAAAAAGAAATTGTCCTGAGAAAGGCTATAGAGGAGGGTAAATAGAAACCACCAGAGAATATTTAGAGGTGAGCGGACATGGTGCTGTATAAAGAAAACTGAAGAGAAGCAATCAAGAGAAATACTAATTGAAAAGTAATTGAGGAGAATATCAGCAGTGTGAAGTGGTCAACGGTCTTCAATGTTAAACAGTAATCAAGGACAGATAAAAAGATATATATGAAGAGATATATACAGAAATAAATATATGCGAATATATGTTAGATTATATATGAAGAGTAGACATAGATAAAATAAATAAATTAGATATAGAGACTGAAACAGACCCAGAGAAACACAGGGAAATACAGATAATAGATGATATAGGTATATCTACAGATATAGATATAAACACATGCATATGAAGATATAGATACAGATATGGAGGGAAATAGTTAGGCATGCTTATAGACAACAGAGAGGTACTTAGAAGAGGGAGAAGCTAAAAACAGAAGGGAGAGGAGTAATAAATAACAGAAAATATGGAAAAGATGAGAAAGGGATCAGTTTGAAAGCCTGAGAAGAAGTCATAAAATAGCAGACAGATTTTTCCATGGGACTGAAAAAGAGTTAAGTTTAAGTGCAGATTATATGTGTTGCTAGGGGAAAGAAAATAGAATAACTTACATTCTTACCCCCTGCATTTTCTTTCTAAACTAAGTTAATGCTTTGCAATAGAATCGGGGCAATGACTTGGCACAGAGACAACACTGAGAAACTGGTAAAGATTTGGAATTGTCACAAAGGAAAATGAATGAACTAAAACAAGATCTCTTCTCCATTGCATTTTATCTATCTAAAACCCAACTCATAGTCACTATTTCCTAAACATTTAACTCAAGGATTATCTCTTTCCTTCTCTAATAGAATTGGGCTCTTTACAAATCATATTTCAGTGTGCAATTTTACTCTGTTATATATGTTAAACTATTCAAGGACTAGAACTTTGATGCCATTTTTAAAACTACTCTTTTTGGCTCAAATTTAATGCTGAAACTGAAGAGAATTGATAGGTAGTTAGAGATAGATAGTTAATGGATCAGGACTCATGCCTTCTTACAATATCCATGGCACTCCTGTTGGAATAATGTTTGGTCAGCCACCTCAGGTCAAGCACCAGTTCACATATATTCCAAAGACCCAGATTTGTGTCCTGGGGCTGGGGGGAACAGACAAGATGAACAACTATAAAAAATAAATAAATTCATCCTCCTCCTCTTTCTGCTCTCCTGCCTCTGCTTATCTTCATTCTTGACTTGACTACACCTTTCCATTAAATAAAAAAGAATAGCCACATGTTTCAGTTTGATGAGTGTAATTTCTGCTAACATGTTTAGTACTGTTTTAATCATTAACAGTGCACCCTTGCACTCTCATAGTATCCTGTCTTGGGAGAAGTTTATGTGTGTAAGCATATAAATATTTAAACATATTATGTTTAATTTTCTATAGCTTATGTAAATAATTCTTTCTCAAGAGAGAAGATAGAAACAAGGACAGATGAGTCCTGGAAAGTAGTGTTACCAAATCAAGTGACTGGTAGCCAAAGGGTACAAGTTCAAGGTGCCATTGATCTGCTTCTGAAGCTAACAGGATGATAGGATCCAAATCCTACTCATGTGTCAGTCAATTCTAAAGTTGCCAGAGAGCAACAAACCCTTATAATAATGCCCAGAGCTTCCAGTTCTTTCACATAAGGGTATCTGACCTTGTTCCAACAAGTGGATAAAAAAAAATCAAAGCAGAAAAATAAATCAACAACAAATTGAAAGCTCTTCAACCGTCTTGCCTTCCCGTACCCTGCTCTATTCATCCTAGCTCAGTCAAATTTACTTCCTCGTGTTCTCTTAATAGAATTTTCTTTTACTGGGAAAGAGCAGAAAATTTCTGCCACTAAGGTCAAGAAAACAACAAAAGCATTGTTATTCCTTAGCACCCATGGAGAAGGAGATGAACTACAATATATTGATCCAGATACCATATATATGTACACATACTCTCGCCTGCTCTTTCAAATACGAAGACTTGAGGGAATTCAGTTATGATAAATCAAGAATCTTTAATATCAAAAAGAATGAATGATTGCCATGCTTCCTTTGAACTTACCCACATTTGAATCTGCCTGTGAATTTTGCCACTGCCATTTGTAGACATATCCTGCGCTGTAACAGACCAGGCTGAAGAACTAGTGCTAAGGCAGTTGAGATAAGTAGGACATGAACAAAGACTGTACATGATCCATGTAGAGCAGAGGCTGCTGTTTGTTTGCTTTGTTTTGTTTTGTTGAAGACACTATGAGTTATGGGTACTATAAGGAGTATGACATGTTTCTGGCACAGCCTTTTCATGCACAGCTCTTCTTTGCCTCCAAGGCACACTACAATTAACAATACCAAGAAGCGCACTGTAACCCCAAACAGTTCATTCGTTATAAATGAAGTTGCTCAAAATCTCCCAAGTGAAAAAGTAAAAGGGATACATTTTGGATATACTAATAATGCACACTTACGCATTATTGACAAAATTCATTTGGAAATGACATGAATTCACTGATGAACATTATGTTTTCCACCAAGCATATTTTAGCTGAAGGTACTCAGAAAGAGTCCATTTTCCCAAAGTGTTAGCGTTGAAAGCTATGGCAATGACACCACAATAATGCCCATCATTGCGATGTATAATATAGATGTTATGGCACATAATAGAAAGCATTCTTTGGGCATAATGCATTTCTGTTGCCTACATGCTGACACCAGGCAGATATAAGTGCGCATTAATGTGTTTCCTTTTAGAGGACTGGTGTAGACGCACCCTGGAGTATGTGTTTTGTGTAAGGTTTGGTGAGCAGTTCGCTTTTAGTAGCTGCTTTCTATATTCACTTTAGTACCCCTAATAGCTCTAATTATAAACTGCACAGTTTTCTATTCCTTCCTTGCTGTTCTTTGTCATTGCAGTGCTCGTAGACATTTAAACAGTGGAAGCTGTTTATAGTTCATTAAACACTTTAAGCTGTTGTTCTAAAGTTTTATACTTTTTTTTTGTATTTTCCAAGTCATTTCCCTTTGCTATCATATGAAACCAAGCAACACAATTCAACAGAAGACATCATATATGCACATCTGGGGATAATCAGCAGGATTAACAGTCATAAGTGAAGAGATTTCAACAATTGTATATTGTGTTTAGTATGGCATTGACATAAAATGTTTAGATTTTTTTAAAAATGATCCTAATTCTTCTTAAAGTAGTAAGTTTGCTTATTAAATAAAAACACTAGCCAAAATGGAATATTAACTCATAATGTGACATGATACAGCATAGGAAATGTGATTATTGGAAAGCTAAGTATTTTTATAATATCACAGGAGAAGGAGATGGGGAGATAATATTACAATTTGAAGAATGTGATTTACCAGCCTTGAGATGTCCATGGAGCATACAGGAGATCACAAGCAGGATCAGAAGGAGACGATCTCTTTGCTTCCTCTTTGACTAGTCATGACTAGTCATACTGCAACTGTCACTTCTCCATGTTCTGTTAGAACGGGTGTTGGATCACAGCTGTGTGGAAGACTACGTAGACCAGACTATTCTAGAATTCCTTCCCAAAAGCAATATGTAATCATTCTATGAAAAAATGGAAGTGAGAGTTTGTAAAATGATTACATGATATCCAAACCAAGTGAAAATTGTTCTACATCATATTAATTGATAAAGTGAACACCATTTATACTATCACAACAGGCATGTTTAGGGCACATGGTGTTGTATCAGAGATAAACAATTTACCAAGACCCAGACTGAAAATACTAGAGCAACTAAAAAGAATAATGGAAAGAAAGAGTCTTCTAATTTCCTAAACGTGGTTAATTTGCTGCCTTTGAGTGGTACCTTCCTTTCTAGGAGAGGGCTAGATTCCTTAGTGGAGGAAAGGGGGAGAGAAGTATCAGAGGTGAATTTGTGCAGGTGACCTGCCATCTGCTTCTGCAATTGTATGAATTGAGCCTATTTTCTTCTCATTCTTCACGCATGCATATATTTTCCTTTGTTATTTTTTAAGCATTTGAATGCAAATATGAGGTCATAATGAGATAAAAATTATCACAAAATATATCATAAATAAGTTTATGATGGAAAAATGTATATACATGTAAAACAAAAATAATGACTCATTTAAAAAACTGGACCTGTGAACCCTAAGCTTTATGATCTAATATATATATATATATACATACATATAAAACTGATAACAAATAATAGACATTTTGTGAGTACTACTTCCTTTGATTTTAATTCATGTCAGTATGTACTTGACTACATAGTTAATTGACTTGACTTTATGATGTGTGCAGTGATGGAATGATAAAATTTTCAAGAATTTGTTCCAAGAAACTGGGCTTTATTTCTATGTCCATTGCTTATATTTTTGTATAAAATCTTCTGAATTTACCTCAGTATTTGTAAAGTGGAAAAATGCTAATGTAGCAATGATAGGAGATTAAATGAATTTCTTTTTAAGTAAGAAAATGAATACTATAAACTGTAAAACTATACACACACATATACATGCTGTGATTTTTTAAACATTAGTAAATTTATTTTCCTGTTTTGTTGGAATGTTACTAGGAAGCCTAACCTAGAAGGACTGAATTGTAAGAAACAATGTAAAGAAACACAGAAGAGCTGTTCTAAGGATTAGAGGAGACTCTTTGGTGGAAATATCTGAAAGAGCAGTATAGCCTCTCCTCATGAATCCTAGTTACCTCCATGTTACTCATGAAACTTTCCTGCCACCTTTAGCTCTGAACCTTGACTCCAGTTCTGCTGTTATCTTCCTGTAGTGCATCTCACCTTCTAGCATACCCATTCGCTTACGTGCATTTTATGGTTATTCACTTTCTTTCTTCTCTTGCTTGAATGTAATCTCCCTGAAGGCGAGCATTTGTGTCTAACTTAATTATTGACCTATTATTATTACAAGAGTCTAAAAGAGTTATCGCTGGGTATGAGGTGCTCAGTAAATGTTGAATAAATAAAAAGATTCAACATTCAAAGTTGATTTTAAAAGGGTAGAAAGTCATTCATGGACAAGGCATGGCAAAAAAGGAGTATTTAAATTAAGCTCTGAAGAACATAAAACAAATGAAGGAAGAAGGGACAGGCTAATTGGATAGAGGAGCTTAGTGTAAGAAGAACTGGTATGGTGAATGCAATGTTTAATATAAAGATGCTGATTTACAATGATGCACAATTTAAACTTATTTAATGTTATAATGCAATGTCCCTTTCATAAAATTAATTTAATAAAAAAAACAACAAATGAAGTGAGTCTGTGGCACATTTTCTCTGAAGAGAAGGCAATATTTTATAATAAGCATGCATTTTAATTACAAATTTTATGAATGAAATAAAATAGATAAAAGATGAAAAATTCAAATATGTTTCACAGTGTTTTAAATTTAAAAGTTTAAAAGCTTTTAAATATATTGCATAATACCATTTTTAAAAGTAAATAAAACCTATATGATAATAGCTCATATTGAAAATAATGATTATTTCTGATTGACCTGATTATATTGACAGCATCATCTAAGTTTTTCTTCCCATCTGGTTAATAAAATCAAGGTCCCCGAGTAGGAATGAATAAGGACTTCTGCTTTTTGACCATAGGGGGAGAGGTGAGTTCCTGTTTAAATTTCCTCTCCAACCACTCATTACACTACGTTATATGCTTCATTGCAAAAGAAGGGTGGGGAAGAGGCTGTATTTAGGTCTCTGACATATTTAAATTTATGGAAAAAAGGGATGAAGTTCCATGACGAAGGGAACATGCCTTCTCTTAGTTCTAATTTGGTCTGTACCAGAACTTTCATGATATCTAGGGATAGGAATTTAATGTGTCCCTCTTAAATTTTGTCTTCTCTTTGCCTCTGTTTTGTCCTTGTGCACACTCAGAGCTGCCATTATTTTCTAATCTAAGATAGTAAATTCCACTCTCCTCTGTAATATTCCAGTCATGCAGTTCTGGTTATTCTTAAAATAAGTACACCTGAGCTATATGTCAACTTTGATCTAGCCATTTTGAGAAATGAACATGTTTCAGATGACAATTGTAAAGGTATTTTATTTCTTTTATTTCTATGTGTCTAATAGACATAATTCAAAGACCATGCCTTTTTATGAACAGAGAACGTTTTCTAAATGAAGAAAATTATGAAGAAAAAGTATATAATTTGTTGAATATAAAATATAATAAAATTTAAAATTCATTTAAGTAAGAAATTTTTATTACTTTAAAGAGCTCATAAAATAGAAAAAATACCCAAATATTTCAATAAATAGTCAAAGACCACAAAAAGGCAATCTCTTTAGAGGACAAATAACTAGGGATAACATACGGAAATAAATATTCATCATTAATCAACAAAATGCAAATTAAAATGAGGTAACTCTTTATAGATTAAATTAGCAAAAATGTAAATTATTATACCCAGTACATTTAAAGGAAGAGTAAATCTTCGTACACATCTAGCTGCACTGATTCATTGAATGGGCTTTTGTACAGATCTCAACCTATGGAAATGGAATGCTCTGGCGCAAATCACATACCAGAATGTTTTCATTGTACACCCTGGGCATATGGTTTAATCTCTTCTCAGCTGTAATAATAAATAAGGATAAATAAATAAGGATAATTATAGTACCTCCAAATATGTCCTGTTGGGAGAATTTAATGATTTAATACTGGTAAATCTTTTAGAATAATAAACATTTAATAAATATTAACTATGATTTTTTTTGCTATGAATCAACCAAAATTTCAGCAAAAATAGATAGTATACATAAATTAGCCTAATTCAAGGAGGATCTATTTTCAAAAGGATTGTTCATGAAGGTGTGTGAAAAATGTAAGGAAACCACAAGGGAGAGTCATGGAACTTGGGCTTAATAGTAGTGGGCTGTTAACTATCCCTGGTCCTGAGGGATGGTGCATGGGAGAATTGTCGAAACACAGAAGAAGAATTATGCAAGTATATTCCTTTCTTTTTACTTGTTGAGTACCTTTATCAGTTTCCTTAAATCCTAGGGTACAGTGGAGCACAGGACCTAGAAACACAGTCTTAACAAAGTGTCATCAGTGCATCCAGAGTTCCTTCCTAGGGTCTAGTGACTCTTAACGCTGCTGCTGGTTAGTCATAAATAGAATGATACAGACACATTTTGAGCAATAATCAGAGGCAAATTTGATGGGATCGTAAGTTATATACAGGATAGAAATGACTGTGATAGAGGTCTGAGATCTCATCATGATGAGAAAATCATTCCATGACTCAACCATGATTATTAACCAGAGATCAGTTATGGTTATTAAAAATGGTTCATTTCTGCCAGGTTGAAGTACATTTCTGTGAGAAGAAAATTTCAAATTTAAGTTACCAAAACTACAAACAACGAATATAGGAAACTAAACAAAAAGTGATAAGTTAGGCAGATTAGTGACTAATTAAATTATATATTTAATAAAAGTATACATAAAATATGGCCATTCCGTGATATAATAATTGAACAAATTTGAAAAACAATTAGAATTTGCAATTACACTTATAGAGAAAATTATTCTTTCCTATGACTTTAATTCTAAGAAATAAATGGACTAAAATATTCAGCAAAGAACCGATACATTAAACGAAAGATACATTTTCTCTAAGTCACTGTGTAAAAGTGCAGAAGTTACTTCCTCTATAAAAGTTCTCCAATTTAAAATATGAAAACAAGAAAATGATAACTGAAAACTATAAATCGCTGGCTTCTTATTTCCATGTCAGGATGTTGTTGATGCCTGTTTTCATCTTCTGACTTCCTTTTCCCATTACCTTTTCCTGGCAACTCCTTTCCTCCTCCTCTCTCTGGTTCTTCATTCAGATTGGCAACAGGAAAAAAAAGGAAGAAGTGATCTGACAGTAGGTCTCTCATCCCAGCATCATTTCATATTTCTTCTTACTGGGAAACTCTTCTACAGAGAAAGCAGCAGGACACTCACCCACTTTGTCATAATTTGAATGCTTTGCCTTGTGAGTGAAGTGAAAGGAAAGGGAATACCAATAACTTGATAATACTCATAACAATTTCAAGGAAAAAGAACAAGCTATAATTAGCCTTAGTTCACATTATTTTGTCTTTATTTTCCCAGGAATTTCCTTTCCTTTTTATTTCTAAATTGCAATCTCCTATTAAAATAAAAAAAAGAATTTTTTCATCCCACCAATATACAGGACAACATTACTTGATCCAACTTTATAAATAATGTCTTGATTTGAATTTACTATTGCTACTTATATTTCTAAATAATCATCATTATGTGGTTATATTTATTGAAGTAGATTATCAAAATGCATAACACAGTCTTTCCATTAACTCTTTCACATTAATGAGTTGCTATTTAGTAAATTACTATTTCCCGGCACTAAAAGAGAAGAAGTCAGTGGTCTGAATGATTTTCCAAAGTGCCTATTAATAAACACCCAAGGCATATATTAAGCTACTAGAATGCAAAGGTCTTTGGGAAGTACATAGGCATGTGAACTGGAGTTTTTATAAATATGCACTAACGCTTTCATGGCCATAGCATATTGCTCAATAAATTCTTCAAGGCTTGCTTATCATTTTAATTTTCACTAAATTTTGATCTGTGACAATTTTATAATGGTTTTGACTGGGTCAAAGATTTCTAGTTTCCTTAAATCCTAGGGTACAGTGGAGCTGGGTAATACTGCTGGGTAGTATTACCCAGCTGGGTAGTATTGTTCTGCTGGGTAATACTAAATAATCATTTGCAATTTTGTATCATGTGTTTTCTGATTATGTTACGCCATTCTTCATTTCAGTCTGACGGAAGTACTAGGAGACAGAAAGGCTAAAAGTAAGGTTTTGTTTTTTTAAATTTTGAGACATTAACAAAATGAAATTTTTAAAGGAAAACTACATTTAATGTAATTGCTATGATTCTCTGTTGGTAAATTTAAGAATTATTTTTTAAAATTGAACATTTTATGTGGAAATAATTGATGATTCACATTAAATTGCAAGAAATATTTTAGAAACATCTTTTGTAATAATTACCCCATTTTCCTTAGTGGTAACATTTTGCAAAATGATAGCACAATACCATATCCAGTATATTGACATTGACACAGTCAAGACACAACACATTTCCATCCTCACGTTGCCCTTCAGCAGTCACACTATCTTTCCTCTAGTCCTTTTCTCCTTTTTAACTCTTGGTCACTTGTTTTCTGTGTCTATCATTTTGTCTTTCAAGAATATAGCAAAATTCAAATAATACAGTATTTAATCTTTTGATATTGGATTTTTCTTTTCACTCAGGATGAATCTGTGTAAACTCATCAAACTGATGAACGCAGCTGTAGTTCGTTTTGTTTTATAGCTACTAAAGTATAAAACTATGATACAGACGTCTCAGACTTTAATCTATTAAAGGTCCTGCTGAATTCTTTCCAGATTTTGGCTCTAAGACTTCAATAACATCTGTGCATGTTTTTTTGTTCACATATAAGTTTTAATTTCTATGCTATAAAGTCGGTTGTAATTATTGGGTTCGTATATTAGTTGCATGTTTCATTTTTAAAGAAACTCTTGAACCATTTTCTGTACTGACTAAACCCTTTACATTTCCAAGAAAAACTATGAGTAATATAGCTTCTCTGCACCCTCACCAACATTTGGTACTGACGCTGTTTTTTACTTTCGCCATTCTGATCCATGTGTAATGGTTATGTATTTTCAGTTTCAATTTGCATCTCTCTAAATGCTGTGATGCCTTTCCTTATCTGCAAATCTTTTTCAATGAATTTTCTTTTCATATCTTTTGTCCAAGTTCTAACTAGATTGTTGGATATATTTTACTGTAGAAATTGAGAGATCTTTATATATTCTAGATACTAATCTTTTATCACATATATAGCTCGTAAGTATTATTTTCTACCACTATGTATCCTGTTCCGATAACCTCTTAGGAGGTATTTAATATGACAAAATATTTTAATTTTGCTGAAATCTGCTGTATTGTTTCTTTTAAGCATCATGTATTTGGTGTCCAGTCTAAGAAATCTTTGCCTAGGCATAGATCTCCAAATTTTCTCCTATTTTTTTTTTTCTAAATATTTTACAGATTTGTGTTTATCACTGAAGTCTGGATCCATATTTAGGGGATTTTCATCTAACATATACGACTGAGGTTGAGGTTCATATTTAGCTTTTGATGCCTAATTACCACAGTATCATTTACTGAAAGATAATCTTTCCAGAATTTAATTACTTTTACAATAAAAATCAGTTGGGCAAATTTGCATGGATATTTTTGGGGCTCTCTTCAGTTTTATTGATGTATTTGTCTTTTTCTTCACACAAACAAACTCATAGTCTTAATTATTGTGGCTGTATAATAAATCTTGAAATCAGATACTCATTCCTCTCAATTTCTTCTTCCATTCCTGTGGATTGCTTTTATATGTATTGCAATTCATTTAGATTCATGTATAGCATTATGGGTATATTTCTTTGTAACTAATTTTAATGTTCTCTAGGTATTATATAATATTTATACAACAATGTAGTATATGATGTTAATGTAATAGCTCTCTCTCTTAACTGACAAATCCGAATGGTGCTCTTTTAGAAGTAGTGAAGATAACTTTATTACACATGGGCCAGATATAGAATCTGAGCCCCAAAATACTTTTGGGATACACTTTTATTGGTGAGGGAGAGGGGAAGGTGTGAATTAGAACAGGAATTACAAACAGAATTCAGTTATCATTTGTGAATTCCTCACATGGATAAAGCACATAATTGTAAAATGTACATAGGGTTCCATTCTCAGAAAGGGGTCCCTTTTATCTAATCAGTAGCTTTCAGCCAGTCTACACTGTCAGGCGCCTGGTGGCTGGGTGGCTTCTATTGGTCCTCAGCGGCTAGAAACTGGGGTGCAGCTTCCTCACTTCTACATTTTCATTTTGTTAGTTTAAGTAAAATAGAGAAAAATTGCCTCCCTTTATTGTTTTCTGTTTACAGTAAGATTGTCTTACATATTTCTGTACTTACATGTAGAATTAAACCAATGTTAAAATTTTTTGCTTCAGCCATCAAATATAACTTTAAAAATTCAAGAGAAGGAAAACAAATTGAGCTTACACATTTTTTACTTACGATGTTCTTTCCTGTGTTCCAATGTTCATCTTTGTTTTCCTTTTAGGGAATTTTCTTTAGGCATTCTTTTAGAGTCAATATATTGGCAACAAATTCTTAGTTTTACTTCATCTGAGAATGTCTTAATTATTCATTTATTGATAAAGGATATTTTCACTGGGTATATGATTCTAGTTTGACATTTCTTTTATTTTCAGTCTTTAAATATGGTGTGTGAGTTTGTTCTGGTCCCCATGATTTCCAATGAGTGATGTTGTCATTCAAATTGGTTTTCCACTATATAGTAAAACTTAAGTACAGCATGTCTTATTGTGACTATTTTAGGGTTTGTTATATATTAGAGTTTGTTCACCTCCATGATCTGTAAGTTTATGGATCTATAAGTTTATGTCTCTTGCCAAATCTGGAAATTTTTAGTCATTGTTTTATTAAGCCCCATTTTACTTTCCTTATAAGACTGAAGATATGAATATTATACCTATCGTTATATTCCACAAGTTACTGGAGCTCTGTTTATTTTTATCGGATTATTTTATCTTGGTTATTTAGAGTGAATAACTTGTATTATTCTATCTTCCATTTTATTATTTCTTTGTTCTGTCTCCTATATTTGTTCTCGGCCATTCTATTGCTATTTTAATTTTGATTAGCATTTTAGTTCTAAACTATCTATTTGATTTTCTTTATATCTTCCATTTATTTCTTAAAGTTTTCTGTATCTTTGCTGAGATGTTTTTGCTATTGCTGTCATTGTTGTTTGCTTCAATAATGTTATTTATTCCTCATTAAAACATTTTTATTACAGTTGCTTTACATACTTGCTGAGATCACGCTAAGATGAGCAGCATCTCCAGTCGTTGACTCCTTACATGAATCTTGAGAATTTTCATTCTCTTAGCTTTGTAAGTGACTTTCTGTTGAAAACTGGAACTTTCTGTATTATGATATGAGAATCTGGATCTTATTTAAACTTTCTATTTTAATCAGATTTCTATGATCTTGCTGTGGCAGAGGAATGGGAATGCCACATTATTGCCATTCAGTCACTGTTGAAATCAAGGTGAGGGCTCATTACTGTCAGGGTGGGATTTCCAGCTTCTCACAGGGTTTCCAGTGACACCACAGTGGTCTGGTCTCATTACTTCTTGGTGACAGTGATGGTACTGACCACTGCTGGGATTTCTCTGACACCACCCTAGTGATGAGGGTGATGGACATCTCATTAACACTGGGTGGGGATGGAATTTAAATATTCTCATATTGTCTTTAATTATATTAGAGGTTAAGGTAGAAGGGTTATTATTGTTTCTATGAAAGTCCTGGCTCCCTACTTGGCCTTTTCTGTTATCATCCTGGCTGAGGTCAGAAACACCTCATTATAGCCTCAGGAGAAGAGAAACTAAGATCCTCCTGTAACCTTAACTGGTGTGGATAGAAGGGAGGTCACTTTGTTTTCTTCATATTTGGCTGGAGTAGAGCATTTACTGTCCAAGTTTTCTTTCTTGGTTGGTAGTTCCTTTTCTGGTCATTTGGAGAGATAAGCCAAACTCTAAAATTTTTGCATTTTGCATTTGTATTTATAAGCATTTCTGGGTTGCCAGTGTTTTTAGTACCTTGTCTGAAGCAAGAAGAAAATTTAGATGACTTCGTACCATATCATTTCTGAGGTTCTTAGATCCATGGCTATGTTACTGTCTTCTTAACCAGAGTACTAGATTTGTTTTATATGTGTGTGTGTGTGTGTGTGTGTGTGTGTGTGTGTATACAGTATACAGTGTTTTTAGTTGTACTTAGTAGAAGAATTAAAGTCGTGTCTGTTTCATCTTCCCTGAAGTGGAAGTGTTCTGATTTTAGTTTTAAAAATAACTCCTTTGGTACGGATTTTCAGACTTTTCTCCCACAAGGGAAATTTTATACAGAAATCAAGGTTAAAATCAGGATAAAACTGTAATTATTTGAATAAAAGATGGTTTGAGATCCATTAATTTGCATCCTTAATACTCTTGCAAAGAATAAATGTAACATATGCCATATTTAGGCATAATATGGTCCTCAACATGGGCTTTTTCTAAAGCTAAAAAAAATGGGAACTATATCAAGCTTCTCTAATCTGCCAAAAATGTGACACTATTTACTATTAGTCTTCCTTCCTTGTACACAACAGGATATATTTCCTTGATGAAGAAATTTGATTTCTTACCAGTTGATAGGCAAAATTATCAAGATTAACAATAGTAGTCTCTTTAATAAAGATTATACTTACCATCTGTTGATGAATATATTGAGTACCTACTGAGCATCATAGGACTAACAGGGCTGGTTAGTTAATTTGTACTTGCAATGAAAATATGGAGCTACTTATTCAAAGAGTGGGGAAAGACACCATTAAAATTATTAATATATGCAACACTTTTCAATTATTTGATTCTCTTTCCTAACCTGTCTTGGTGTATTTTATTTGCTATTTAATTTTATGCTTCTTTAGGCAATGGGATACTTTACTTATAGGCTGCTGCTTGCCTTCCCACAAACAAAAAGACTGCTCTCAGAGACTTATTTTAAAGTGTAGTGTAGCAAGTTTATTTATAGATGCAAAGAGAATATTGTAAGGACTCTGCAAGGGGACAATGAGCATTGATTAAAAGTAAATTATATAGCCAGGTCCGAGGGAAGGCTCAGGAAGCTGTAGAGAGTGTGTGTGTGTGTGTGTGTGTGTGTGTGCGTGCGTGCGTGCATGAGTGCGTGTGCTGCCTAAAACAATATGAGAAAAGAAAGCATGGAGTCAAATTCCGAGTGGAGGTGGACTGAATCCTCAAGTTAGAAGAAACTAGGGAAAATCATGAAAGGTGCGTGTGTGTGTGTAACTCTTAGGAGAACTTCAAAGGCACAGTGACCATGGGATTGCTCAAACCTGATCCTTTAGCAAATGGCATCATTGCTTATGTGCCAGGTATCATTTCAGTTGTTCTCAGAGGCAGCTTGCACAGGCCCAGCATGCTGGATCATAGGTTCTTGACCTTCACTGTCCTCTTCTCCTGGGCCTTGCTATCTCTGCACTCAGCCTCCTTCAGTATAGCTACCAGCTCCTTCTGTTTCCTGTGCAGAACCTGCCAGCATTGCTGCTGGACCTAGCCATGCAGCTGCATCTCCTGAAGCTTCTTGCTTCCAGCCAGGACGGCATCTGTCAGTGCTTATTCATGGCCTCTTGTTTCTGCAGACAGTGCTACAGGCTGCACATTGCTGTAGGGCATCATGATTCTGTGGCATCTTACTATGGCGCAAGGTCGGCCCCATGCGATCTTCGTCTTTTTCCATAATTATATCCAAGGCATTCAAGACAGCTTCCAGGAGCGAATACTTACTGCACTTGAGTGAGGGTGAATGGTGCGGTAATTATTCACAAATGTACCATGATTTTTCTAACGCCAGACAAGGGACAGCTGTCACCATGCCCCACCCTGAGGCACATGAGACCGTAAAGCTAATTTCAGCTCTCCCTCCTAATTTCAGGTGCTGATGAAGATGACGGGTAGCAAAGGATGCCAGAGGAGAATCAAGAGTGCATAGCGCTCAGGATGCCAGGATAGGATATTGGGCCGTTAAGAAACAATGCCGTACAGTCTGGCAGAAAGAGGATCATATGTGACTCAAGGTTTCAAGAATGCAGTGCATGTTTCATTTTCCCAAGGAACTTCACTTTCAAAACACAAATAAATTCAAAGGTAAAAATTGTTAAAATGTTAAGGTAGTAACCACAGAGCAGTAAATCCCAAGCCCGGTCCTTCTCCGACCCCTGTGACTGCTCTAGTTTCAGCTGGGAAACTGGTGCTGCCCCTAGGGACACAGTGATGCAATAACTTGAAATTCTCTACAGGATTTCAAAGAAACTGGTGTAAAATTTAAAACTTTAATCTTTTAAGTATGTATTTCATGTGCTTTGTTAACATACACTCTAAGAATTTGACTATTTTTTAACTAAATTGTCGTGTTGTTTTGACATTTGGAAGACATTAACACTTCCAAGAGGCTTTGATGAGATGTGTCTGTTGACTTTCTTTACCTCATCATATCTCGGTTAAAGACACTTACTTTATTCTCATAAATTTTCTAGCGATCCCATTATTATTCTGTAATTATTCCTTCAAGACAGAAACTGAGTTCCATTACTCAACAGGGACTATTTTATTTCATCTAGAACAAAGAAGCTGCAGCATATTTACTGTCAGTGGTGAACTGAAAATCCTCAAATAGCTCTCATCAACATACTTATTTTCTCATACTCTGTTTAAATGAATATATATATAGATATCTATATCTATATCTATATCTATATATATTTTAACCTTAGGTGATACTCAGCATCAATTCCGTGGGCTGTATCAGTATGTCCATCTACATGAACACCTAACAGAAATGAATAAATTGGATTGTCTCAAATTTCTTTTTTATTCTCTTGTCAAAAACTTTTTAATATGTTAAGATAAATTACTAAAGATCAAAATTCAAATTTTGTAGTTGACTTTTTGATTTGGGTATCATTTCCAATAAGAGTGCTAACAGTGTCAAAGTTGATACATTTTTATTAAAATTGATTATTTTTCAGATAATGTTACATAATTTATAGATCTTTATTATATTTAATATTTATATTTAGTCTGTTGACATTGAAAAGTAAGTTGTTTACAATTTATAGGTGAGGAAATTGAGGTACAACAGAGTTAAACAATATCTTCTAAGAGAGTGAAAAGGTACAGCTACTTCAACACTCAAATTTTCTCTACCCTGCTATGTAGTCTCCAAAAATGTCTTCTCTTGAAAACAAATATTCTTTTTGTGATAAAGTTGTTTGTTAATAAATCCTGCATTAAAAAAAAAATCTTGCTTTGAAAATGAATGATTCTCATGGGTGACTAGGTAGACTTAAGACTATTTATTTATTGTATTATTTGGTGTTTTTGTCCTTTTAGAGATTTAATAATTATACTATATATGTCTGCTTATATATGTGTGTGTATATATATTTAGGTGAGTGTATATATACATATATCATGTACATATACATATTCATACACATATACATGCATGCTATCAAGAATAAAGATAATTTAAAGGAATATTTGAAAGACAAGGTATTTAATCACTTGTCTCAGAAATAATGAAATTTGACCATTATAGTCAGTAAAAAGACTTGACCATTTTGGAACTCATGCATGAAAAGTTAATTCCAGGACAGAAAAGTACTATGACAAATGTATTTACTAAAGATATCCTAAGGTACAGACCAGAAATATAATGTAATAATAAAGCTACAGGTTAGACTTATTTTTAATATCAACATAAAATCTACAAAAAATAATTTGGTATTTACTTACTGTTTTCTATCTTTGTTTCCTACTTCTATTAACTGACCAATTCTTAACTTTCTGTGGAACTTATCTAGAATGTAAGCTTGAATTTCTAGAAACAATAGATCTATTATTATTGCATAGTATCCTCCATGAGTGGTTAGAGTGCATTTGAGGTATTCATTTACCTTTTTATTTTAACATCTAATATCATTATTCTTCAATATTTGGAAAACTTTCTGAGCCAAATATTTTATATTTGAAGGAGTTTAGTTTGATGTTTCCCTCACTTGTTTTTTGTTATTTCTGTCTTACAAATATTCATGTGGTTTGAAGAGAAAAGAAGACAATGATAGCGGATACATGATGATTTCAAATTACCTGCATTTTCTGTATTGAGAAGTAATTTAATCAATGTTAAGAGTGAAGACTTTTACATCAGATTGCCTCATTTTGAATCCCAGTTAAGTTCTGTCTTACAAATTGTGAATCTTGAGAAAGTAATTTAAATCTTCTAGGTCTCAGTGTCGTCGTTTATATATACAAAGTATTTGAAATTATGCCTGGTAAACTGTATTAAGCATTAGCTATTAATATTGTTTGACTTCATAATATTATTAAACTGAAAGTAGTTTCCTGAAACATCTCTTCTTACAGTCAAAACTTACAAAGGAACAGGAAATTTATAGTATTTTCATGACCTAAATCTCAGGTACATTAAGACTTAAACATATTGCCTAATACTTAGACAAGATCTTTTTCCTTGATTTGATGTGTGTGGATAATTAATGCTTTTGCACTAGTCTGAGTATAAGGATCTCAGTAATTTTAAGTTCTTCTTGAGTTGCCTGTACTTTCAAGTGTGATTATTTAAATCCTTCTGTTTTAACCGTCCTTTCTCCCAAAATCGCTGTGTTGCTTCATACTTACCTAACAGGATTTAGCTTACTCTCTCTTTATTTAGATAGCCTTCCTTGAGTAAAATATCAACTCCTACCAATACCAAGGTTGGGTTAAACATCTTTCTGATTGCTTCCTCAGAAATCTGTTTTAACCAAATTATCCCACTGGATGTATTTGTTGAATTTCTCCCTCCTGAATAGATGGTACTTCCTTGGGTCAGGGAATTGTATCTTTAGAGTGCCTGCTATTTAAAAGACATACTAACTAGTCAATGGACTAGGAACTGAGATGCATAGATTGCTGGTTTCAAAACCCTCTCTAACTTCTTATCTTTTTTCTCTTCAATCCCACCTACTCTATTCACTCACAAATGAATTATAAGGTCATAGCAGACACATACAAAAGTATAATTTTTTTCTTCATTTTCCTATATATGGGCTAAACCCTTGACTTATAGCAGAGTAAACTCCAAGACCATTTAGTTGACATATAATTTATTTAGTTCTCTTGCCAATTATCATAGTATACAACATAATTTTCCAAAATACTTTCCATGAAAGATTCTGGGGCATCTTGAGAAAAATTCTACTATTGAATACTAATGACTTGTCCATAAAAAAAAAGTTACATGTCTAAATATGATCATAAAATGCTGTCTAGAATGTCCCTTCTTGGACATCATGACATGCTATGGCTTACTGGAAGACCCATAAAGATCTGTAGCTAGCAGCAAACAAAATAAAATTTATTGTGTTACATACTTATCTGTGTTTGCCTCAAAGTAGTTAACCAGGAAGTCTTAGATACAATGTCTCGTGGCTCTTCTAGTCTTTGATTCACACCTGGAAAACCAAGTTCTTCACTGAAACCACCAATGAAATATCTTAGCAAATACAAGTCTCTTCACAAAAGACAGTATGTCCTGATCCTCTGATGAGTAGGGTTTTTTAAAAAAAATTAACCTTTGTCAAATTTGTACTTCAATTTTCAGTGACTTAAACATTGTTTTTATTGATCCTTAAAACTTTTTTAAAGAATACTTTTTATATAAGAGACATTAAAGAAAGGCAAGAATATTAGAGCTCATTCTTCTGAGTCTTTGCAAAACTTCCTTTGAACTTGTTAGGAATGCTTTAAAATGAATTAAGTAATTTACTTTTAGAAATGAACTAAGTAATTATACTTCATTTGAATATTATGGAGTTCCTAGTCAATTTTTATCATTATTTTTTCCTTGTTTAATGATTCATAATGTGTTTTTATCTATAGCCAGAACTAACAGAGAGATATACTCCATTTCATGTAGACTTTAGACATTTGAACTTGGTAGTCAAGGAACAGTGTGCTTGTTGAGTTACAATGTGTTTTCAGTGCAAGTTATGTTATATTTACTATGCCTGCCATTATTCCTCTGTATTTTTATCAAACTCTTTATTTTCCCATTCTCTAGTAGAAAAATGGGCTTATTTCTCCTTACATAGTTCTTTTCTAGTATCTGCAACTCAATACAGAAACTAGAAATTACTTTCTAATATCACATTTTCAAAGGAAAATGTTTTATTCAAACTGCATTTTATGTCTGAGTTAAACTAAAAGGTGATACTTTTTAGATGACTTGATTATAACTGGAAAAATAAGAACTCAATTTCAGATATAAAAATGGTGGTTTTAATAATAGAAGCCTAGATTAACAAAAGGTCACTTCTTGATCTCTTTCTTTGATGGCAGTTTTTATTCCTGTCATTAAATGCAATTCACCCAAATAGAGTTTATCCAATTGTATTTTTCTTCAGTTGTTGACTTGACAGATGCTTATGTTTTATGAGACTACACAGGACTTCAAAATTTAAATGTTATTGTGATAATTGTATGAGGAATTAAGTATTGGAATGTAATGTTGATAACGTCAGGATAAAATATCCTTTTATGTATTTCTCAGCTCTCAGTCCAGTAATCCTCTCAATCCAGAAATGTTACCTTTAATCTGGAAACTATCTTGTCTTGAACACTGTTGATTAGATCTCAACAGTCAAGCCTTCATTTTTCTATACTGAATGTGTTCTCTGCATAAGTTTCCCAAAGATCCATAAACTGCTGATGGCTTGGTACTTTTCTGGTTAGAATAAATTCCTACTTTATTGACTAGGCATGAGCCTGATTGAATGTCTCAATTAATCCCTAGGGTTCGCCCAAGGGTTGCCATATTTTTTCATCTTCATTCTTAGAGTGGCAAGTAGTCCCCTGACCTGTGAAAGGAAATCAGATGAATCAAAGTTATTTACATCTACAGGTCATGACAGAGAGACATAGGGAATTTAAAGGCTCTATTTCACTTATACAGTTGCTACTGAAGCTATCAAGAATGGAATATTCTATTGGAATGTCCTAAATTCTGGGCCAGAGATGCAAAACAATCTCATGAATAAATTTTCATTTCTTGATTCTGTTGTTCCTCACCACCAGTTGCACAAAGAAAAATCAGTTTGGATATTCAAATATAGATTTCTTCTTTCTGCCTTTGCAAACTATCACTCCTTATTTTCTCCAGAGGAGTAGTTCTTTCCTTGTGATTCACATTTTTCCTCTTCTTCAATTCCTATCTCAAATGTCCTTCATTCTTAAATCCTTCCTGGTCTAACTACTCTAGTATATAATTGTTATTTTCTTCCTCTGGTGAATTTTTACACATTAATTTATTTATGCTCTAATTTCATTGTGAGCTTTATATATTTAATTCTTCATCCAATGTCTCTCTCACCAAATTATAAAATCTCCAAGTTATAGAAGATTTCTTCCATTTCTCTTGAAATACTTTAAGGTGCTTCATGGAGCAGGAGCTCTGCTTTTATTATCTTTCTTTGCTGCATGGAAAAGAGGGAATGCAAATATTTTCCCTCCAGGGAGGTTTTGGGAAGGAGAATGAATATTTCAACGACTAATGATTTGTACTTTGGGTTTAATGGTCCATCAAAGTCTATTAAGTAATAATAGGAGGGAAAGAGGCTTCTAAATAAGGTGTAAGTGGATAAACCAGATTGAGGAGTAGATTTCCCTGAGTAGATTTCCTTCTATCTGTTTAACACAGGCAAATCACATTTATATGTCATTAGTGAAATTTTTATCTTCAGTACATATTTTCTTTTCTGAGTTCAACTTGGATTTGCATGTCTACTCAAGAGTCATGAACATCACAGACTAAATACAACCTAAAGCCAGCTCTGATCTTCCACATCTTAGTAAATGGCATTTCTATCAGTTCAGTTGCTTAAACCACAAATCAAACATCTTTCCAAGTATACTCAAATTCTAGAATTTAAAGATGGTGTAATAAAAAAGAATCTATTTACAGAGGTATAAATGGAGTTTTAAAAAATCACTAGGTAAGATTGCCCTACCTCTAAAATAATAATTATTTGAATCCAGAATCCATTCCTAGGCCAAATAGCTCACAGAGTGGTTGTGGAAGCCCAAGTCAAGAAGGTCTATGTGGAAAGTACCCAGTAAGATGTGTGTCATTCACGCAATGGATATGGGCAGCCCTCAGCACAGTGTGGAGTTACACGTTAGAAGCAATAACTCAAAGTCTCTCTATTCCACCAGACAAAATTATTGTACTATTCCTAACATCATAAGGCTATAAAAAACATAAACAACAACAATAAATTACTGATGTGATTCTAGAGGGTTAACTACCCATGGCCCAGAGTAGAGTGACAAAGGATGAAGAGTGAATTAGGTTAAAGAGAGCACAATCACAAACATTTTCTTTATTAACATTTCATTACTTCATGTCAACTCCTCATACCGTGTCCTTAAACTAAAAAAATAAATAAATAAAATGAAAATCACCAAAACAGTGGAGAATAAGAATATTAGACAAAGTGAAACTTGAGGAAGAGACCAGACCAGAGATTTCCAAGCTGGGACAATGACTAATGATTTGCCCATCACCTTTGTCTGAACCCACACAAGGTTTTGTTGACTGCTTCCAACTCAGCCACTTGGGAGCTGACATTCTTTCTGGCTTGTTCAGTAAGTGTGAAGCACCTCTTGAATGGCTCTGTTGTACTCAGTCAAACAATGATGTATAATCAAATGTTTCACTTTGGTTCCATTATCTTTTCATCAGAACGCTTTGGAAAAAATATGATTGGCACCTCCAATTTTATTGAGTTGAGAACAAACAATCTTCAAAGGAGAGTTGTCTCTCCCTCTTATGGCTCAATAGCTTGCAATATTAAATGTATAAAATTGAATTACTTCTGCTTCTCTACTGATTTCTTGAAAGAAAATGGTATTCTTTTTTTATACATAATCATCCATGGATTAAAGTAGGTAACACAGGTCATTTGTTATAGATCAATTTCTCTATAAAACCGTAAAAGGGAGAGTCAAAAGAAGAGGGTGAAGATTCTAAACTCCCAAAATAAAAGCTTTGCTAAGAAAAGTTATTGTGGATGTTGCAAATCTAGCTTACAACTTCATGGACAATCCTTGAACTCGGAGCTGCCCAGGGAGAAGTCTGACGATGCTCAAACTGCAGTACCAGAAAGCCCAACTGGAGTTAGAGACAAATCAGGGGACCTTCAGCTATTCTAGCTATTCGAGTATGAATATGGGAGCCTCTATGATGATTTCAGTCTCATTACAGTCTGACTGGAGTCATGATAAATCTTGGCCAAGAAACAATTATTAAGTCAACTCCCAGATCCAGGAGATATTAATACTAATAAAATATTGTTATCATTTTACTCCACTAATTTTGAGGCAGCTTGTCACATGGCAACAGGACACAGAATATTGGTCTCTCCTGTCACCAAACTCTCAATGATCGATGCCCACAATTCAAGTTGTGGACCTTATTCTCATACCTTTCTTCCAATCTGATTTTCACTCTTATGTTAATCTCCTTCAAAACAGTTGTTATTTCTACTCAATGATATTATCAAAATAGAGATTACATATACATCTTTTATTGGTTTGTTATTTCTATCATAACAGAGATCTAGTCTCATTATTTCTTCACTGAACACCCAGAATTTAGTTGTTTCCAGAGCTTAGTCCATGCTTAACACATAGTTGTTACATGAATAAAATTTCTTCTTTGGGTCAACGTTTCTAAGTTACTTGGCATTTTTGTGAAAATTCTTCTGTTTTGTGACCATGTGATCACGTAACTAGACAACTCAGGGGAACAAATGTCCACTAGAGGATATTATTTCAAGAAATTCATTCAGTGGTAAGTCAAAATGTTAGACCAGACTTCAGAAAAGTCATAGAACTTTAGATTCCTCCCTTAAGAAATCTCTAAATTGATCTCTTCTATTTTTTTTATTATACCTATGCAGCAGACTCCTTATGATTTCCAAACATCCCACTCTGCAATATCAAGTAGAGCCAAGATAACCCAAACCCAAAAGTAAGTTGCAGCATTATTAATGGGAGTGATTTCTTTCAGTTTTACTGAGAGGCAAATAATTATTTTTATGAACAGACATTGAAACCTATTCCTACCTATTCACTATTTTATCCCTGACTTTATAACCATCAAGAACAAGTAAATAAAGATAGCTTTTGTAGCTTATATACTGTATTATTACTTTTTTATGAATACCTCTAAGATCAGAGAATCAAAAATTCTGAGAGGATATTAAAACATTAAATAAATAAACATTCTAAATAGAATAGGCAACAAAATGTCTTCAAAAATCAGGCAGCATGAAGTAAACATTTCTTTTTATAAATTATCAACACAGTCCTGGCTTCTGATTTTCTGCAATCACAATCCTAACAAAATTTTTGCAGGGAAGTATGGGCAAGAAATCACATCCAGGATTTCACACAATGCAGAAAAAATCCTGGGGTGAATACCTGTCACATGAATGAAGCTCTTCACTATTATTGCTGCATCCATAACAATTCAGAATAAAATAGGTCAGATAAACATCACTCAATCACATTTTCCTTTCCTCCTGGGATCAGAAACATCTCAGCTTTCTCCTGCTGCCCAGAGACTCATATCAGCATCTTTTTTATTTTGCAACCTGCACAATTGTGATTGAATATTTTTCCCTCTGACAATACTTTTAGTAAAGAATGAACTAAACAAATCAAATCAACAGATAAAAGAGCACAAGAATGAATTAAGCATTGTTCCCTCTCATCATTGTATCTTTTGTAAATGACAGATTAGCTGCTCATCTAAAATCTGTCAAATACTTTGAAAATCCAGATAAATTAGAAGAATTGGAAGACAGACTTGTTAAGAAGACGTAGATGATAGCATTACCTCCTGTAGTCACATTAATTTAATTAAAGCATGAGAACAACAATATTAAATTTTTGAGATGAAGGCTTTTAAAAATCATTGTTTTCATGAAACATGTATTTGTTCATTGAAACAGACCTTTTGTGTCCTGCTCCCTAATGTTTATTTCTTTTGAGAAAAATCATACAAGATTTAAGTTTGTATTCCTATATAACCTTGCCAAAAATGATATTGCAGGCTTTAAAATGTTAGTGTTAAAAACAATTATAAAATGCCCTTCTTGGTAAACTCTGCTCTAGAAAAATTTCCATAAGCATGAGGCAGCTCAGAGGTCACTCAGGCACTCATTTCTCCTCTCTCTTATTCTTTGATTTCAGACTTGTCCAAAAGAAGCAGAGTTGGAAATTTGCTAAAAGTGGCACCACAGATTTTATTTAAACAACTGTTATGACAGTGAAAGTTTCCAAAAGAAACTGATCTCACATCTGATCTGTGCAGAACTGACTGGACATTTTAATGGAAAATGAGGGAGCCGGGTGAAGAACAAACAGGGCCAGTGAGAAATTGAGAAACAGAAAATTTACTCAAATTGTATATGGGGACTGTATTCTGCAAACCATTAGGCAAGGCAGATATTGGATCAGGATTCGATTTAATCAGCAAATCGTTTGACAATTTGATCTTTCCCAGCCAGGAATTAAAAGGGGAAGCTGGGTCACCCCAGGGATGTTGAAAAGTAGGTACTGTTAAACTATGCTAAACAAGTCTTTTAGTGTATATGTGTATGCATGTGTGCATGTGTGCATGCATGTGTGTGTATATGTAAGTGGTGTATAGGGAAAGTATATTGGTGAAATCATTGTCCTAAGAGTTTGCAGTTGTCATAGACCAAGACTGAGGCCTAGTTAAGATGGATTAGAGTACTCTGACTAAAGACCGGATAAGGAGAGAGACTTCATAAGACTTCTAGTTCTCTAGTATGGAATACAGAAGAAGTTTAAATGACAAAGTACTGACTTTTACTCAGTTATGTTAACTACTCTGCCTTCTAGGACTGACTAGGTTTATCACAGAATTGAGCCTATGTTACAAATGAGCAGAGACAGAGCAGAAAAGAAAAGTTACTGATAGTGCTCACCAGGACCCCTCAGCAGATAACAGAACAGTTATAATTTTCCTCAGAGCTCAGAGGAGTGGGACAATGAATCAATCTTAAAACTTCCAGTTGGTCTTTTTATTCTCTCTCTTTTTAGTACTGTAGGCAAGGTAAGGATTCAGTGTTTTGTTCACATTGATAATTTGAAAACTTAAGAAAAAAAACAAAGGAAAGAAAAGAAAAATCAGAGTGCTACAATTCTCTGAAAGATGAAAGATGTTGAGAAATGGGACGTGCTCTCACTTATTTTCTTGACTGTAGAGTATGATTTCATTCCTTCATCTATAAATATTTATAGGTACCATATGTAAAATATTGTTCAAGGAACTGGAGAATGTGAATGTGAATATACAAGAGGAATGAATTAAACTGTCTTCCTCCAAGAAGGGGAGCAGTCTTTAGAATTAACACACTGGAAAATGTTAAGAAACTTCAAAAAAGAAAAATGTACTAAAAAATTGCCAGGAATTGATAATTGGTTTTGGTTGGAAAAGGCATTACTTTTAGTTCATGGCAAAATATAGTAGCACTTCTGCTAGTGAGAGGGTGAAGGGTATTCCAGACAGGGACTAAGATACATAAAGGAAAAAAAGAAGGAGGTGAATCATTAGAGTATGAGGAAAAGCAAATTATTCTGTTGCATTCAAAGACAAAGAGCATGGAAGGGGCTGATAGGAAATACTGATGTGACTAGAAACCATAGGAGAGCTGACATTTAATCTGAACTGAAAATTTTTCAGAATTTTTGTATATATTTCATTTATCTTCAGAAGAATGTTAGAGGAATACTTTTCAAGAAGTTTTCAAGAAAGGATTAATAAAATACATAGAGACTGTTGGGAAGAAATGTGTACAGTTTTAAATATGGTGAAACCTAAAGGAAGTGGCAAGAAAGTCATGGATACACCTGTGTGAAAAGCAATTTAAAAAGGAAAAATCAAATGCAAAAAGTCAAGAGGAGGGAAATGAGTCCATATATTATAAACTGAAAGGTAAGTGAGGAAGAAAAGGAAGATATAAAGTCGAGAAGCTAACAGAGATTAGTACTATACACACTTTAAAAAAATGATCACACTATTTTTACTCTTTTCAGAATCTCGGTTAACAGGCACTCCTCCAAGATCAGCATAAACTACAATCACTCAATATAGTGTTTACCATTTCTGACCATTTACCCACAAGTCTCAGTGTGACTCCAGGTGGCTATTGGAGGAGTTTATACACAGGAAGGGAAGCCAGATCTTGTGACATAGAAAGTCCACCTCACCTTCACACCCACTTATTTATAAGGCTTAATTCTTTACCTCCAATTGAACATGGGATGCATGTAATATGTATGATGAATTACTGAACGTGAGCACTGATTTTTCTTGGAAATAACTGAGCATTCCCTGGAAAATCAACAAATATGTGTAGCCTCGCAATAAATATGTATAACCATCCTCTATGCATATGCAAAACTTCTGTATAAAATAAAGACTCCCATTTCAGATTGAGGAGATTGATTTGGTCTTACAACTACCTTACTCCTGGCTTGCACAACCCAATTAACTTTAGGTTCACAGCTCAAACCTTTGTCTTTGTGTTCTCCTTGTACTGTTCTGCCCAATTACCTGATGGATATTAACCTTTGACTTTGGATATGAGCTAGAAAGTTCTGAGTTGAGAAAAGACCTCATCTGACAAAAGCTTTGAGGGGACCACACTTGTCTCTGTATGAACTATATTCTAGTGAGAGGGCAAAGAAAGAAATGAGGAGGTTGTTGGAAAAAACCAGGCTAGAACTGAAGGTGACTGGACCAAGGTAGTAGATCAAAACAGATTTGGCTTTGTTGTCATTATGCTCTGAGTTACTTATCTGAGATGCAACCAGTAAAGAAGGCCAAGTGCAAAACCAACAATGCCATCATTGTTTATTAACAAAGGACAGGGACTTGCTGATAGTTTGAGGAATGTGTACTTGGAAATTTAAGGACAGCAGGCTGGGAGATTCTCTGCTACCAGCCACTTTTTATAAGAATGAACTTTATCTAAAATTTGGAAACAATGTATGAAAGAAAGAGGGGGAGGAGGAAGAAGAAAAGAGAAAGGAGAAAGAAAAGGAGGAAAAGGAGAAGAAGAAAAAGGGACAGCAGTATGGAGATTTCAGTCCAGTGAGAAAGAGAGACGATTAAACAAACTTTATAGAATCATCTACCAAGTGCTGTCAGTGGTGATAGATATATGCAAGGCTATTCAAAAAAGGAACAGGGCAGTTGGCTTTGACAAGAAGAAAACCATCTTGAGAACTAAATCATACCAGTACAAGTAACTAGCTTGTGCATCTCTGTTTGCCTGATATTTTAAGCTTCAATTTATTTATATAAAAAGCAAAAGAGTGTTTATGCCTGGTTTCTAGTGTCCTGAGAAATTCTAAGTATGCAAACTATTTTTCCTGTATGCTTGGCAGAACAAGATTTCTCTCAGGCTGCTGAGAAGAGAAAAAAAATAAATTGATCTGCTTCTTCAACAATGGCTTTTATTTCTATTTGTTTTATTAATAACTTATATTAAAACGTTTAGTAATTGTTTGAAACAAAGTATCATTATGCAGAAAGCAGCTTTTCACCTGTGTTGTGATTAAAAAGCTTTGAAAAGCTCAGAAAGCATAGTTTTCTCCAACATTGTTTTCCTCATTTCTATGAAAGACTGTTATGAAGTTTCAAGTGCAAAATTAGATGCTAATTTGATTCTCTACATTATGGAGCACTATGTAACACAGCATTGGGATATGGGCTTATCTAGAGGGATTTTTCTGAGTAATTGCTGCTTTGTTTTTTCTAAATTATCCAGAATAGAAATAACTGGCCGATTTGAGGATAGGCAAATCAATATCAGATATTCTTTAGCTAGCACCAAAGGTATCTTTCTATTTTGGAAATATTGAACATTAAAAAAAAGAGAAACTTTGCCTCTTAAATAATAAATATCAGATAACAGTTGCCTTAGGAAATAAGAAAATTAGGTATGCTCTATTTTCTTACATAAAAAGAAATTCACCTTCTTCAAATACTTGCTAGAAGTCCTCTCTGGCTAGACCTGTCAGCATTTCCAAATGGAGGCATTGAAAATGGAACAGATTTCTAACTAATTATGACCAAAACTGAAGGCAATGTGTAATCATTTTCCAACTAAAACTAATTAGATTACAATTAACTTATGTGACTATATAAAATACAAGTTTCCTTAAGGTTTTGTGTCTGCCTCTGCTCTTTTCTTAGTTTTTGTTTTTGTTTTGTTTTTTTATTTCTACCTGTCCTAAATTCACTGACTTTTCATTTGCACTTTGAAAGAATTATCACTTAATTTATCAATTAATCATCACATTTTAGCAAATCTTCTCATTAAATATATTTGCTTTTCCTTTGGAATATCTTTTCCTCTAACATAATTTTAGTTTTCCAGTTTTCAGAGTTAATCTGCTCCATATATTCAGTTTCCCAAACTGTGAACCCTGAAATTATATTCATGTTTGCTATCAGTACCAATTGCCTCACATCTCTTCACGGGACCACTTCTTAATTCTTTTACGCATCCGTCTGTAATTTGCTCACATTCCTGTCACAAAGGGGAGAACTTATCCTTTATCATTCTGTCACCAAATATGTAATTATTGATGTCTTTCCCTCACAGTGACCTGTGTTGAATACCACTAGCTAATACTGGTTAAGAAAATCTTCTTCTCCTCTTCCCCCTCCTCCTCTTCCTTCGTTTTTGATTGTTAAAATTTAATATCTCTTTTGTTCACAATGCTACATTCATTTTTGATTGTTGACATGTATCTCAATCTATATTTCATGCCACACCCTCCACCAGATTTCCAGTGTCCTTTATCAGCACCTTTTCCCCTCTTTCCTTCCCACACCCTTGACAGTCCTGCCCCTGCCCAGCAATCATTGAATTGCGTCCAGAGAGTTTTCCTGGGGTTTATCAATGTGTTTTTTGTTTGTTTGTTACCTATCACTATATTTCACATATGAGTGAAACTACCTTATATTTCTTTTTTTTTTTTCTTTCTGACTTACTTCACTTAACAATTCTTGCAAGATTGTTGTAAAGGGCACACTTTCTTTATTTTTATTTTTTTCTTTTTAGTAATTGCATAGAATTCCATTGAGTATACATACCACACTTTCTTTACCCAGTCATCTGTTATTGGGCATTTAGCCTATTTCCATGTGTTGACCATTGTGAACTGTGCTCTTATGAACATTGGAGTGCAGATATTGTTTTTTTCACTGACTAGAGACTTTGTATCCTCTGGGTTTATGCTCCAGAGTGCAATTGTTGAATTGAATGATAGATCCATTTTTATTTGTTTCTGGAATCTCCATACTTTTTTCCAATGTGGTTCCACCAATTTAAATTCCCACCAACAGTGTAGGAAGTTTCCCTTTTCTCCACACCTCCTCCAACACCTGCTATTTCCAGGAGTTTTTTGCTTGTTTGTTTGTTTGTTTGTTTGTTTTTATATAGGGCATTCTCACTGGTGTGAGGTGGTATCTCATTGCAATTTTCATTTGCATTTCTCTAATGATGAGTGATGTAGAACAGTTTTTTCAGGTATCTGTGGGTGGAAACTTAATCTTTTAAATTTGTGTTAATGAGATTAAGAACCTGTCAGTATCAGCCCTTATACAGAAAAGGAAAATCATTTCTAAAGGCTCCTGCTATTCAAATAGAACATTTTAGCTTTTGGTAAAAATCACCATCCTCCTTGCTCTGTTTGCCTCCACCTGAAGAACAAGTCCTTCTCACCTGTGACAAGGGCAGTTGCTTCTCTTGCCCATCAGCAGATCCCTGCTGAGTTTCTGTTAGCACTGCCAAGTTCTAAGCACCAAGTGGAAGTGGCCTGCAACATCTGCCAAACACCTTCGAGTGCCCAGACATGACAATATGTCTACCTGCAGATGCTACCCTGAGAGTCCATATGGAATGGAAAGATGCACTTGCTCCAGAAGAACTGAGTACATTTCAATACAAAACAGCTCCCATCACTGGTCGTCTCAAATTCCCCTGTATGTGGAGAACAGAGCAGAAGCATAGAATGAGAGTATGTTCAATTATTTAACTTATCTGGAAGAAAGATTCCAGGTGGTGAGGGGAGATCTGAGCAGTAAAAAAACCTAGCGTTAACCTCGTAGGTGGTCAGAGCAGGTGCATACACAGGTGACAAAAAAAATCGGAGTCCTGAAAACATCTCTAAATCTAAAAGCATTCTACTTGAAATGTTGGAAATGCCCCCTGTAGACATGCAGCACTTTGCAGGTCTTCTGCTACTTGATTAAAGAAAGGGATACAGTTTAAAATGTCATCAGTATCACCTTAGTGTAAAAGGATTTTCAGTTTTTCTAGTGAAATTCAGCATATTTTTATGTGGTAAGTCAAAAGATATTTTTCACCCATAAAAATGGAGAAAGAATGATGAGGGAATGAGGAATGTATAATATGATATAAACGGATGTTGAGATACGTAAATTAGTACACTTAAAATCTATGTTAATGTCATAAACCAAAGGTACTGCAATTTTTTAAATGGTTAAAAAATAATTTAAAAAAAGAAGAGAAATAATGATTGGGAGCTATAGTTTCAAATGATGAGACCACTGAAGAAGACTTTGACTGGTGGACACACTGGTCCAAGTACAGCTCAATATGAAGACATAAGGACTGATACAATTGGCATTGCTTTCTCCAAATACTGGAATCTTGGACATGGTCTTTTTCTACTCCAGTTGCTCTATGGGCAGACATTGCTAAGAAACGGTACTGAAACCTTGAGTTTTATTTTAAATCATTAATCGATCACATTGATTTGAGCAATTGATTTATTTCTTGTTTTTCATAATAACTAGATTCAATCAGAGCTAGATTCTTCACTCATGGGGTATCAGCCCTGTGGTAGGTATGGTCTCGTGTTAAATTCTCTGTCTTGTAATGTGTGTCCTTGTATATAGATTACCATAGTTTCTGTCATAGGTTTATAGTCTCTGGGAAATCTACAAGTAGTGGATTTATCAAGCTGACATTTTTAAAAAACACTGGAAAAGATGATAAATAAGAAGGAAAAAAAATAGTGATGCCAGACTCAAGATGTAAGCTTTGTAACCTAAGAATAGCACTTTGGTATAACTGGTTTCTTGTTTTTCTCAAGGAGACTATCGAGAGGTTGCAATGGACAAAGTTTAGGTCCTATTCAAGTAAAAAAAAAATACAAACAAACAACTGAGAGTAAAAAGATGATTAATTCCAAAGATCACATACCAGATAGGGGTTCTGAAACAGCCCATTTATTTAACAGAAACTACAAAATAGTAACGAAAATAAAGAAAGCATTATGCCAAAAAAAAAAATTATTTTCTTAAAAGTAATGGATGAACATTTTTTGATGTAAGAAAATGTACTTCTGAAGAAGTGTGTACCTCTCTTGTGTTTTCAATTGCAAACCATCTGTAATACATATACAGGAGAAAATCTCCTTTTATATGTGAAATAGTTATTCACTTTTAATATGAAATTTTAAGCATTTTACTTATTCATTTGCTGTTACACAACACTGACTTCTTTAGCTTATTGAAGTATAATATACAACAAAAATTATTAATCTCAAATTCACAATTTGGTGATTTTTTTTTAATTTCACATAATATAAAATCTACTACATAAATTTTGATTTATAAAATCAGTGGGTTTTTTTTTCATTTTTCTTTATTTACTTTTCAATAAAATTGTGGATTCATCATCACAAAGATTCTGTGTCCAATGGACTTCACAGGAAGTTTGTTTCAGAATTTGGCATCACCCATGCCAATCTTCCATGGACGTGAGCTACCTAACCCCAGGATGACTCCTGATTTTCACTAGGATTCATTGTGTTGTTCTCGGCTTTTTTTTTAATCTAATAAGCACATAGAGTTCAGTTTCATCTCAACCATAAACACCTTCAATTTTAAGAAGAGCTGTGTGTTCCCTCTGGTTCCAAAGACCCTCTTATAGCTGGCAAAGATGGCCTTGAACCACAGCTTGCCAGACATATATGTCATTTTAGAAATCTGGTTCCAAGCAGGCCTCCACAGGTTCCAAAATCGCAAAAAGAGCTGGTTATTATTATACTCATAATGTAGAACAATTATTATCATTATTTAATTTCAGACTATTTTATCACCCCAAAAGGAACTCTGTTTTGATTAAAAAGTCAGGTCCTCCAGGCTGGGCAACATTTAATTATTTTCTGTATGAATTTACCTGTTCTGGACATTTCATATAAATAGAATTGCAAATTATGTGATCTTTTGTGCCTGGCTTTTTCTTGAAGTTTAGACATATTATAGAATGTGTCTGTGCTTTGTTCTTTTTTTATGGGTGAATATTAGTCCGCTAGGTGGTAAGCTCACATTTTGTTTATCCAGTCACTCGTTTATGGACATTTGGATTGTTTCCATTACTTGGGTGCGGTGAAATGTGCGGCTCTGAAGATGTGTATATCAGTTTTTGAGTGGATGTTGTTATCATTTCCCTATGTGTGCTTGTGCATTAGAATAGAATTATAGAATGCTGGATCATACTGCAATTCTATATTTAATTCTAATTTTTGAAGAACCACTAATCTGTTTTCCATAGACCACCATTTTCATTACCAATGTATAAAATTTCTCACTTTTTACATCCTTGTCAACATGTGTTATTTTCAATTTTGTTGTTGCTATTTTCTATTTTTCATTCTATCAGTCCTGAAAAGATATCTCACTGTGTATGTTTTTTTAATTTAATACTTATTGGTAAAAATTTAATTTACAAAATAATATAAACCCATATGTGTAGTTTTCCATTTTCCATTCCCTCAATCCCAAATGGTAACTTTAATTCTGTTGTTAAAACCCAAGGACTGATTTTTGTTTCATCTGTTCCTTTGCTATGTTTCTTTATATTCCACATATGAGCAATACCATCCAGTTTTTGTCTTTCTTCTTATTTTAATCCCTTTCTATATATGTCATCACAAATGACAGGATTTCATTATTAAGGGCTATGTAGTATTCCATTGTGTATCTATACCACATTTTATTATCCGTTCATCTGAAGATGGACACTTTCAATGTTTAAAATTCTTGGCTATTATAAATAATACTGAAATAAATATAGGGGTACACATATCTCCACACTTCTTTCGATGAGGGTTGTACCAATTTGCATTCCCACCAAAAGTGTAAAAGGGTTCCCTTTGATCCACATCCTCCCCAACATTTGTTGTTTCCAGACTTTTGGATAATAGTCAATTTCACAAGTATAAGGTGATATCTAATTGTTGTTTTGATTTTCATTTCCCTAATAACAAATGAGAAAGAACATCTTTGTGTCTATTGACCATCTGTATGTCTTCTTGGAGAACTTTATATCCAATTCTTCAGCCCATTTATTGATTTTTTTTAAAAAATTCTTTTGTTGTTTTATGAGGTCTACATATATTTTGAATATTACCCTGTCAGATATATGATGTGCAAATCTTCCCCCAGTCATCAGGTTGTCTTTGTTTTCATGGTGGTTTCTTTTGCCATGTAGGAGCTTTTTAGTTTGATGTAGTCCCATTTGTTTTTATTTCCCTTGCCACTGGACTTGAGTCCCCAACACCTCTTAAAGGCTGATGTAATGGAATGATTTGCCTATTTTATCTTATAAGTATTTTATGGTTTCTGGTCTTATATCCAAATCTGCAATCTATTTTTAATTAATTTTATGTATGGTGCTAGAGAGTGGTCTAGATTTATTCTTTTGCATGTGGTTGTCCAATATTCATAACACCATTTATTGAAATATTTTCCCTTCTCCATCATGTACTTTTGGCTCATTTGTCATAAATTAACTGATCACATATGAGTACTCCATTTCTGGTGATTCAGTCCTATTCCTGTGATCTATGTTTATGTTTTTATTCTAGTACCATGCAACATTGATCACTATTGCTTTGTAGTACAGTTCAAGATGGAAGTGGGTGATACCTCTGAGCTTTGTGGTAGTTGTTGTTCTTTTTAATCTCACTATGGGGTCTTCTGTTACTCCATACAAATTTTAAAATTTTTGTTCTATTTCCTTGAAAAATGTCATTGGGATTTTGATGAGGATTGCATTACACCTGTATATTGATTTAGATAAAATGACCATTTTAACAATGCTAATTTTCTCAAGTCATGAGCCTGGAGTATCTTTCCATCTCTTCGTATCTTTCGCTATTTTCTATTAGAGTTTCTTAGTTTTCATTGCACATACATCTCTTTTATCTCCTTTGTTAAGTATATTACAATATATTTAATTCTTTTTGCATCTATTATAAAATGTGTAGTTTACTTGATTTCATTCTCTTCCATTCTATTGATTACATATAAAAATGCAAAAGACTTTTGTGTATTGATTTTGCAGCCTGTCACTTGATTGTACTAATTGCCTAATGCTAGTAGCTTATTGATGGAATTTTTAAGATTTTCTAATATAGTATGTCATCTACAAATAGTGATTTTTTACTATTTTTCCATTTGAATTTCTTTTATTTCTTCTTCTTGTTTAGTTGCTTTAAGACCTCCAGTATGATGTTAAATACAAGTGATGTGAGTAGACAGCCATATCTTATTTCTGATTTTAGAGGAAACACTTTCAGCTTTTCACCACTGAGTAAAATTTGTGAGTTTGTCATACATAACCTTTATTATGACGAGGTATATTCATTCTATCCCAATTTTATGTAGAGTTTTTTTAAAGGAAAGATGCTGGCAAGAATGAAGGCAGTAGGTGAACAAGTGGGAAGAAAGAAGAGGAAGAAGCATTTTTATTTAGTTTATTTCTAGTTGTGCATTATTTCTAGTTGCTTCCCCTGGACCTGAGATGTGAACCTGGGTCCTTGGGATGTATGTGGACTGTGCTCAGCTGGAGGTGACGGATCTAATCGCTACATTATAAGGACGTGCTTGAGTTTTTATTATAAGTGGATGCTGAATCTTGCCAAAAGCTTTTTCTGCATCCATTGATATAGTCATATGATTTTTCTTGTTCTTCTTGATGTGATATGTTACATTAATAGATTTCATATGTTGAATCATCCTTGTATTCCTGAGATAAATCCCATTTGGTCATAATGGATGAGGCTTTTGATGTATTTTTGAACTTGGTTTGTTAATATTTTGTTGAGAATTAATGCTCAGTAGAGAAACTGGTCTTCAATTTTCTCTTTTTGGTGATATCTATCAGTTTTCGGTATTAGTATAATGTTAGCATCATAGAAAGTGCTTGAAAGCATTCACTGTTCTTCATGTTTTGGAAGAGTTTGAGACGGATAGGTATTAATTCTTTCAAGTTTTGGTACAACTCATTAGTAAAACTGTCTGATCCTGGGCTATTATTTGGGGAAAACTTTCCATTATCTCTTCAATTTCATTGCATGTGATAAGACAGTCTTGGTCAGGTTTTCTGTTTCTTCCTGATTTGGTCTTGTTAAGCCGTATGTTTCTAAAAATCTGTGCCTGTCCTCAAGATCATCTAATTTATTGGCATATAGTTGCTCACAGTAGTCGCTTACGGTGTTTCATATTTCTAAATACTTGCTGTATCTTCTCTGCTTTCCATTCTGATTCCAGTTTTAAAAGTTTTCTTCATTTTTTTCTTAGTGAACCTAGCCAAAGGTTTGTCAATTTTGTTTATATTTCCAAAGAATCAGCTTTTGGTTTAATTGCTCTTCTGCATCATCTTTGATTTTTTTTTCATTTTCTATAATTTTTTTTGTCCTACTGACTTTTGACTTCAATTGTTCTTCTTCGTCTAGGCACCTTAGATGTAGGGTTGCTTTCAATTTTTCTTTTTTGTTTTGTTTTGTTTTGTTTTTTGTTTTTTAGGTAGGTCTGAATTGCAATAAATGTCACTCTTATTGCTGTTTTGACTGCATCCCATAAGTCAGGTATCTTGTGCCTTCATTCTTGTTTGTCTCCAATTACTTTTCAGATTCTCCTTTGATTTCCTCTTTTACCGAAGAATTATTCAGAAGCATGCTAGTTAACCTCCATCTATTTTGGGAATCTTCCAGCTCTCTTTTTGAAGTTAACTTCTAATTTTAAGTCATTTTGATCAGAAAAGATGTTTGGTACGGTTTCAATCTCTTCTTTTTTAAAGCACTTTATTTATTTTATTTAGTTATTTAGTTGTTCATCTTGATTGATTCCCTGCAGCCCCGGAGTGTCAATTTGAGTCTTTGGGATATATGAGGACTGTGCAGTTTGAACTTTACCACTAAGTCACCAGAGTGCACATAGGATACATTTTTTATTTCCATTTCTTTACTTAAGTTTTTTTCCATTTTTTATTGTAATAACTTTGTTTTACAAATTAAAATAAAGTCACTTGGATAGCTTTCCCATATGTGCAACTTCCCCATGATATCAGTCTTTGTAAATTTGTTGAGACATGTTTTGCTTTTCCAATATATGGTCTATGTTTGAGAATGTTACATGAGAACTTGAAAAAAAAATGTGAATTCTGTAGTCAGTTGTTGAAGTGTTCAGCAAATATTTATTAAAAGCCTATATTTTAATTTGTCATTTAAAGCTGTTGTTTCTCAGTTAAATTTTGCCATTTTGATCTGTCCATTTTTGTAAGTAGGATTTTGAAAGCTTCTACTATTATTGTATTACTGTAGATGTCTCTAGTTCTGATAATAATTGCCTTATCTATTTTGATGCTCCTTCATTTACCTCCTATATACTAAAAAGTGTTATGCATTCTTGCTGAACTGACTCCTTAATCTTTATATAATTTCCGTTCCTGTCTTTCATTATCTTCTTTAGTTGGGAGTCTACTTTTTCTGATATATAAGTATTGGATCTCTGCTTTTTTTTTTTTTTCTGATGGGGGAACCTAGTGTTTGTTGGATTCTCTTTCAGCCATTGATGTTGAGTCTATGTTTATCTTTTGAATATAGATGTCTCCTGAATTCAGGAGAAAGTTGGGTTATAAATTTTAATCTATTCGGTCACTCTGCCTTTTGAGAGGTGAATTCAACTCATTAATTTTAGGGTAATTATTGATATGTAATTGTTTAATATCATTTTGTTCAGTGTTTTCTGGGAATTGTTGCAGACAGTACCTTTGTTTTTTCTCTTTCTTTTCTTAGGTGATTTGAAAGCAATTATCTTGTGTTTGGGTCCCATTTTCATATTCTTTGTTTTTTCCCTGGAGGCATGTTTCCAGGTTACTCTGGGTTTACATAAATTATTTCATACCTATTATGTTTTTATTTGAAAGTAATTTAGGCTTAGGCTCATTCTGTCTATATTTTTCTCGCTTCCCCCACATTTTATATTTTGTTGTTTCACTGCTTTCAAACTGAGTTTATTTTCATTTTATAAAACTTTCTTTAGTATTTCTCATAAAGTTGATTTCATGTTAATGAATCTCTTTAACTTTGCTTGTCTGAAAAGCTCTTTTTTATACCTTCAATTTTAGGTGATATCTAGCAGGGTAGAATATCTTTCATTGGAAGTTCTGTCTTTCAGCATGACATTTTCTTCTGTTCTACAATGTTTCAACTAAGAAACGTAGACAGTCTTAAGGGAACATCTTTGCATGTTTGTTTTTATCTAGCTGCTTTTAAAATTCTCTCTTTATCTTGTATTTTTGGTCATTTTAATGATGATGTGTCTTGGTTAAGTCTGTATCCTTTGTTTTGGACTCTTTGAGTTTCCTGAGTCTGGATGTCTGCTTCCTTCCTCAAGCTAGGAATATTCTCAGCAATTGTTTCTTCAAAATTATGACCACTTATCCCTATGTTCTCCCTCTGGAAACCCTCCGGATGTATTGTTCTTTTTGATGGCATCCCATAGGTCTTGTACATTATCATTTTTAGGTCTTTTTTTCCCTCTTTGCTGGTCTATTTGAGTGCAATCACCATTCCTCTGCCCTAACTTCTATTTCATTAGTTCAGTTGTAGGCTTCCTCCAGCCAACCCTTGAGTCCCTTTCGTTAGTTCAACTGTTTTCTTTAGCTCCACGAATTCTGTTTTAAACGGTCTCATATTTTTTCTATTTTTGCTTGCAGTTCTCTTTTTGTTCTTCCATTGTTTTCTTGGTATCAGTGAGTATCATTAAAATTGCTGATATAAAGACTTCATTAGTTTAATTATGTCTTTTGCATTCAGACTTTCCTTTGGAGTTCTGTTGAGTCCATCATTTCACATACATTTCTCTGTATCTGTTATACTTGGCATTCTGCCTTTACTTCTGTGGGTTAGGCTTCCCCAAGGAAAAGGTGTTGTGGTAGGACATTGAGTTGCACAGAATAGAACTGGGTGTTTGTCTGGAACACTGAACGTCCTTTGTTTTATGATCTCAATACCCATTGGATTTGTTGAAGCTCTACGGTGAGCCCTGTATTGAGGCCCGAGAGGCCAGCTTATTGGGTTGGAGTTGACATACACAATGCAGATGTTTCCTTCAGAGTCAAAGGCATGAACTACAAAGTCCATGGAGAGAGACCCAACAGTTACGGATCCATCCAGCAAGCAGAACATAGTCCCAACAAAACTTACAGAATAGAGAGAACTGTGAGCTGTTGTTAGTGGTTTCCCTTGTGAATGTACCTCAGTTCTTCAGAGAAGTGGCTGTCCCAGCAGGGCATGGTAAAGAAGCCCTGAGCCTTAGGAGTAGAAATTCAGGAGATATCAAGGTGATAAAAAACTATTTTTGCTGTAGCCATAGACTGGCAGGAGCTACTGTTTGATAGAGCCCTTCCTGTTATTTTCCCTGTAAGAGGGATAGAAAGATGAGCTCTTTGCCTGGAAGCAACCAACTATTCATTCAGGTGCTGCATGACCTAGCTGTCTATCCTTACCTGAAATACAATAGTAAGTGCTTGATAATTCTTTATCAGAAATGTAGCAGTAAGTGCTGATTGTTCTGCATCAGTGTGCTAATGCAGAGGTGGTGGGTGCTTCCCCCTGGTAGTTTCACATAATGAGAGCCTCCAGTGTTGGCACCTTGAGGAAGTGGTGTCTCCCATCTTGGTTTCCCAGGGTGCTAGGCCTCCTTCCACCTTATGTCGAAGCCCCACCTCAGTGACTGTAGGAACAAACCCTTTAGCTCTGGGATGGTGTTGGATTTGCCAGTCTTTCTCCCTGCAGTCCCAGCATTACTCCACAGAGTGGTGTTTTCCTGACACTTTTTGTGGAGGCATATGTCTCCTCTCTGTGGACATGCTTGGTCTGTTTCCTTGAAAAGATTATGTTAGTCAGATGAATGTTTTCTTGGTTGGGCTATAGGGACTAGGTGAGTCTGAGGTCTTAATAATTCACCATCTTGGAACTGGATCCTTCTTATTGTGGTTTTGAGTCTCATTTTTCTAGTAATGAGTGTTTGGGAACATCATTCTATGGGTATATTGGCCATTTCTATATTTTCTTTTTATCCGTTCAAATCCCTTGCTCATTTTTAATTTTTTTTAAATATTTGTATGTCAAATAAAGAATACACTGCATATTATGGAGATTAGACTTCCATCATATATATAATTTGTAAGTATTTTCTACCATTCTGGGATTGTCTTCATTTTGTGATAGTATTCTCTAATGCACATAAGTTTTAATATTGATGAAATACAACTTATGTACTTCTTTCTTTTGATCTTTTTAGTCTCCTGTTTAGAAACTGTTACTCTAAATGCATCCAAATATGTTTCATCTGTTTTATTCTAAAGATTTTTAAGTTTTTAGCATTTATTTTAAAACCTTTGATACATTTTGAGTTAACTTTTGTATATGTGTTGATATAAGTTAACAAAGTCATTCTATTAAATGTACATATCAATGGTTCAGCATAATTTGCTGAACAGACTATTTTTCCCCCATCAAATTACCTTACTTTGTCAAAAATCATTTAAACAAAAATACATGAATTAATTTATGGGATCTCAATTTAATTTTATTTTTCTATGTTTATCCTTATGTCAATAACACACTGTTTTGATTAATGCAGTTTTCTTGAAGGTTTTGAAATCAGGAAGTGCTTGTCTCTCAATTTTGTTCTCCTTTTTCATTTCATTGTTTCATTTTATTATTTGGAATACTTTGTGACTTAATATGAGTTGTACAATCAACTGACTATGCAATGGGTCAAGCGATGTCATCGGGGTAAGGTAAAAATGTCACAAAGCTGTTTTTTCAAGACTGAACTGCTTTTATTCTCCCCTAATAAATCTTTCATTGGTTACTTCAGGTGTTTGGTTAATTTCCACAATCTGATAAAAGGTATTTTTTATAGTTTACATTTGTTTACTGATTATTTTTGTGAAAGAATGGACTTTTTGAATTCCTCATCGGCCATTTTTGCTGATGTCACTCAATTTGCTGATTTTTGGAATGCATATAAAATAGTGTAATCACCATTATAAGTTAAAAGTGATGAAAAAGAGTCACAATCAGTGTCTCATTTTAACTTATTCCATAATAATCCTAATATTCTCATAAAATATGGTATAACAAGAAGTGCATAAATGATAAGTTTTAAAGGGAGAAAAAAGAGCAAACATCATAGTTTGGAAAATAGTTCCCAGGAGAATTATGTAAAGGTCATAGAATATGAATAAATATTAATGAACTTATCATGCAAAATTGGAAAAAATGTGTGTTACAACTGAAATATTATTAAAAGACAAGCATTGTAATTAAGGGTTTCCTTTTCCCATGGCAATAGCAAAGAAATTCAGGTTTATTCTCAGCCTTTAGCTAGTTTCTAATCATTCAAAAAATTCAGATTTAATTCTTCTTGCAATAATACTTAAAGACTAAATGAATAGCTAGTTCATTCCTCAAAAGCAATGCATTCAGTCTGCTAAACAGTCATATTTTGCCTAGCATATTCAAAAATGTTGTAGAATCTGTTAAGTTTTTTAAATCTCAGAAACTTGCAGCTAATTGAAAATACTGTCAATTTATTTCTCCTCAGGGAAGTAGATTTTTTTTGGATAATCTATAGACAACTGACATCCATGTTTTTAATCAACCTTTTACCAGATTAATTTTGAGGGACTATGTTGCATTTGAGAACTAGGATCAATGTGGACCTATGGTAGCTACTCCATTTGACATCTACTGTAATGTTATTTGTTCCATGTTACTGAAATATATAAATGCTGCTAGACATTTTGAGATACTAGTTATTCTGATCCATATATCAGAAGTGGGGATACTGTCTCAGTTTTAGTCTCTCAGTGAAACCTCTAAATAAGACTGGATTCAGAAATCACATAGATCTTAATGTTAGTGTGTATTTTTTCTCTAATTTGTGTTTTAAGCTTTGTTTGTAGCAGTGTATATGAAATAAATGTATTTGGGCTACTAAAGATATATAAATTGGTCTATATGCTTATATTATTTTTCTATTCTATAGAGCAAAAACTCTTAAGGTTGGCATTATTCACTTTAATTTCCTTTAATGATGGAAAAATTCAAGAATAAATGAGAAACTAAGAAAGATCATTAGCTGATTGTGTTAAAGAATTGCTTAGTTTTCCATAGATAAATAAGCAGAATAAACATTAAAATAATTCACATGAAGTGTTTTTTAAATGTTGCAAGTTAGTTAAGTAAAATGCCAAAGTAAATTAGGTCATGGATAAAAGAGCATTATAAAATGCACATTAATATTCATACCAGATTATCTTTCCATATGAAAAATGAGTTATAACATACATAAATATATAAGGAATACTTATACACATTATGTCTTCAATAATAAATATATTATACATAGTAGGAGCCGATAAATTGAAATATTTGGCAATAACAGCAAAAGACCAATTTTCCTTATGTTCAGTCCAAATATAAAATTTTTTTAACTTTTTAAAAGTAGAAAGTCTTCCATTTTTAAATTATTTGCACAAACATGTACATTGTCAGATACATTATGGCTTCTCAGTAAAGGCTTATTGAAATAAGCTAAATTCAGATTAAAGTCACTATTTCTTATATTATCATCATCAGCATTATTATTTTGTTCATAAAGAAAGGGATATAATAGCATCACCATACCATTTCTAAGTCAAAAATCCAGAATTTTCAAATGGATATGCTCCTAGTAGACATGAAATACTTTTGACAAGAAAGTAGTTCCCTCAGTTCAGTCAGTTCTTTTTTAAGACTCAGTTTGTTTTCACCTCCTTTATTGTTCAGATTGAATTAAGCACTCCTCTGCTATACTCTGCATTAGTTTTGGTGTCTCTTTCCAATAATGTATAAGTGCTTTAAGAAAACAAAAATTGCACTAATAATTTTTATTTTTTTGTACTTCTGATCCTAGAAACGTAATAGACATTCTACTACTATTTGCTGAAAGAACTGAAAGACTTGTTTTGAAAGATGATGATTCTATTTTATAAATAGAATAACTATTCTTGTATTTAAACCTTATAATATATTTAATAATCAAAGTAATATTGCCTCTTGGATAATATACTATTATCTGTCCATTGATATGACAAGGTGTTTGGGGGGTAGAATAGATGGTTATTTGTTCCTCAGAGAAAATACCTTAAAATGACAAATAAAATATGAAACAGAAATACATATATGATCTTCTATAAGAATAGGAGACAGACAATTTTGAACCATAAAATTAGAAGAACATCTCTCAAATTCTGAAAAATAAGGGTTTAAAAGCAGAAAGAAAGGATATCCATTGTAGCAGATCACAGAAAAAGCTGGCATAACATATTTCTTCATGAGGATGCTCAAAACTAGAATATTTTTTCTGACAAGAGAAATGACCTGTATGAGTTGTTGACCATGTCAGAATTAGTTTGATCCTGAGGAAAAATCAAGAATCCAAAAGACAGCCACATTTGCAGAAAATCGGTAACTGTCAAAGAGGCTGGGCTGAGGAGTGTCCACATTGTGAACATTCTAATAATGCCAAATTTTGAGCCACTGTAAATTAAAGACAAGAAAAACAAAGCAAAACATTGACACCATCATTCTGTGTCATTAGAAGGATCTCTGTTAGCTTGAAACATGGCCCTGGCCCAGGCTAGCACAAATCTAAAACTAACAGATCAGGAAGAAATTATATCACTCGATAAATAGCAATGGTATAGAAAGATCGCACTCTCTCTCTTTCTCTCTCTCTCTGTCTCTCTCACACACACACACACACACACACACACACACACACACCCAGAAGTAAGGAAGGAAAAACAAATGACAAATGAAGAACATTTAACAGAAAAATATCTTGTAAAAATGTGATCATTTTCTCAGGGATTTCAGCACAATTTATGCATTATCAAAGGGCTAAAGGTTAACATGCAAATGTTTCCTACAAATCCACAAGTGGAAGTCTGACAATAAAAACCTGTAAAAGTATATGAAAAAGAGTTAAAAGAAAAAAATGCTGAAGTGAAAATTTAGACTGACGCTACAATGAAAAGTTGTTTTGACCTCATAGATTGGCAAAAATCTGATGTCATCCTGCATTGTACAGGTCAAGGTATGGGGGAAGCAGGCTCTGTCACACAATGTCAGTGAGAAACCAAAATGTACTCCTCTCTAGAAAGAGGAATTTGGTAATATTTTTAAACTTGGGAATTCCATTTCTAGATATTTATCTAATTGAAAACTTACAGACACAGAACCTGATGTGCCAGAAATAGAAATTTGAAGGGTAGGAGACAGCGTCATGAAGAAATTTCCTTTTAGAGGTTTTGTAAATTTTGAGTTTTATCTATCAGTTTGTTTTTAAAGGAAAGGCTCATGTAGAGAGCAAGTGGTACAGCATACTGGAGACAGCACATACTGGAAGTTAGGAATCACACTGTCTAGTTCCAATCCAAATTCTGCCATGTCATGGCTGAGTAACTTTGGGCAAAATACTTAGATTCATTGAAACCTATTTTCCTCATCTTTAAAATGGGCCTCATAGTCTTACTGGCTGCTATTATGAGGACTAAACTAGTACATCTAACGTAATAGAAGAGTGTCTGACATAGCAAGTCACTTTATTTGTGGTTTTCTATGAAGTAACAGAGTAACACACACAGATACACCAGGTATCTGTCCTAAAGCAGAACTGAATTGACTCAGAATCCTGGGATACTTTAGAAAAAGAAACCAAAGTCAAGTGAAATCCAAGACCAGGATTGACTGTTCAGGACAGCAGCCACCTGACCTCTTCTCCTTCTTCCTTCCCCACCCCCTCCACAGTTTTCACTCTTTCTTTAAAATAGAAGAAAGGTCTGCTTAGGTCTCATTTCTACACTAACTTCTCCGGTCTCCTTAAACTAAATAAAGTTGTCACCCTCCTATTACCTCAAATAATCACCTACTATTAACTGAGGCAGAGGGAAATAGACATGTGTAACTGAAGGGGGAATGAGAATTGTTAATAGGAATGAAGAAAATCACTTTTAGCACAGAATAATAAGAAAATTAGTTTTCATCTTTAACCTTCTAGTCAACTATATGCTCTAGCTTACTAAGCACCCTTAAAATACCATCAATTTTGACATTCAGCAACTATTTAAGACAGTATATTAAAACTCTAGCTTCAAATACATTTTGTTTATTTGTTTGGGATGAGTTTTATTTGTAGTATACGGAGTTTTTTCTTTTAGTTTTTTTTTTCTTTTTTTTTTGGTGATTTTGGAGATCTGTAAAGAGTTCTTAAAATTATTACAGAAATTGCCATTTGAAGGTTTCTTAATCGTGAAAGAAGTGGTTATGAATAAGAATGTACAAGTCACTATCAATTTTCTTCAAGCTGATCCATGCCTGTTTATCCTTTGGCCGTATGTGATGACATGCATTACAGTCTATGTGAAAATGCCCCATCCACCAGCAGAAAAGCTTAATAATTTATTTGCAGTCCATCTTCCTCTAGACAGTGCATGCCATGTATTTGCTGAGTTGTGTAAGCTGCTCCCTGGCAGGCACATGGTCTGCTGCAAATGGTTCTTTCTGACGTCTTACCATTTGTCACGGTATTGATACTTTGCCCCTAAATGCCTGTTCTGCATGATCAAAACAAAAGTGGGAAATCAGTGTGTGCTGTTGAGATGAAATGTCATGACCTTGATTATCACTTTCACTTTTGAAGGGAGAATTATAGATGTGAAATGCTTTAGAGTCAGATCCAACACAGTACATCTAATTCAGAAGGCCCATCTCTTTTCTTTGGGTATGTTCTCAGAGACTTCAAGCCTCTGTTCAATGGGACCCTCAGTCATTCTTTGTGGTGTGGTCAAACTCTGTTCATATGCCAGAATCATGTACTGCGGGAATCTCTATATTGGGTAAGGTGAGATGTATTCATAGAAGCCTAAATCAGTTGCATATGGAAGAAAAGTGGAGAAAATTAGTAAATTAGGGGAAGCTTTTTTTCTGTACCTTTTCCAATTAGACTGACTTTTGCTAACTCTACTTTCATTTACAAACATCTTGAAACTTATTTATGTGATAATGTTTTGTTTTAGAATGGAATTCAAATTTAAAAAATGAAAACCTGCCCATTGGATAATAGTTTGAAACCACTCAACTTCCTATATGGCTTCCTTTTTTGCATTCACAGAAAATAGAGTCCAAGGGCAAGTTGTAGAAACACCAATTTTTATATATTTTTTGTCTTCCTAAATCAATAAACTCCAAAAACCTAGGAGCATGTAGCACATGTTTGTGGGGCATCCAACAGAACTGTTGGAAAATAAATCCAGAAGAAAACCAAAAGAATCACTTAAGATTATAAAATTACTCTATGGAATGTCCAGATTCATGTAACTCTGGTTTTATTCAGACTCATGGTTAGTGTTTATTTCCATGGCTCAGAGGAATTGTTTGGCAAGATAAAATTGTTCTCTCTCACTTATTTTCTGCAGAGTTTTCACACGTTGATTAAATGTTGTACCATGCCATCCTGAGAAGCAAAACATTTGAAACTCCTCTGAAGTGTTTGTGCAGAATACTAACAGAATAAGGGGCTGGCATGTTTTCTGAGATGAAATTTTGTTCTTATACTTTTATATTCAGTTTCAGAAAAATCTCAGAATCGTATTCTTGCATATAGAATCACCACATGTCAATCACCTTAAGAGGACATCTTAATGGTCTTTAGAGAAAGAAATCCTTCAAGTATGACTTAACATGTGAACCTGTGGTCAGTGAATGCAACCCATGTAGAGATTTTCCATCATAAGTGATTTTCCTTCTAATGTCTGGCACTATATGTTCATAGTCTAAACCACATTTGTTTTTTCTTGGTTACTACATAGATACATAAACATACATATAGTTATATTCATGTCTACTATATTGAAAAAAAATTAGCTTTAGAACTCTGAAACACACATGGTTCATCTGTGGCAATGTACTATCTGTTTAAACAATCGCAATCCCACCCAAAGATAAAGGTTTCTCTTCCTGTTGACATCACTAGATTCTTGATGGGTAACCTGTAGAGCATGTCAGAGAGCAAGAAGTCTTCCTGTATCTATCTATTCATGAAGTAAATTATTCCAACCCAATTGAATCTATTGTAATTGGTGTTGTTAGAGCAGAGACAAAATGCGCATTGTAAAAGCACATGTTGATCTAGTGCTTCTGTCAGCAAAGAGCTTAAAGAGATTAGGGAGCAATACGGATGGCACAGCAAATGTATCAATCAGATGTGGACACAGTAAAGTACAGATAAAGAAAATGAAAAGGTGAATGAGAAAGAGAATGGGGCAATTCAAAATACTGGGATTATTATGTAAACTTTCGATTTCGAGAGTGAAAAATTACATTTATATAGCCAAAAAAAGTCTATGTGAAGAGTCAAGACCATGAAGTGTTAGAGATTTTATACCTTCTGCATCTAACAAATTATTTTAATGAATTCTAGGACCTTATCTAGGACACAAATTTGACTCTTTTTTTGTCCCTCTCAAGTCCCTCCAGGGTGACAATGTATGTTGCATCTACGGTGAGTAAGTTTATTTCACATCTAAGGAATTCTGAGCTAAGAAACCCAAATCTTTTACCAAGGAAATTTTCTAAATTCTGTCCCAGAGGGTGACACTATTATCTTTGACAATAAACCTGTCCTTTGCTGTAGAGGAAGGTGCTATCTTTATAGAGATAAAGAAGGTGAATTCTGTTTCTATTTAAAGTAGGCTCCATCTGTTTATTTTTGTTATTGTCAGTTTTCTCTACACTTATATAATACCTTACGTAATTCTTACAATGTCTTCCTTATGGGCAGACACTCACAAAGATTTATATACTAGAACCATAAAAATTGAAGTTTTATTGCTTTAATTGATATTTTAGCTAATCAATTGTTTTTTTAAACTTATCATAAAAATTATTATTCCTTCAGCAAGTCTGGACATATATAGTAGTCTTCTCGTTCAAAGAAATTGTCTCACAATACATGTGCATATGCACTATACCGGTACTATACATCTAGGTGTAAGCCTGTTCACTAATACATCACTTGGGTATTATAGAAATACATTGTTCCCTAGACAATATGTTAATTTAATGATAATGGTAGAAAAATATGTTTAAAGTATCTGATAGCACATCTATGTTCATTTATCTCAGAGGAAAGACACATCATTCTTTTCATGAACTGCACATTTAAACAACTACAGTGGAATCAATAACATATTTAATAAACTTGAATTACTGAATACTGGTGACATATTGAGGTACCACTCTCTAAGCTTGAGTAAGGTGAAGCAACAAGTGTCTCACATCTTTGTTTTATAGCGTTAATACTTCATTAGCAATGGGAGAATTATGGACGGTTGTATAATTAGACCCCATAGCTACATCAATAGAAAGTGTTTAATATGACTCTATGGTGAGCAATGCTCCCTGAAACCAGATACATTGGCAGTGGGGGTTAGAAGTTAGTTTTCTAGCTAACATAAATGTATTATATCAGTTGGACAGAAAAAAATTGCAAAAAAGTCTTTTCTCAGTACGAGTTTTGAAAGTAGCACTATTAGAATTTTTACTCTTGAAAAATATTGAAGTTTCCTTCAAAGCAATCCCCAGTTGAAAAACAATACCTTTCTTGACTAAGAAAATTTGATACCTTAGGGCCACTGAGTCTAGAATTTTCATCGTTAATACTAAATTGTTTTGCTTTCACATTCAGTACTGAAGAAACCTGGGGTTAATTATTATATTATTCTCATTTACATCAAAGATGTTTCTTTGCTCCTAGGGCTTTTAAATTTGAGAAACTCATTTTAAAGGAATAGGTAATATGTATTAAAATTAATAAAACGATGTTTTCAAACATTTCTTCATGTAGTTCTTTAGCTAAAAATTGTGTTCTATTAGTTGAATCAATATATTGAAAAGAAAGACTATAAAACATAATTACTAAATATTGTAGGAAATAGATTAGGTCAAAGAGAGAGCCTTTTTACAAAGATTGTCCAGTGATTTTCATTATCAAAAGTATAAGTAAGGCAATTAAATGTGTAATTTGAGAGACAGGGATGTTTTCTGATTTAAGGTTCTTACATGTCATTATTCTCACATAGGAATGTAAATATTGATAATTTTTCATCTTTTACAACTAATCCCACAAGTTATTATGCATATACATGTGTCAAAGGGAAAGCTAACTCGCATCCATCTTCTTATATAAATACAATAGGAATAGGAAATGCAATAGGAAGGAAAGAAGGACCAAAAAAAAAGGAAAAAAATTCTCCTTGTGATGAGACCTCTTAAAGTTTACTCTCATCATTTAAGAGTTAGCTTATATCAGTGGAGTAATCATTTCACAATATGTGTAAATCAAACCATCATACTGTTTACCTTATACTTATAGAGTAATATATGTCAATTGTTTCAATAAAACTGGAAAAAGTCTTTTAAATAGTAGTTAATGTGCTTTCTTAGTATCTAATACAATTAACTATTTTGCCTTTCTGAAAATGTATTCTATCACAGCTCCAGAACAGCAGAAAATGTATTTACTTTGTTCACTTCTTTTTTTTCAGTGATTAGTATATATCAAGCACAAATTTTATTAGATGAGTTACTCTGGTAGTTATTTTGTTCCAATGGAATTCTATTGATAGCAGGCATATTTTTAAGGCACGGATTTTTCAGATGAGTCTCTTCATCTGGAAACTTGAATCTAACCCACCAAGTAGACTAAATAGTTCCATATGTCTTTTCTACTAATTGTTTCTCCAAATGAATACCACTATATCTTGAATAACCTTATTCTGTTCAGTTTATTTTGATAGACACTGTGAATGGATTATTTTCTCATGAAGAAATCAACTCTTTGGGAGGATTTTAGAATATCATCTCCTCTCCTCGACACTTTAAAAATTTTGGTATCAGTGTGTCCTGGTGACCTAGCAGATAAGCCCACTGCTTCCAATCAGCACAGTCTACATACATCTCAAAGATCCAGGTTAATGATCCAGGGCTGAGGGAGCAGTCAAAATGAACAACTAAATGAAAAATAAATAAATGAATTATTCCTCATCTCTCTTTCTGCCAGCTTGCCTATTAACCTTCATTCTTGTCTAAACTTTTTCTTTAAAAAAAATAACATTTCAATAGTTGGTGGTGTTATTCACTTCCTCTGATAAATTACTTACGCTAAAGGATCTGCATTGAAACTTAAGGTTAAATAATTTAATGGATATACAGACTGTAAGATAATATTTAGTTAAAATTTGGCAATGGTTTATCATAATTATAATTAATAAAACTCATTTAAGAACTAGACAAAATAATTTAATCAATGCATCTATAGATTACAAATTCCTATGCAACTAGAGTGTCAGTATTTTTTAATCTAATAGCTACCACTGAGCTATACCAAAGTACTATTGTGATCCCAGATGTTTTATTGGACGGAATAGTGGATTAAGTGCTTTTGACACTATCTGCCTTGTGTGTTCCTACAGTCCTGTGTTAATAAAGAGAAATCCATGCATTCCCCCATGACATGTTCTTTTCATCTTGCAGGAAACTTGATACCAAGCACAAATAATGAATGGGGATGATCAAGTATTGGCCATGTATTCTTTGCCTCTGAATTGTCTTCATAAAAACAGAAGTCAAAATATATTTTTTTCTTTATTTGCATTACTAGACAAAATAAAAATACCTATGCATGCAGTTAATATTTATTCACTAAAATTTCTAAAATTAGTTATGTTGGTTGCTAACTTTGATGGTAGAATTCTTTCTATACTTACAAAAATCTTAACTTAAAATTCAATAGATAGGTAATTTCATGTGGCTGCAAATTGTCCATCAAACTAAAATAATTATGCTATTTTCCCAATGTCATCAAATTAGTCTTTAAATAAATATTTAAAATATTGCCAATATTTATTCTAAAATGCTAAAAGAAAAATAAAACTAACATTTTCTATATTATGATCACAATTGTAGAAAGAGTATTTAGAGAAAAATGACTGGAAGGAAGTTAATCAACATACAACCTGTGGCTGTTTGGAATAGTGAAATAGAAAATTTTTCTCTTGTCTTTATTCTCTAATTTTCCTACAGTCAGAAGTGTTATTTAATAAGTATATATATATATATATAATTTATTTTTAAAACATAATCCATTCTGAATTCTTTAATTGCTCTTTTATTCTTCTTTAAATCTCTTCTCAATGTAACTTTTTCACCTCTGTTTTGATCCTTTTGCTTATGTGAACAATGCTTTTTTCTTTATTATTCTTTTTTTCATTTACTTCTCAGAAATTTTTCTGGATACCAACTCCTATCATTTTTCTTTTAATCTGTGAGCTTGCTTTTTGATTCTACTCATTTGGTCTTATCCTACTTCTTTGTTTCCATCCCTGCACTTGATGATGACTTAACCAGTTTGCGCCCACAATCAAGTTGCTATCTCTTTCCTAACCCTGCAGTCTTCCCTGATTCTAAGGATAGAATGTTAAATTAATAGCAAACAAGTAGCTTGTTAATGATGTGATTTATCATCTTCCTATCTGTTCTCTCAAAGATCATTCACAACAATAGAGATTCTATTGACTCTGCAGCCCCAGTGGAATTATTTTCCATCTATACACCCCAGAGGATACTGGTCAGCTTCTTTTGCCTTTGTTGCATTATGGAATTAATATATACTCTTCCTTCTTTCACCTTATATTCTGGTTTCTATTTTTATTACTCTCTCCTTTACCTTTTTACATATTGCTTCAGCGTCATCATGAAACCTTTCCAAACATTTTTTTGTTTTTCCAAACATTTGAAAATTCTGTGACTTTGCACAGTACTAGAGGAATTCCTTTACAAACAAAGTAATAAACGCTAAGTTCAGTGTGTTTATTAACGGACCAATCCATGGCTAGCTGACTTTGGTAACTGACCCATCCTCTCTTGACTGTGACCCTTGTTGATTTCCAAATAGAGAAAAACTTGCTTTCACAGCTGCTGTGGGCATCAAGTTGAATATAGTGCCAGAAAGTGTTCTCTAAACTCTAAAGACTTCCCACCCTGCTCTTTGATCCATACCTGTCCTTACCTTTTCCCTCAATATTTTCCACTCCCTTCACTGAACCTTATCTTCCAATCACTGAGGAGAATGTGATTAGCTGAAAACGTATGCTATTTCTTATCTGAAACAGTGTTAATCTCTCTCACCCTGACAAATATCTCTTCTTCCTTCAAATCTCAATGTCAATGTGTGCATCTACAACACACTTCCCTTACACCCTTTCCAGCCTCACTTCTTCCATAGCTGGGACAGGGGCTTCCTCTGTGCCTCCCCACTTCCCTAAGTATTTTATGATTCTTCTTTACAGTCTTCATCAGTTCACATAGCTCTGACTTCTTGGAAGGTAGAGTCTTAGTTTTGTTTTTTCTCTCCATACTCTAATGTCTAATCAAGTTTCTGTTATATTAAAGACAATATATATTCACAAGATACATGAAAATGAATGAATTACATGAAAATAACTTGCAGAAAAGGATTATTTAATCTTACTTTTAATTGCATTGGATTTAAACACAGAAAGTGGATAGATAGATAGTAAGTGGGGGTGGAGAGAGAGAGAGAGAGAGAGAGGAGAGAGAGAGAGAGGTTTTCTGCATGGGTAATGCATATTTGTCATCAGAGGCCTATTCCACCATCTATATACAGAACATCACACTGTGTATAGACCTTTCTTACACTGAAACAGCATTCTATTTGTTTCCTGAGAGGAAAGACCATGAATTTTAGGGGTGCTACTGAATTCTTGATGCAAGAAGGGAAAAATATTATCCAAATATGAAATAATTAACATGAAGTGTATGTAATTTCAAAAGGGAATAATTTGACTAGAATGTGTAAACCTGCAAAAAGGAAGCCTAAATAATTACACTCACTTCTAGACAGTTTCTTGAATTGGATTCATATTGAGCTAAGGCTATCTGAATTAGAGGCAGCTGTATAATCCAAGTGTTGTGCAGCATACAAAATCAGATTGAGTGCTTGAGTGTCTGCACCCTAGGAAATTGATTTGACGACTATGTCAATTACTTCTGGCACCAAGCTTTCTGTGGGTTGCATTACAACTGCTCTTTTGGTCAGCTGTGACTGCGTCCCCATCCACGCCTATTGTTTTAGATTTATTTACTGCAACGGCAGTCATAAATCATGGACTTTTTTCTATACCATCTGGAAACTCTGGTGTCATTGTTTGGGTCACTTTTGATTATTCACTCTTATTCTCAGCTACTGCAAGGCTGATGTATCTTGAATTATGAAAGTCTTCCTCCACAATATCTCCTTCTTATGAGCAACTTTCAGCATCCACATATGTTTATTTTATCCAACACATAAATGAGTAAAGTAAAAAGCATATTCTTTAATCCTCCAGGGAATTATTCCTTTGCCTGCTATACTGATTTTTTTTTTTTTTTACAGCTCACAATTTGTCTAACAATGTGCTTGTTAACCCACTATTACATTTCTATCATTCTCACAAGGTCAAATTTAACAACTTAATCACAAGTGATGAACATGTAATTTTTCCAATAGTCTCACCCAATCTCAATCACTAGTAGAATATTCCATTTTGAGCCTAAAATTGTAGTGAAGACTATTTGCTTGTTTTGCAAATAGTTCTTAAGCAATGAGGTAGCCATACTTTTTGCCTCTTTTTATTCTGATGTATATCAGTCTAAAAATGGGTTAATTATTATAATATTTTCCTGAAAAGCTCACCAGAAAACATCTTAGCAATGTTCTTTTTCTAACCAAATGATGCTGAGGCCTACCTGTATCGACAGTGTCAGCAAATTACTTTCATTTTACACAGATGGTTCACTGGCGGTCCAGATCAAATCTGAAACTGTGCTATCAAGCAGTTTTTATCCAGAGAAGTAATTTGAATATTGGAATTTTGTTGAATTTCCAAGGCCACAGCTGCTTGCATCTGACATCTGCTTCAATTTTTGAGCAGTTTTTTTTTTTTTTTTTTTTTTTCTGGCAATCCCAAGGTTGAGTTTTGTAGGTCTGTGTTTATATCTACTTAGTCCACACCGAGTATCCCTCTCTAAATAGTGTAATAATTCACATAGTACTATGTGTTATAGAATGCTGACTGTTTTCTATTGCTCCTTTTTCATATTAAATGATACCTTAACTATGATCGAGGAAACCTCTATTTTTCTACAATATTTCCCCATTCAAAAAACTTCATTAACTATCATTCGTTAGAGTTACTATCATATTTTAAGGAAGATGAATGAATTGACATTGTCAGAATTCTTCTAATAATAAGAAGTCTTCAATAAACATAGGGTTGCTACACAATTTTCTCAATACTGAAAAATCCTAGAGAGACTGAAGATACAAGGGCACCTCGTTTTCTTTCAAGACAAAGCCCCAATGAATGTTGTCTAATTAACTTTACATCTTGATATACCAAAACTACCATTTCATGTATTAGACAGCAGCGCCTGCTTGCATAATGTCATGTCAAATCAGATCAGATCGCTTTATGTTATGTTACATATGCTGTGTTCCAATTGATATGATATGATCAAGGCAACATAGTAGATATTTGAAAAATGTGTATCCTGTTTGATGCTTTGCCATCACCCTTTCAAAATGCAGTTTGACACAATCACTGTGTCACACAGCAAAAATTATGGTTTGAAGTAGTAGCATGGTCCAGTAATTGCTTGTTTCTAAATGATTGTTAATTTACCTATAAGGCCCAAAGATCCACAGAGTGCTAGTTGTTAACATATTGTCATATTTCTAGATCATCTAAGTAACAGACATTGCAAGAAGCAAAGAATAATATAACAAGAGCACCTGTGATTTGCTATCCAAAAGAAGTATAAAAAGCACACCATTTTCTCTTTGTTGTTAAAAAGGTGAATATTATTGTGTTGTGCCTATGCTTTTAAAGAAAAACATAATAAAGTATATTGCTGGCAAGGTGTGATATTACTTTAGAAATGTGCCTACAATGTTCTCGTCTCCCTTTTCTTTCCTGCCAATTTACAAAGCTAAGGTAAAAGATAATGAAAAATTTAACTGACTGGTGGTGTTTTTTGGTTCAAAGCTCCAGGAAGAGGTGATTCCTTGTTCTTTTCCTATGATCATTTGCAATTCTTTTCACTGGATTTTTCAGAGAAAGATAATCAGAGTATTTGTCTCTAAGTATTTCATATATAACAGGTCTTTAAATTATGTCAAGGTAAAAAAGAGGAAATGGAAGCAAGACTAGTATTGAAGGACTTTCCAGTCAAAAGATTGTATTTTAGATCTTCACAACCAAAAAAGATGTGGAAAGCCAAGGAGATGAAGTGATAGTACAGAATCCCGAAGATTAAAATGGGATGTTCAAAGAAGGATAGATAATATCTCTTGTCCATTGACAATAGTGGCTGCTGTTGAACAGAAAACAGTGCCAAGAAAGAAAAATTGTTGAAATTCAGAAGGCTCTGAAAACAAAACATTTCTCGTTTCTTGTTCTGGTTTTGTTTTAAGCTCACTAAAATAAACCAAAACAATTTTTGATTGCTGCCAATCCTCAAAGGAGCAAGAGTGAATGAAAAAGTAAAAGTGAGTCAGAGAGACATCAAAGAAACAGGCATTATAATGCTGTTTAACCTTTTATTAAAATTGCTATTGTATGGCAATGCATAAAACAGTGGATATTGGGCTCATTACATCAATACTATCTTGGCACTTTCTGAGGTCACACCAGTCATCTTTTATTCATGTTGTCACTGAGAATGGAAGTTATGCTAATAGAGCTGGGTCAGGCACACCAAGGCATAAGGAGAGGTTGAACATAAATCCCAGGCAGCAGGCTCATCAACAATCAGGACTGTGGCAATGAAGCTGCACCAAACAAGGGCAGAAGGGCCCACTTTGAAATCTTTGTCCTCTGTCCCTCAGATGACCAAATGGCAGGCAAATCCCATGTGATCTATTCATTCACATGCTCGTTCATTCATTCATTCAGGTCCACTAACAAAACAAAAAGGGCAAAGTGTAAATAAGCATCCTCTGTCAACCATCTCTAAGATAAGGAATGTCTGTATCATTCATACAGTTTTACAATACATAGTTGTGCCAGATTTGTGTTCAGAGAAACAAAAAAGCATAAAACATTACCATGTCTTTTTAGACATTTAAAGATTTACTCATCTTAAAATTTACCATGATTTTACTCTCTTTCCAGTTCTTCCTTTTAGTTCAGCAATTTCTAGCATCTTGGTTAAATAAAGCTTAATTTATTTTGTCTATGGTCACTTTTCATTATCTGTGTTGTGATGATAAATAACTGAGATAACATTCAAAGGGAGACATTTCAATAGTTTTCAATAGAGTATTATTTTCTCTTAGCATGCTTAAAAGAACACACTGCCTATGATAAATATTTTTAAAGAATTTTCTTTAGTAAATCATGCATACAAGTTTAAATAATTTCAAACAATAAAATGATTTTCAAAAAAAGTTACTATAACTGCTTATTTTTTAATTTATGCAAGCCACAATTTTATATGTCTCACTAAATGCACATAACATATATCACCATGCATACTTATTACATATGATTACATTTAGCTGATGGGGATAAAACGTGTCCTTTTCCTTGAAAGATTATTAAACATTCAAAAACTATAAAATCTTTACTGATAACTTATAAACTAAAGATTGACATTTTAACATCAAAAGAGACTTTAAATAGATTAGGAGTTCGTTCAAACTATTTCACAGACCATTATACATTAATAATATGTAACACAAATTGATGTTAGAGCTGATGATAAACTTCAATGTATATATTGCTCTTATCTTTTGTAATGAATCTAAATAAAATGTCAAATTGTATAGAATGTATATGGGAACAAATGCTGATAATGTCAAAACCAAGCTTGTCAACAACAGTGTTAAAACCAATGTGCTTAATTAAAAAAGTGAAGTCAATTAAAATCAAAATAACAGTGCAGCATGTACAAATGCTGGAATAATCATTAGGCCTTGCTGAATAATGGAAGAGTATAGAATTTTTTTAATAGAACAGCAGGGGTGATACATTACACAAAGCAACAATCTACAACAATATGACAATCGAATTACTTCAGCCCCATTAGGCAGGTGCAGAGGAATAATTAACATGAATTTTTCCAATGAAAAGGAAAAAAAATATACAATTTTTTTCTAGTAATACTGAAGTTTACACCCCAATCCACCTTACACTAAAAACACAACCCATGACAGTAAAAACCTATACATTTCAAAAAAAAATTGGAGTTGAATACACAAAGGAAGATTTGTTTATTCCCCATATAGATTGAATAATATAGGAAAAGACATATATGGAGCTCTTGTGATAGAATGCTAAATATATAAATGTACTTCGCTTGTATGCATTATTTTGATTTTGAGTTCTAAAAAACAAAATAATAAAGGATTTGCAATAGTTTCTCACTGTCTAATCTAATATGGATATAAAAGGCATTCCATAAGCAATATTTATCCTAGGCAATATTTATCTTATTTCCAGTTCAAATTCAAAACAAATTTTGACCTCCAGTATAGAGTAAAAAGTCTGTTTAGTAAAATACCAAAAAATGAAAGCAACTTCACATTTCTTCATGAGGGGCAAGGGGCTTAAGATCTCTTTGCTACTTTCCTGACAAAAATATCCTGTTCTAAAACAGTCGTTATAAAAATTCTCTTTCATTTACTTCCAGTGGGAACCATTTAATTTATGCTGAGATAAATGACTACATACCTAAAAGACTGAAACTTTCACTTTTTCCCCTTACCATGAAGAAATTAAAAAGTGAAAACTCTCATTCTCTAATGATCTCTTCAATTTAGATAGGTTTAAATCAATTTATATACATGGGGTTGTCATGGGATAGGTGGCTTGATTTGGAAAAGATAATTGTTTGCCCTCACAGGCGGTCTTTTATTTTTAGAATGGAAGCAATTTACTGGTGACTAGGTCTTATTAACCCTTACTAAGAGTCTAAGGAAATTCCACCTTTGTCATTTTGAAAAACAAATAAATAAATTAAATAAATAAATAAAAGGCACAAAGTTACTCAAGGCTCAAATAGCTACGTAGGTTTTCCTGAAGGTCATCTGTAGAATCAGTGAAAGGAATAAGCAGATATACTTATACTTCTACTGCAAGATTCCATCTATTGGAAGGAAGACATTTCACCACATCAGTGAGACAGTAGACATGGCTGACAAGGTCAAATGAAAATCTTTGTTCTTTGTGGTAGTCATCTCTTTACAATTCCAAAATGATCTTTGTGTTCTCTCCCATAGGTCACTAGGAGAAATAGAATCATTGAGGTAGAAGAGAGAATACTTTTTTTTAAATTGTTAGATCACCATTTGTATTTATTTTTTTTTTACTGAAAGAAGCAAAAAATCTCACAAGAAATCAATTCTGTATTATTATAAATTCTCAGTTATCCAAAATCCAAGACTTGAATTTATATAATGTCAAGGGATTCTGTGCAAAAGAATCTTTTAACCTTAATGTGAGAAATGTGACATGGAACTGAAAATATACAGCACAAAATTTTTGGTGGGGCTTTTTGGTCAAAATAATTCTTTCTTCATCTCCTAGAACATAGCTCAGCAAAATGTCAAAATAAAGGATTTTCAGGCAGCTTGAAATGACAGTCAACCTCCCCAATTCATGAATGAGCCATTGTATAAATGAAAGAGTATGTTGTTTTTATGAAAATATCTTTATTGATAACAAGTCAACAATAATACTGTGTTTAAATATGGAAAAGTAATAGTTTAAGATGCAAAGAATTATAAATCAAAATAAGTTTTATCTTTTAAAATATAAATGTTAAAGCAGATAAAACATACATGAATACTTATAAGAACAAAAGTTTATAAACTGACTGAATCAGAGAAACCTGTCTAAAAATAACTATGTTTCTTGGTGGTTTGTGGTTTGACTTGATGCGGTAAGAAGAGACACATGAATCCAATGTCATGAGGTCTTAAAATTGAATGTGTGAGGACCATGTGGGTGGACAGGTTAGCAAAAATGGTCACACTGTGGCTCTTAAAATTAATATGTTTATGGGTTAAAAAAGTAGAATTCTAATGTCTGTATATATTCTAAAGAATTCTAACAGCTTCTCTCTTACCAATTCTTGATAGCTTTCAAGAAGATAATGCTAATTATAATATGCTATGTTATTTAAAAAATATTAAATGGGTATACACAAGGAAGTCACCATGAACAACAAATCTCCTTAAAGCACTATAGAATAAACCTTGGACGAGATACTAATTGACAATTTCCCACAGATCAACTCAAGTATTGCATGCATCTTTGGACAAAATCTAAAGTTTCTATTTAAAACTCCAAGGCTCAGTGAAAACTATGAAATATGCTACTTATTGTCAAAAAATAATTTGTTTGAATTTGATCAATCTACCTTTGAAATATGAAAATACGTGACTAATACTGATTTTTTTCTTCTAAAATCTTAATGCTTCATTATATTTGCATATATAACAAAAAGATTCATTTGAAGAGTAAAGTTTGAAAGAAAAGGCATTATATTATATTAGGAATATTTATAAAAAGAGAACTCAACGACATTTATCTGTTGCAATTCATACTCTGCCAATAGCAGATAACTCTCTAATTTCAGTGGCAGCTCTGATGGACAGTTCCATGCAAATTTCAGTTCAGGTGATGGGGACCCTAAATAAACAGGTCTTCTGTCTCTGGTTTTTGCATCAAAATCTTTTTTGAATTAAAGCCTTTTCCCCCTATAATAGATTGATGGAGAAGGAACTAATATCTTCATTTTACAGCTAAGAAATGAAAGACTAAGTAATCTAACTAAACAATTTACTGGGTAAGTATATGATAGAGCTGGAATTTCCACCCAGTAAATGATAGAATTGGAATTTCAACCCAGCTCTAGATACTGCCTACCAATAGAATATCTCTATCTATTCATTGTATATAATGCCTTTATTAGAAAGATAAACTATTGTGTTTTTTCAAAATATTTTAATTTAAAAAAAGACATATTTGAACTTATCTTTTAATGAGATCCTGTAATAATTTCTCTCCCATACTGCTACAATACTACACCTTGGTGGACTTCATAATCCATACAGTTCTACTTGATGTTGGATTTCTGTTGAAAAACACCCATATATATAGAGTGTTTTCACAGAAAATCATAGGGTTCTAAACAATAATTTCTATTGTGAAGCATAAGCTCAGTGACTGATAATGGTACATAGAAGTTGATTCACAAACTTCTGTGGAACTACCTCAATATACATAATGAAACAGTGCTATCAGTATTCAGATATACCCAGAAGGATGGTGATGTGACTGTGTCAAGGGATTAATTGAAACAAACTTGTCTCAATATGACACATGATAGAAAGGATGCAACTATTTCTCAATAAAATTAATAATGCCCAATTGTCACAGGGGACATTATTTTCTGCTGGAATTAAAAGATTTGTACCCAAAGTCTAGGGAAAGAGATTCTGTAAGCAAAAATACTTAAAGGAAACTCTCTCCTCTCTCTCTCTCTCTCTCTCTCTCTCTCTCTCTCTCTCTCTCTCTCTCTCTCTCTCTCTCTCTCTCTCTCTCCTGGGATTCAGAGAGGAAATACTTTGGGAACTTTGTTTTGGGGTAATACACAAGGCTAGAGAATAAGATCATCTCCTTTTTGAAAAGGCTTAGAGCAGCCAGAGAGGCCTTGAGTTTGTCACATGATTGACAGATCTGAACTCTGAGAAAGGCCAACCCAACTTCACAGGCAATTGCGGCTGCCTTCTTTGCACACAATCTAGAAGCACAATTGCTCCGTGCCTTTAGTAGGCTCCTAGGTTTTCTCAGCTGTGGGAAACAATACTAGTAGTTTGATACAATGGAAACCAGGTGGAAAGATGACACTAGAGGCAGTGGTTAAAAAAACAAAACACAGAAAACATCATTCATTCCCAGGGCTTCTTAAGCATCTGTGCCTCAAAAGGGCCCATTAGTAGAGGACTGATTTAGAAGAAAACCATTGACACTAAATGTCTGGCCCTGGCCTGAAACCAGTTATTGACAAAGCTGCTACTGGTCTTACTGGTCTCCTGAAAAATGTGAAAAATGCCAAGAAAGGGAGCTTTTCAAAAAGGAAATTCTATCTGTCAATGTTTCCTTTACTTTTAAATTTTTCCTACTTTTTGGTGTCAATCATTTATTTATTTATTTTTTTTTTAAGAAAGCATGCAGGCAGGAGTGAAGGCAAGCAGAAGCAGGCAGGCAGGAAGAGAGGTAAGGAAGAAGCACTTTATTTAATTTTAATTGTTCATCTTGGTTGTTCCCCAGGGTCTTGTGTCTTGAACCCAAATTCTTGGAAGGTATGTGGATGGTGCCAGCTGTATCCAGTGGACTGAATTTCTAATCCACCAGGGCGTGCCATTAAAATGTTTAAATTCATAAATTGTTATTGATTATAGCTAGTAGGTTACTTACTTTTTAGTATATTTGTATGGACAATTTTAAAATTTCTTAACCATATAATAGTTGCTCTTTTGGAAAGATACCAAATATGATTCTAATAATTTATATTAAAAATTAGATTTGGCATTTTAATAAACACTAAATTTTAAGGAAGATATGTTTTCATGTAATAACATTAAGTAAATTCTACTTGAAACATTTTCAAATATCTTTCAATACATAGTCTGTTCTTTATTTTTTAAAGATTTATTTTGACGCAATAAATCAAAATTATTACTGGAATATTTTAGAGCTCAATACCAAGCAATAAGTAAGCTATAAAGATACGAAAATAAATATTTACAATTCCCCTAATATGGATTATATAAACAAACATAGTTTTACTTTGGAAAGAAATCACCTTCTACCTTACTTAGTATACATATTGTTAAAGAATATGTCAAAGTAGGCAACAAGAATAGAAATTAAGATATACAGTGTTCTAGGATTTTGTTTTTCTTAAGATTCTCACATTCCAAAGTAAAAACAAAGCCCTAGCTTCTGAAAAACTATTATGTACTGGGGCATACTATATAAAATAGATAGTATAGAGTATACCCCAGTGTATAATAGCATATATATATATATATATATATATACACACACATATATATGCATATATATCATTTTAAAAGCATATTCTCAAGAGGTTTTTGATATATTAGGATAACTTAATTGGTTTGTCTCTTTGTCAATAATTTTGTTATTTTAACAATCTATTTAGACTTCAAATTATTGATACTTAAAAAAATGGGGGGACCACACCCTGGAGGCCTAGTAGGTTAAACTGGGTGCAGTCCACATACATCCCAAGGTCCCAGGTTCAAGACGTCATGCTGGGGAAACAACCCACAATAAACAGCTGAATAAAATGAATTTCTTCTTCCTCCTCTCTCCTCCTGCCTGCCTGCCTACTTGCCTTCGTTCCTGCCTACATCTTTCATTTAATAAAAAAAAAGTTGGGCTTTTTTTGTGTAACCTTTTAAACATTTTGTTTTCATGAATATATTTCATTTAGAAATTGTCTTTTTCTATAGCTTTTACATTACATCATGAAATTATACATGTTTAGTAGCATTCTATTTCCATTACTGCCTACTAATTAACGATAAGTAGATAGAATTACACAAACTGAAAATAAGAGATTTAGGACTGGTTATTGAAATTAATTCTTTAAATACTGTATTCATGAATCATACGTTATTTCATGGATGTCATCAAAATTTCCACATTATAAGAAAGTTGCCTTAAAGTTAAGACACATGAGTATGTAGAAATTTAAAATTTACTTTTAATTCAATTTTGTTTTTCCTTGAATTCTTATAGGACATGGAAAGAAAAGCAGTTTTTGTAGTGACAAAGCTGACCAATATATCCTTGAGGAATAGGATCATTTTTTCAAAACTGAAAAAGGCAGATTTTGACACTCTATCTATAGGTGTAAAATTTATAATTAACCTCCAGCTTTAATCTCTGACCAGTAATAGTATGATACAACACACAATATTGACTATGACATGCTTGTATATACCAACACATTCGCCCTCTTTTCATTTGATATAGAATCAAAAGGGACTTAAGCAATATGTAAGGGCTAATTACTTAGAGCTGCAAATGTGCAAGTCAGTAACAACATAGAGTAGTTTTCACTTTTAGCTCAAATGTTCATTAATCCAGGCATTTAAGAAATCATTTTGTGCAAGTCTTCAAAAATGCATTTGAAAGTTACAAAATTTGGGAGAAAAATACATCATAAATAAACCATGTATTTTAAAATATCATGAAAATATATTTTTTATAACTTTATTTATTTTACTTCAAATTGATGTTTGGGGCAAGTCCTGGTGCTCTAGAGGATAGCACAACCAGAAGTAGACCACATATATCCTAAGGACCCAAGTTCGAGAACCAGGACTGGGAAAACACCCAAGAACAACTAAATAAAATAAATAAAATGCTTCTTCCTCTTCTTTCTTCCTTCCTGACTACTCAACCTGATTCCTGCCTACATCTTTTCTTTAAAAAAAAAAAAATATGTTTGGAATTCTTATCTGTGCTAAAAAAAAAAAAAGCCAATGAATATATAGGTTTAATGCTTGAGGAAATCTACTTACCATATTGCTAACACAAAACTGCTAAGTTCAGTGCATTTCAACCGAAAGTTTAAAAAATCATATATAATATGAAATAAAAATCTATATTATAGATATATTCGCATATGTACATATATACACACATATATACATACACACATACAACCGCATACATAAAGTTAGAAGAAAAATAAATGCAGTAATGCATCGAAAAACTAATATATCATAGTCAACTAGGAATTCAAGGATGGTTCAGTCTTCATATTTTTGGATATAACCTGTTTAAATTAACCTATTAAATCATTTTTCTATTGTTTGCTCTCTTTTTCTAATAATTTGTATGTATGCATTATTACTGTTTAGACAAATTAAATAAATATTTATTATATATGATCAGGTTATTCACAAGAGAAAAATCAATTTTGTAATAAAAAGAGAAGAATGATAACCAAACTTCTCTATTAATAACATAAAAATAATGCAACAATCTGACTACTTTTTACTCACCAAGTGAAGAGAAATTTACAATAGCCAGAATATCCATTGTTCATGAGAATGTACAGAAGCAAGCCTATCATACACTGCTGATCAAAATGTGAGTGGACTGCTACTTTCTCAATAACTTAGACAATTGTTTTTGAAATGTAAAATGCATATGTCCAATCCAATAGAAAACTGAAAAAAAATTAAACAATATTCCCCAAAAGGGGAAAGCTGAATATCAAATAGATATATAAAATACTGGGAATATAAATAAGAAAAATTACTTTATAGATCAATTTGACAATATATAATGAAATTGAGTGTTCACACACAATTCCACTTCTATGCATATACCAGAGAAATTCAAACAAAGTCACAAAAGGAGGTGTGAATTTTTTTTAATGTGTCAGTTTAATTGGACCAGAGTGTCCAGATATTTGGCCAAACATTTTCTGTATGTGTCTGTGAGGATGATTTTCAATGAAATTCATAATGACATTGCAGATCGAGCAAGGCAAATTGGCCTCCTTAATGTGGTTGGTCCTCAATCAATCTATTGAAGGTTGGACTGAAACAAAAAGGTTGACCTTCCTAGGAGTAAGGAAGACCTCTTTCTACCTGACCAGGGATATCAGTGTTTTTTCCTGTCTCCAGAATTAAACTGAAACATCAGCTTCTCTTCACTCTCAAATCTATTGGCTTTTAAGATAGAATTATGGCAACAACTATCCTGGCTTTCAGGTCTGCAGATTTGGACTGAAGCACATCTTTTGGGTTTCTCTAGCTTATTGACTACAGACACTGAAATTTCTCAAGTTCCTCAATTATGTGAGATAGTCCCTTATAACCAATTTTTCCTCTCACAGTTATGTGTTTCTTAATAACGGTATACATTCTGGAAAATTCATCCTTAGGTAATTTTGTCATTGTGTGAACATTATAGAATATAATTACACAAACCTATAGGATACAGTTTAGCACAAACCTAGGCTAACCTAACCTTGACAAATGAGCATTTTGAGAAAGTGTCCTTAGGCAATGTTGTCATTGCATGAACATCACAGAGCATAATTACACCATCTATATGGTATAGATTATACACACATAGGCTAACTTAACCTTGACGAATACAGTGAACATGAAAGAGATTCCATTGTAGTATTGCTTTTAATAGTAAGAAAATGGAAACAACAGATAACGAAATATACCTCCAATGGGATATTATATATCACTTAAAATAAAACAGCTAGAGATTAATTGTAAAAAACACAGCATTGAGTAAAATGAGAAAGTTGTGAAAGGCTACTAACCATAATACTTATATAAATCTATGTATAAAATTTTAAAAGTAATAAAATCATCGTGCTGTTTATTGGAACATGCACAATATATATGTGGAAAAATAATTATGGAAATTAAAACTCCACAATCAGGATTGAAGTTAGTTAGAAGAAGAAATGTGGAAAACTGAAATAAATGGAATCAAATAATATTATCTGTATTTGAAGTATAGCTTTGTCTTAAACTGGGTGATCTGTCCAGGATTTAAGTGTCTAAACATTTATTGTAACAAAGGAAATAAGATTAATATTTTTGGCACCTTTAGGTGTAGTACACAAAATCACTTAAAAATGATTTCATGTATGATATATTAAATATATAGTTGAGCTGGTGTTGAAGAAAGAAATTTCTTTAGAGATCAGAAACAAATAAGGCAATGACCTAGAGGGGTAGGAGAATACTGGAGTTAATATACGCCCAGGTGGTATCAGGAATATCCATGACACAGAATCTTCATTTACTATTATCCAAAAGACTGCCAACAGCAAATGTTGGCGAGGATGCAGTGAAACAAGAATATGTCACACTGTCGTTAGGAGTGTAAATTGGTGCAACCATTATGGTAAGTAGCATAGATGCCTCAAAAAGTTGGGAATGGAAATTCCATAAGATCCCATCGCCCTACTGCTGGTTATACCCCCAAAACAAAAACAGAAATTCACAGAGATATATACAAACCCATATTTATTGCAGCATTGTTTACAATAAACAAGAACTGGAAACAACCCATGAGCTCGTTGACAGATGAATGGATATAAAGAAGATGAGGTATATATGCACAATGAAATACAACAAAGCTCTAAAACATAAAATCCTGACATTTGCAAAAAGAGAACCAGAGGAGATTATGCTAAGTGAAATAAGTAGAAAGACAAATAGCAAATGATCTCACATATATTGAAACACAAAGAAATGAAGCAAACAAAGAGAACAGGAATCAACCCTTGGACACTGACAATAGAGCTGAAGTTACCAGCGAGAAGGAGATGAGGGTGAGGGAAAGTGGTGGTGGGGGTCCAATGGACAGTGGAGGGTGAGGACTGCTGATAATTTGGTGGTAGACATGGTGTATTACCATATATTTGATGAATAGTGAGCCTGCACATTTGAACTTATAATATTTTGCAAATCAAATTTACCTCAATTTTTTAAAAAAGAAGCAGTTGCATTTACAAGATCACTGACAGGGACAGGAGACAGAGACTGTGATCTGATGCAGTGAGAGAAGAAGGTACACTGCCCATCACTGCATGAAATGAAGTGTTGCCCTCAGGGGAAAATACAGAGATAACTACCTAAGAAAGAGCTAGACTAAGCATCATTCCCTCTCTCCCAGAATTGGCCAAGGAGAAAAGAAAAAGGGAAAATAGTTCATCAAGATTTCCAACCCACAAATCTTCACTCTTTAGCACATGAATGTTTGTGCTCTAAATTCATAACAAGTGAATGTACTAATAATCAGAATCCATTTTTAAGTAATTGCCTCCATTCTGTCTGTGTCTCTAGTTAACAATTACAGAAAACACACATGCATGTGTGCATGCGCACACATGCACACACACACACACACACCAACACTCCTCTAGGAATGCGTTTTAAATAAAGATTAAAAAAAAGCAAAAAAAAAAAATTCCTAAGAACCACTAGTCTATGTTTAAAAAACACCAAAACAAGTAAGGAAACACAAAAACCAGGAACAATGTTTGCTAACCTTCCCAAAAAGGTCAAAAGGGGTTCTCCTCATCCTTCAGCTGCTATCTTGAGGGACTAATTGCCACCTCCTCGTTCATTTTCTCAAGTGGTCCCATCTTCCCTGAGCCACATTAACAGGAGTCAATGCAAAGACTCCCAAACATTCAATTGTTCCTAGTAGTATTCAGAGACCCTCTGCCAAATTACACCGTGACTGTGCCAAAACTACTATCATTCTTACATCGACCTTGCTTACGTCAGTTCTGTCAAGAGGCCCTAAACTCTTAGGTTCTCCCATCCCCACTGTAAATCCTATGAGGTCCTGTAAATAATCTGCACTGTCCTAGCTCTCATCCCAAATCAGTTCTGTACCTTTTGTTTTGTGTGATCTACTATTAGCAAAGTCTGTTATAGTATAAACTTTCCCTTGACCTCACTCTCCAAAATCTTTTTCCAATAATAATTTTGAAGATATTTCTTGCCTACAATCCTCTTCTGAGGTTGCTTTTATTTTTTATCTTCTCAATAATTTGTGCACATTAGGTAGTAAGGATTCTCTCCTTGCTCCTCATTGCTGATTCTAAATCATATTTTTCTTCTTCCTCCTTTAATTTTATATTATCAGACTATATATTACAGCTTTTTTTAAGTTTATAATAGGGAACTCCAGATTCCCATAATACATACTCAAACAGTTACATACGCTTGACTAGACTCTGTCTTAGATAACCCGCTCCTCATACTTTTGGAAAGTAGCTCTTCCCTGCTGCAATAAAATATTCAATTTATTCTCTTCTTGCCTATAAAACATGCTTTAGCAATGTTCTCCTCTCTTCTGCTCTTGTATTTTCTTTTTCTTTCTTTTCTTATTTAGCATAGCATATATGCACTCATTTATTTCATCTTAAAAATAAAACAAAAGTAACTTCTCATGATTCCATTTTCCTTGCCAGATATTGTACTGTTTCTGTCTCCTTTAGAGCAAAATGACTTCTAACACATTGTCTCTTCTGGTTCTCCCTGTTTCTGTCTCTCTCACCACACACACACACACACACACACACACACACACACACACAAAACCACACATACACACATATCTTAAATTCTCTCTTACACTACTTTTAGTCAGGTTCCCCCAACACATCCACATGAAGTGGTCTCATCAACATATCCAATGACCTTTGCATATCAATATATAATGAAATATGTATTTCCTTCTTTATAGCGATATTTGACAGGTTGTCAATTCCTCCTTTTAAAATATGCTCTCTGACCTTGCTTAGTCAAAATCTCAAATAAAATAGGCCTGAGAATTAATAACTAATCATTTTTCTCCCTTCCCACTCTACGTATTCTACCCATTTGTCTTCCTCATTTTGGTTTATGGCAACAGTGTTCCTCCAGTGGTTCTAAGTCCCAGTCTTGGAATTACTTTTTACTCTTCTCGCTATGCCAGAGCCTAAACCTATCTTCCCCCGAATATCAGGGTTCAAACACTTCTTATCACCTCCAATAGCAGTTATTGTTATTCATTACCCGAATTATTCTAAGAGTCCTGAATTTTCTTCCTGATTCCATCCTTGCTCCTCATTAGGTGATTCTGCACACATCATCTATAAAGGTATTTTTAATAGAGTTGGCTTTTAAGAGATGCTTTAAGTTCATAGTAATATCAAGCAGAAAGGACAAATATTTTTTATGTGTCACATTTTCATGCACTCATAGTTTCTCAAATTATAAATATCTCCCCAAAATAGTACACCTGTTATATTTTATGAACCTACTTTGGCTCATCATTATCACCAAATGTCCGTAGTTTAAATAAGTTTCTCTCTTGGTTTTGTGCATTCTGTGTGTTTGGGCAAATTAATTATGACATGCATCCTTCATTTTGTTTCATTTGAGTATTTTTTCTGCTCTAAAATATTTTGTGCCCCACAACCCTTCGTAACCAATGTTCTTCTATAGTCTCCATAGTTTTCCGGAAATTCATAGTTGTAGTCTTTTCAGATTGAGTTCTTACCATTAGCAATATATATATTTAAGTTTCCTCCATGTCTTGTCATGCTGATAGACTACTTCTTTATAGAAGTGAATAACATTATTTCATTGTCTAGATAAAACACATTTTATTTATCCATTTATTTAATGAAAGATACATGGATTGATTCCAAGTTTTGGCAATTATGAATTGTGGCTTATTTTAAAAATTTTCTTGACAGTGTATTTCACTGAATAGATTTTGTTTTCTTTTAATAAATTATAATTTATCAATCATTTATTTCATGCATCACATCTTTGGTGTTAAATCACTCATATCATCACCACACCCATATTTAAGTTTTCTTTATTGCTATCTTCCAGGAGTTTTATAGTTTGGCATTTTATATGTAGATTTGTGATCCAGTGTGAATCAATTTTTAGGAAAAGTGTTAGGATTGTGTTTAAATTGCTGTTCTTTTTTTCTTTTTTGCTATTGTTTATCTTGATATGTGAAATTGCTCAACACCGTTAGTTGAAAAGATTTTTCTCTGTTGTTTTGTGTTTTTTCTTTTGTCAAAGATTAATTGATTATATTTATGTAGCTGTCTTTCTATGCTCTCTATTCTAACCTATCAATATGTCTATTCTTTTGATAATTAAAGGTATTTTTATAAACAAAAATCAGATCATATATTCCTATGCCCAAAATTCTCCATTGGTTCCTCAAAATAAAACCATAATTCATACAATGAATTACAAGGCTTAACATGATCTGAATCCTGCTTCTCTTTTGTATAACTTTATCTCGTACTACTTTGTCTTCTTACTCCCTACGCCTCAGTCATCCTGGCATTTTTGTTTCCCCAGAATGACTTAGGACCTTTCTCTGACTGTTTACTTCATCCCATACTCTCTTCCTCCAAATAGTATTGTGTCACCTCATCGCCTTCTAGTAAAACCTCTCTCACCACCTTCCTCGGAAATTTCACCCAGTTCATTCTTGGCCAATCTTCCCAATCTACCTTGCTCTACCATTTTATTTCCTTTCCTCCATATAACTCATTATTTGTTAATATATAATTATGTATTGTTTGTCTCTCTTCACTTGATTGTAAGCTTTATGAAGAAATAGAAGTTTTCCTTTTTTTTTCATTTCACGGATTTTATATATTTATATAAAAAGAAAAGAATTCTGTACTTAGTAAAACCATCTTTTTAGCATAAGAAAGCAATAAAGGATCTTTTTCCACATACATAACTGAGAAAGCTGACTACTGGATAATTTCCTAGGGCTACTGTAACAAAGTACCACCGCTATGGTGGTTTAAAAGAAAATAAATGTTTTATTTAAAACTTATTGATATTAGAAGTCCAAAATTCAGATGTAAACATAACCATGATTCCTCTGAAATCCATAGAAGAGAATTCCTACTTTTTCGTAACTTCCGATGCTTTACAACAATTCTTGCCATCCCTTGAATTGTAGCTGCAGAACTCTCATCTCAGTCTTCATCCTATCATGGCATAGTGGCATTTTCCTTTTCCCCTCCTGTGTCTGTGCCAAAAACCACAGAATATGCACACACACGCACACACACATACACACACACACACACACACACAAGCATAATATATAACATCAAATCTAGCAAGAGGAAAAGTGGAATGAATATATAAACATAAACAAATAAATAGTTAAACATACAAACAAGTTCAATCCTAAAGAAACAAAGGAGAGAACAAAAAGTAAGATAATAGGCAAAGTAATACAAAATAAAATTGGTCATTCTATGCATCAATATCTGCTATAGATACACATGTGCCTAAAAAGTCCAATTAAAAGAAGAAATATTGAATTGGAAAAAATATAAGTAATAGTCTTCCATAGTTTGTATAAAAGAGACATACCTAATACAAATTATTTTATTACTTTGTTTTAAAATTCAGAGAGGAGGCAAATTTAAAAAGAATGGAAATCAGGCACCATTCATATTTTGCTATATTTGTGACCATTGTAGCAATGTGTGAAAGAGTTACCGGAAACCAATTTTTACAAGTGCAGAATCATCACAAATAATGATGCTACTAGAACTGAATATATGTTACTAGGGAAATGAGAAGGAAAGATCTAGATTGTTTCAATAAAAACATGTCCCAAAGATCATTGCATTTTAAACAATAAGCTTTTCTTTCTTTTTATCCAAATGAAAAAGATAAAATTAGCTAGGGACTTTCTATGACAATAAAAACCTTGGAACAATGGTACCTTAATACCTCCAAGAATCTTACATCATTGGACAATAAAATACCCAAGTCCATCTTCTTTACTCATTATTCTAATCTAATAAATTACCATACCTCTTACAGGTTCATGAATTTTGTAATATATTTTTCATTCAACTTGTTTATATAATAAGAGGTCCCTGTCCTGCACATGCTACTCTATTGAAGGTATCCCTTTGGATTGCTATTTACTCACTCACGTAATTTAACTGGAGTAGGAGAATTACTTTTTTTCATATTTGAAATATGGTAACTGAAGCAGAGTTTGACTTGTCTAAAATCATGAAAACAAATCTGGTAATAAATATATCATACTATTCTAATGTTTCTTTTCTTTTCAGATAATAAAATGGATTTGGAGTAAATTTTATTTCAGTCACAACTAAGGGAAAAAAAGTATAATACATTTTAGTGAAGTGACATGAACTCTGAATGAAGAATTTGTAAGATTCACTACTTGGTAATCAGAAGTCTTTAATACTGTGTTAATGTAGTTGGAAAGCAGAAGCTTATGGAGTTGGAACAATTGGGGGACTAGTTTCAGATCTATGAAGTGTTTGAACTGAAGATGTACCACTCCTTTTTGTTTAACGTGCTATACAAGATAAAGAGGCGTATCTAAGGTCTCCCATTTCAAGTTTTGAAGAAATTTCATGGAAAACATTCTTTTATAGGTTCTTTTTATACTTATTATCTTACACTTCTTAAGATAATTCACTAGAATCAACTTTTATGAACTCAGATAAAAAGAACAGCAATATTATACAGTGACAACAGAGTTTGGACTCAGATAAACAAATTTGAATCCTGGCTTTTGTTGTTTATAAACTGCATTCCCATGGAAGTTATTTAACATTTCAGAGCTCCGAGTACTCAATTAAAAATGTGAAATGATGAAACATCACAGTACAGAACATGTGGAAAAATCTTACAGCATTAGTAATTGCCCAACACAATATAGTTGTTACAATGATCTCATTGGATTGGCCCTTTTCTGATACAGACCGTTATAATAAACAATTATTATTTTTAGAGCCATTGATGTTAGTTAGAATAGAATACTGGATGTTTGGAAAAGAATTTTGCAAATATTCCATCACTATTAGGTATTCCATGGTATAACAATGTTCTGAAATGTTCACATGCTTATAAAAAGATTAAATTAACTGATTGTCTTGGAGAATACAAATGAGAAAGATAAATAGATTAAATGCTATCTAAGGTTGAAATATATTCAACCATTTCTGCATAATGCTAAAAACTATACTTGGATGCTCACTGTCAAATTTCGGTGATAAAAAGGTAGTCAAAACAGATGCTAGATTAAATTGGCTGGTAAATTTAAAGAAACTGATTAATTCATCCAAATCACTTGAATAAGCAGGCATTCACAGTACCTATGTGGAAAATCATGTACTATTCTCTATCTTACTACACTAATATCAGCATTCTACATTTAAAATGTTTTATTTCTTTTAATCAGAAGCAATCATCCAACATCAAATCTTATGGTAACCACAGGATGCCTTCTTACATCATGGCAAAGAAAACTAATAATAAACCAATCTTACCATATTGATTACAATGTTGACTGATGGGAGTTTGCAAAATATATTAATACCATATGATGAATAAGTAAATTCTTTACTGGCATCACTGCATATATACTAATTCCCTTGGCTTTGTTATTTTTAATATAATGTCCTTATTTCTTGAACTATGAATATTTTATCTCTTAATATTAAAAAAAATATTTACCTGGGAAAGATCCTAAAATTTTCACTGCATAAATATTATTTCCTCTTGCTGCTAGTTCTCATACAAGAATACAAAAACTGGGGGACATCAAGTGATTTTTAATACTTGTTGTTTATCTTAGTTTATGTTTTATTTATGAGCCCATCAGCTGGGATGGTGAAAAACCATAATAAGATTTCCACTTGTGACCATGACTGAGTTGCTAAAAGCAGACCTGACTTTCCACTGTAGATAATTAAAACACTGGAAAAAAAAATAAACAACAGATTTCACACAGGGATTTTAAGAAGAGATTTAAGAACTGAGACCTAACCTTTCTGCCTCTAGGCCCAGAATGCAAATTCTAGTAGGGCCAATGGGAAGAAAATTGAAGTTCAAGGATCTGGAGGTGTTTGGAAATTGTGGGACAGAGTTCTCAGAGAATGAAGGGACACCGAGACCGAATGCAGACATTTGCACTGAAGTTCTTGAGCCTTTAGCTTAATACTAAGCTACCTGTACATAGGATGGAATGACAAGATTTCGAGAAAGAAACTACTACTGAGACATACTTCACAAAGAGGAGATATATAAATTACCACTAAGCACTTAACCTGGTGCAATGCTTAATATAGTTTGTCTGCAGTTTACACTGGGAAGTAGAGTTAAAACTTCAATAATTTGCCAGGAAGCACACTAGAAAGGCTAAAATTATAAAGTTGATATTAATAGATATTGGCAAGAACAAGGAGCAACTAGAACGCTCATGTGTGATAAAATGCAAAACTCACTTTAAAAAACAGATCTGAGTTTCTGCTATCATAAGCAAACACTATTCAAATGTCAGTTCATTCTAAAACAAAGCAGAAGATTAAACGGATCAACTAATTCATGAATAATACTGAAAAAATGTCAGTGGTAGAAAAAATTAAATTCAGGATTTCTTTTTCCATTTTTTAATACTCAAGATCCTTAAACACAATTAAATTATATAGAGGATCAGGATAATTCCATCAGTCATTCATGGATATGTATCTTTTTACCTTTTATGTCCATACTTCTTTATTCATTCATGTATTGCTTAGTTAACCATATTTTAGTTTGTTAGTAAGGATATCTTATCGCTTCCATATAATTGGTACATGATATACATATAGATGGGTAAATAGGAAGGAAATGATTTTGCATTCTTTTGCAGTCTTACTTTTTTTCTAGATCAGTTAAATCAAAGTACAGTGACAGAAAGTAGTTGCTTGGGGTAGAGGGAGTATGATTTTCTGCAAATAGTTATGATAAGTTTTGATATTAAAAATTATTCTATATCCCAGTTATGATAGTGTTAAGGGAGACATCTACATGTGTGAGAACTCTTTTTATCTCTATTCTTAAACTATACTTCTTTAAAGTTGATTTAAAAGTAGTAGAATTTAGTTCATTTATTTGCTTGGCTTCTCCATGTGCCATACATGAGTGACATCTCATGATACAACTTATGTCCTTCTGCTTTATCTTACTAGGCATAATTCATTCTAGGTCCAGTCATTTTTCTGAAAAGAAATATACTCTTTTCTAATTGCTGAGTAGTATTCCATTATGTATGTATATACATATACAACATCTTTAGCTATCAATCTGTTAAGTGTCACATAGGTTGTTTCCACCTCTTGGCTATTATAAATAACACTGCAGTGAACATAGGGTTGTGTATATACCTGAAAATTAGTGTTGTGTTTTTAGTACTTAGCAGAAGTATAGCTGGATCATAGGAGATTTCCATCCTCACTATACTGAAGATTCTCCATACTGCTTTCTATAATGGTTGCACCACTTACACTCTCACCAACAGAGTATGAGATTCCTTTTATCCCCATCCTCAACAACATATATCATTTCCAATCTTTCAGAAAATTGCCATTTTCATAGATGTGAGGTGATATTTCATTGTTGTTTTGATTTGCATTTCCCTAATGACAAGAAAAGTGAGCATCTTTTCGTGAGCTTGTTGACCATCTATATGTTGTCTGTGGAGAAATGCCTATTAAATGCCTTCCCATTTTCATATTGATTTGTTTGTTTTTCTGTTGCTGAGTTTTATGAATTCTTTACATATTTTGGAAATTAACCCCCTGTCATATATATGATGGGCAAATATCATTTCCGATTCAGTGGGTTATTTCGATGACAGTTTATTTTGCTGTGCAGAAGCTCCAAAGTAAGCAACACCATTTGCTTACTTTGGATTTTATTTCTGTTGATTTTGAATTGAGTATCCAAAGACATCTCTTAGGTCAAAGTCAAGTAGTGTTTTGCCTTTTTATTTCCTATGTATTTATAGTTTTAGCCTTGTATCTAAATATTTAATCCATTTTGAATTGTTTTACATTTATATTGTTAGGTAGTAATCTAATTTCAACTTTTGGTATATGTCTGTCCAGTTTTCCCAACATCGTTTATTGAAGAAATTGTCCTTGCTCCATTGTATGCCCTTGACTCCTTTCTCATAAATTGTCAATATATGTATGGGTTTATGTTTAGACTCTCAATTCTGTTACATTGATCTGCATGTCTGTTTTATTCTAATACCATGCTGACTTGACTACTATTGCTTTGTAATGTAGTTTGAAGTCAGGAAGTTTGACACCTCCATTTTTGTTCTGTTTCTCAGAATTGTTTTTGCTATTCAGGATCTCTTATGGTTCCAAATAAATTTCATGATTAATTTTGTTCTATTTCTGTGAAGAATATCTTTGGAATTTTGATGGGTGTTGAATTAAATCTATATATTGCTTTAGATAATATGGTCAACTCATTCTTCCAAAAATTGACCTTCAATCAATAAAAACAGATCGGTGGTTGTTAGAAGAGAAGGGGAGTGCGGTGGGGAAACTGAATAAAAGGAATCAATTGTGTAATAAAAATAATTGAAATGATGGTGAAAATATATACGGATGTGGATTTATGACATACGTCTTAAACCTATATAATTTTATAAATTTACATTAAATAAAAATGACAATATTTACTCTTAATTATAGAAAAACTCTCTAAGATAGCATTATCTCTAAATTGATCTAGGATCAATGAAGTTTCCAATTAAAATAGATAAATAAAAGATAATAAGCATGCCCTAGTAGACTAGTGAATAAGGCCATAGGTAATCCCAAGGACCCAGTGTGGAGACCTGGGGCCAGGAGAAACAACCAAGACCAAGAAATAAATAAAATAAATATTTGTTTTTTAAAAAAGTAACAAGGAACCATAAAACTTAAAACTGCGTTTGCAATGCAATATGAGATATAATTTTAAAACATCTAAATTCTTTACCACATAAATTTCCTCATATTTATATGTACCCAAATGCTATTTGAGGGTGTTTTTGTACTTTCTTATTTTATAGGATGAATTTACTTTTTTGTAATGTAAAAACTTTTTATTCTGAACAAATACACATTACCTATAGGGAAAACAATGTAGTTATCAACTCTATAGACTAATAATTCTAAATTAAAAATTTTGTCTGAATAACACAATTTAAACCATTTTGATTATTATTCAGATTATTGGTAAAAGCAATTAAGAACTAGAAAAAAAGTAATTAGAATTTCTGATAGGTGAACTGATAGTGATAAAGGAAGAACTGACCTGGTTGCTCATTTAAGACAAGAACTGAATTAAACAAAATCCTAAAATATTAGTTGTGTGTTTTTAATTGATTTTCACACATCAGTACTCATCCAGTACCCTGTTTTCATAGAAAACTTCAAGCAGAAGGTTGATTTTTTAAGGAAAGATATTATGATATTTATGGCAAGTCAGGAATCTTCTAGAAATATTCTTCCAGAAGATCTGTCATAATTTTCTTCTAAGAACTATATATTCTTTGTTTTTTTCTTAAAGGAGAAGTACACGCAGGCGTGAAGGCACGCTGGTAGGCAGGCAGAAAGAGAGAAGAGGAAGAAGCATTCCATTTATTTTTATTTAGTTGTGCACCTTTATTGTTCGCTCTAGAATTCAGACACGAAATGGGTCCTTGGTATATATGTGGACTGCACTCTTTTCTGGAGGCAGCAGACCCAAATGCTACTCCATCTGGGCATGGCTAAGATCTATATTTTCTTAAATAAATTTATTTTCATACAAAATGTGTAAAATATTTGCTTATACAGATAAAGTTAAAAAATGTTTCTAGGATATTAAAATAAAATAATAAATGAATATACATAATTAAAAAATAAATTAAAAACTAGAAGTTAAATAACAATATAAAATCAATTCCAAGTTGGGATTTATTAAAAATTGTGAAATCAGTGTGATTTGTATGTATCTTATTAATAGAAACTCAGGAAGCTGCAGACTCTATGATTTGATGGCAACTAAAGTGAGAAACAAGGATCTGAAGTTTCAGTAAATTCTTAACATAGTCCTGTGTATTTGGTATTTCCCTGCTAACATATGTTCTGCTAATGGAAATAGTGCCATTCAGCTATGTGGTTTTTGACATTGTATTTTTCATGTTTGAATATATTTTAATTTATTTTAAAATTTATTTTATTATTCATCATTTGCATTTTTATTTGATTTTCAGGAAATTAAATTTACACCTAAGTCAATGTATACATCATATCACAACTGCCACCAGATTTCTAGTGCCATCAACACCATCGTATTTAATCCTTTCTTCCCTGATTCCCCGTCTCCTCTTTCCCATCTTGTAACCATAGTCCTATATCCTGCAATCCTGTTGTTTTGCCCGTTGTTTTTCTTTATAGTCCATATATGAGTGAAACTATTCAGTACTAATTTTTTTTTTTGTTTCTGATTTCTTTAGCTTAGCATAATCACCTCAAGTTACATCCAGGTTATTGTCAAAGACAAAATTTCATCTGTTTAAATAACTGCATAGAATTCCATTGAGTATAGTATCATAGCTTCTATACCCAGTCTTCTGTTGATGGTGATGTAGGCTGTTTCCATGTCTTGGTTATTGTAAACTGTGCTGCTATAAATATTCTGGTATTAATTGTTTTACTTTATTTTTGTTTGTGAAAGTAAGGCACGTTTCTATTTTTAAACATCATAAAATATTATATATCTCATAATGAAAAATAGCACCTATTTCTGCACTTAATCCCACTTTCATACAATAGAAGTAGTCAATTTCTATCCCCGTTGGCTTCTGGTATGTGCCTCCATAATTCTAAATAATATAAAATAATTTATAAAAAAAATGCAACCATTTGTAATGTTATAATTATACTTAAATAGTGTAATTTATGCCTTCTCTGTTCTCTTTATTTATTTTGGATTAATGCTTTTGCACAACATTCATTCTAAGACTTGTCCTCCATTCTCTTGTGTGAGGGATCCTTTCTTTGTTTGCTCTCATGTTTAGCTCATGCTCTAATGGCTTCCTGAGAGTTTGTGGGAGACCTATATTTTGAGATATTACATATCTAAAGTGTCTTGTTGTTTTCTGATGACATTTAGTAGTTTGGTTGGATCTAGAATGATATAAAACACAAATTTCCTATTGATTGTGATGGCTTCATGCCACTCTCTTTTTTCAGGGTTGAAATTAAGAAATAAAAGCTCATTTTGTTCTTCATCTCCATTTGTCTTCTTCCCCCAACTCCTTAAACTTGAAGGGTTTTCCCAGCTTAATTTCATTTATACCAAAAGGTGATATGACCTGGCAAGTGTGTAAGTGTATATGTTTTATTTCTTATTTTGAACATTTGGCAAACTCTTTCAATGAAAAGTCATATTCTACACTTTTCAGAACTCTTGTGTTAATTGTTTTATATTTTTGTATTTGCTCTTTTCTCTATCAAAATGTTACACGATACATGCCTGAAGTGATGTCATATTAGTGGTCATTTTGGTGTGTAACTTCCTGGGAAGTTACTATATCTAATAATCATTCATTGATTGCCTTAATATCATATTTAAACACTTGTTTTTTTGCTTTCTCAGTGTTCATTAATCTTTTTCCATACTGTTTATAGTTTTCTGGATATATATTTACTGTTAACCTTGAGAACTTTAGAACTACATTTTTAGAAGCTGTATTTTGCTGCCAGTATTATTCCTTTGTATTCTTTTATTTGTTTACTTATTGAGTTAATTGTCTTTCTGTTATAGGCTTTTCTCAAACCCAGTTCTGTGATTTAGGCTGCTAAGGCAGAAGCTATAAATGCCATGGACCTGGAATTAAAGAACCATCACTCAAGGTGGAGGTGTGATAAAAGAAAATTACTTTCCTCTGGTTATTGGGAATTCTTGAATACACATTCATATTTAAAAGCTAGACACTAAAAATCTGTGTGTGTTTGTGCATGTGTGTATGATATCAAATGACTATTTTAATATCAGGTAGAGATGCTGATAAATGCTTAACTCATGACTCTAGGTGTCGGAATCCAGATGTGTAATCTGTGCTGATTTCCTTGGTGTAAATATTTCAAAAATCATTTCAAAAATGACTCCAAGTTACCAACTTGACAATAAATAGTTTCAAAATTAATGAAAATATAGCAAATGGTTCTCACAAACCAGTCATATCTACCTCTCCCACACCACTGGTGAGTCATTTTATTGGTAGATCTCCCCTTACTATCAATTTCTTCAAGCTCTCTTCCCCTTCTCCAGTGAATTACTCAAAAACATACTTCCTTAGGCAAGAGGCAGAACTGATTATACATACCTGCTGGTGTTCAGAACATCTTGTTTCAATTTCCTTATTTTAAGACAGAACTGTCTTCCAATATGTTTAATGTCACTAATTTTGGACACAGTCTGGTGCAAATTTGCCATGGAACATTCTTCCTTGGTGTTGGTGGAAAGGTAATCACAGGGCCATACAGGGTGAGAAAAGCTCCCTGGAAATCTACCTGATTCTATTATAAAGTAGTTAAACCAATCATTTCTTTTCCTGGGTATATTGGCATAAAACATTTGGCACACTTTCAGTTGGAAAATGTGGTTTTTAGATTGTCAGGACATGTGAATTACTCATTCCATATATCTTGTAAAAATGATATGAGGCAATGCTCTTCTGCCCATTTTTTTTCTCTTCATCCTTTTATGATACGCTTGTATCATTTTTGTAAATTTAAATTTATGGGGAACTAGAAGGTGGCAAAAGTAAATAGATGCATATATTCATTAATTCTTATTACAAATTATGTTTATAAATTTAATTATTTGCATTATCTAATTTTAGATGCCTCAGTGCAATTCAGAAGGTGTAATGCTTAAAATAATTTAATTCATGAATTTTCTTTTATTTTTGTTTGAAATCACATGAATAGAATATGCTGATTTTTAAAAAATACAAAAATAGAAATATGAAAAAGCAGAATAAGATAATACCCCCAGAATGCTCCCAAGACTGTTTAATGTTTTTTCTTACTAAGGAAAACCACATCTATAGCATGATCTATATACAATATTTATCCTTCTTCATTTACATATATATTTAAGCATACTCACACATATATGAACATTCATACATACATATATATGTGTATATATATGCACAAATATAGCATATATATAGTATACATAGTATGTACACACAATACACATATATTGCATTTAGTTACAGCATATGCACTATATTTATACATACTATGTATACACTGTTATTTTATCACTTATGTTTACATGTATATAGAAAGCCACAGTTGAATGCTAAGTACATTTGTACTTACACATTTTTATTGGAAATGAAAATCCACTTAATATTATTATATGTTTATTGAATCCCATAAGTTTTATTATTGTCAAAATACTCTGTGACTGAGATGCTATTTTTTTCCGAATCAAGGAATTTTCAAAATCTGCAATGTTGGAATATATACTTTTAAAAATTATGTATGTATTTTAAGCAAAGCAAGTAGTTTATTAGTTTGTAATATAAACTTTTTCATGCTAAGGAATTTTCTTCTCTCAATAATCTATGATTATTTTTAAATCATGACTTGATATTGAATTTTATCATCTATGATTATATTAACAATTCAGAAAATCACATGGAGATACAGAGTAACGAATCCCCTAAAAATACAATATACTTGTAAATTTATACAATATATGCCTTTCATACTGTATTAATTTAACGCTTCTGCATGATTTTGACATTAACATTACAAGTGATATTCTGTTTTTTGGAGGGGGAGGATATCTTTGCTAGGATCTCAAACATGATCAGATTCATTGAAGCTCTAGGGCCAACTCTGCATTGAGGCTTGAGAATCTTGTCTACAATCTTGGGGTTGGGGTAGGAAATGCAGTTTTCTCCCAGAGTCACACGTATGAACAACAAGACACAAGGGAGAGACCCAAGAGCTGTGGACCCAGTTCAAAAGCAGGCCATAGTCCCAAGAGTACCCACTGAAGACAGAGTATCAAGAGTTGGTTTTAGCAGGGCATATTCCCCTGTGAAAACTCTTCAGTTTTCCAAAAGAATAGTCCCATTAGTGTACAGCAAAGAGGCCCTAGGGTCTTGGCGTGGAATTTTAGGAAGTACCAAGCATATAGCAAAGCTCTTTAACTGTAGCCCTAGGCTAGCTGAAACTGCTGTTTTGATGGAGCCCTTACAATTCTGTTCTCCCTGGAAGTGGTAGAATGGGATGCCCCTAGCTGGGAACCAGTCAACTATCCACACAGTTGCTGCCATCTGGCAGCCTGTGAAAAGATAGCTCTGAACACCAGCATTTCTGATGTGGGGGGAGGGAGCTGAGACTCGCTGGTGAGTCACTGGGTTTGTACAGAGAGAATTCATGGAGAGAGACATTTAGCCAGGAACACACAGCAAGTTTATTAAAAGCAGAAATAGTTGAGGTGCCCTGTGGGGCTGGAAAGGTTACATCAAGAGAATGCACGTGTGTGTGTGTGTGTGTGTGTGTGTGTCTCACAGGCAAGATAGACTCTATATATGTATATATGAGGGTTAGGGGTTTTGGACATATCTGAGGTTACCTGGAGAAAAGCGGTAGTGAGTATCTAGAGATGTGTCCTAGATGCAGGTTGCTAAGCTGAGAGCCCCCCTGGGGTCTCTTTCAAGTTTTGCCAGTTAATTTACTGTTCCTACATCTGCATACTGCCCTATAGAGTCCAAGCTACGCTGTCTCCACATCAATTTCAACACAAGTGTGCTAATGGCAGAGGGTGTTTCCCCAGGGAACTTCCTTGAAATGATGACCTCCAGTGCCAGCACTGCTTGAAAGTAGTGTCTCAGTTCACAAGGAGGCTACTTTTGGTTCAGCATGAAAGCCAGTCCCAAGGGATAGCAGCACCCCCTGAGGGGGAAAGCCCTCCAGTTCAGGGAACTTGCTTCACTGGTCTCTCCCTGCTACAACTGAGAATCCAAACTTGGCAGCACGATGCTGAGACAGACCCACTGCTCTGATGTTGGTGTGTGTTCATTCTCTTTGTGGAGGTCCTATTCCCTTTTCCTTTTCAAAGGTTGTACTTGATAAATATGTGCATTTTGATTGTGCTTGTGGCATAATGTGAGCTCAAGATCTTAATAGTTTTGGAGAAAACAGTTTTCTTTTTAATGACAGTCATTCTAACAGGTATGAGGTAATCTCTTATTGAAGTTTTGTTTTGCAGTTCCCTAATGATTAGTAATGCTGAGCATCTTTTCATGTACCTGTTGAAAAATTGAATTCTTTGAAAAAATGTCTATTCAGATCCTTTGCCCATTACTCATTCAGATTGCATGTTTTTGCTTTGAGTTGTACGGGTTCTTTTATATTTTGAAGACTATTTGCAAATATTTTTTTCTCCCATTTGGTAGGTTACTTTTCATTTTGTCAACAGTTTCCTTTACTGTGCAAAACCTTCTTACTTTGAAATAGTTGCACTTGTTTGTATTTTCTTTTGTTGTCTTTGTTTTCGATGTCTAATAAAAAAAATGCCATCACTGACAGAATTAATGTCAAGGAGTTTACTGCCTATATGTTCATCAAGGAGTTTTATTGTTTCAATGGTATGTTCAAGTCTTTAATTCATAGGATATATATGTTAATAATGTGCCTACAAATAGCATCTCAGTCAGTGAATTGTATATTCCTTTAATGGTTCTTCAAAGATTAAAAATTGTTATTTTGATAAAATTCAAATTATCAATTTCTTATATTAAGGATTGTGCTAATGGTGTCATATCTGAGAAAATTTTGTCAAATCCACTCCCACGGTTTTCTTCTACATCTTTATATAATTCTTAAATATTTGGGTTTTACATTTAGTATCTATTTTGTATTAACTGCTGCTATGTTATGAGATTTGGAGCAAATTCAATGTTTTTGCACATGGAGATCCAATTATTCCAGCAATATTCACTACTAAATTGACTTTGTACCATTGTTAAAAATAATTTATACCTATATGAGCAGATATATTTCTAGACTCTCTATTCCACTAATTTATCTGTTTATCTTTATGCCAATACCACACTTTACCTTTATGCTTTTGCAATTAGGTAATCTGACTACTCCAACTCTTTCTCCATTTTGAAATTTGTTTTGACTATATTAGTTGCTTTGCATTTCCACACAAACTTTAAAGAAAGATTTATTTTTCTAAAAACCAACTTGCATGGATTTTGATTAGGATTGTACTGAATTTAAAGATCAATATGGGGAGAATTGACACTTAACCAATATTGAGGTTTTTGACTATTCAATCCATAGGTACAATTCTGTATTTATTTAGGTCTTCTTTAGTTCTCTAAACAGTGGTTTTAGTTTCAATATGCAGATCTTGCACATCTTTTGCTAGATTTATTTTCAAGGATTCACATTTTTCAGATTATTATAAATGAAGTTTCAAAAATTTAATTTCTAATGTCTCATCATTAATATAAAAAGCACAATTAATTTTATATATTGATCTTATATCTTGCAAACTTCTTAAACTCATTTATTAGATCTAATAAATATAGATTGGTAGACACTATTGGATTTCTACACAATGATGTTGTATGCCAATAAAGTTTTACTTTTGCTGCAACCAAAATGCATTTATTTTTCTTGAGTGACTGAGTATCTAGAACACTTGTGCAACATTGAATAGAAGTGAAAGTAGACATCTTTACCTTACTTTTTATTTCAGGAGAAAATCATTCAGTCCCTTACCATTAAGTGTAACATTAACTGTAAGTTATTTAACAGCTTGAGAAAATTTCCTCTATTCTTAGTTTCTCTAAGCTTTAATTAGGAACAGATGTTGGATTAATTTTAATAATATTTCTGCATATATTGAGAGGATTATATTTTTCATTCTTCATTTTTTATATGCTAAATCACATTAATTGATTTTCAAATATAATTCCAAGCTTGCAGTTCAAGGATAAACTCTTGATCATGATATATTATCCTTTTGATTTATTGTTGGATTGATGTGCTGAAATTTTTTTCAAGAGGAATTGATTTTTAGCTGTCTTTTCAGTTTTGGGAATGATAATGCTGATCACTTAGAATGATTTGGGAAGAATTTCCTTCTTTAATTTTCTAGAATGACTTTGTAGAATTGACATGATTTCTTCTATAAGATCTGGGAAGAATTTACTAGTAAAGCTCCCTCAGACTAACATTTTTCTTTGTGAAAAGGTTTGAAACTACAAATTTGATTTATTTTGTAGACAGTTATTCATGTTATATATATCTAATTATTCTTTTCTAATGAACAGTGATCATATTTGTCTTTCAAAAGAGAGATCAAGTTCATCTAAGTTGTCGAATTTATAGGCATTCAGTGTTCATAACATTCTTTTATGAAGGTTCTAGCTGTAAAATCTCAATTACATAACTTCTGTCATTTCTGATGAGTCTGTCTGTCTGTATCTCTCTTTTTCTTTTTCCCCCTTCCTCCCTTCCACCCTCCCTGTTTTCTCTGATTTCCTAAATAGTTGGACTAAAATTTTATTTATCGCAAAACACTAGGCACTTGCTAGTGAAGTAGCAGTTTAGTCAGCCAATTTCCACTAGTTTAGTGCATATACATATTAAGGATCACAGCCGAGTGGGAGGTTTGCAGTGGAGGGGAAAGTTGGAGAGGACAACCAAGATAAACAACTAAAGGAAATGCTTCTTCCTCTTCTCTCTTCCTGCCTTCCTTCTGCAACTGCTTATCTTTCTACCTGCACCTTTCCTTAAAAAACAAAACAAACTTTTGATTGCTTTATTTTGTCTTTTGTTTCCATATCTTCCATTTCATTAATTACAACTCTGACTTTTGAGAGGTATGGATCTTTTTTCAGAGTGGTAGAAAATTTTGGAATTAAATAGTGGTGATAGCTGTATAACACTGTGGATATGTCTACACACTAAAAATCACTAAATTGCACACCAGATTATTAAAAAGATGAATTCTATTTTATGTGAACTGTATTTCAAAAAGGCATCTATATTAATATATACTTAAATATATATATGTATAAGTTCTAGGATGACAAATTTATTTTTTAAGATTTCACTTTACTGTCTTCTCATTTGTACTTATTCCAATTAGAAATGTGCTGTTGTCTATATTTTTGTTCCTTTGAATATAACATTTATTTTACTTCTGGCTGTTCTCTAGATTTTCTGTTTTCATTCATTATAAGTAATTCGATTATGATGTCCCTTGATGTAGTTTTCTTTTACTTCTGTAATTCAGAATTACTGAGTTTTGGGGATTGGTGGACTTACACTTTTAGTCTTCTATCCTTTAAATACTTATTCTGTTCTTAATTTTCTCCCTCAGGGGCTACAAGTACATATATATTAGTCTCCATAAAATTGTCCCACAGCTCACTGATGTTCTTTTTCATATTAAAAATTTTGTACTCCATGTGTCATTTGGGAATTTTCTTATAGTTTATATGTGTTTTTAAATTCACTAATAACCTCTTCAGTTAATTCCCCTCAGTGTTTCTCATCTTAGACATTATAGTTTTGATGTCTGGAAACTTTCTGTAAGATCTTTCTTGTGTATTTCCATGTTTCTACATAACATTCTGAACATACGGGATACAGTTATAATAACTCTTTTAATGTAATTGACTGCTAATTTGAACATCTGTGTCAGTTCTGGGGCAGTTTGAATTCATTGATCATCCTCCTTATTATTGGTCATGTTTTTCTACTTTTTGCATGCTTGCTAATCTTTAATTGGATACCAGACATTGTGAATTTCACATTGTTGGGTGTTGGGATTTTTGCATACTTTATACATGTTCTTGAGTTTCGTTCTGTGCAGTTATGTTACTTTCAGTTTTGATATTTTGAGTTTTACTTTTCGGAGTCAGTAGGTATATGCAGAGCAATGTTCAGTCTAAATTATAAATTATTAGTTTTTCCAATATTGGTATGTTGATGTGAATCGGCACTATTCTTAGTCTGATGTGAACTCTGCATACTGTTCCTTTGAGTTTTTTAAGATGGCCTTTCCCTAGCCTTGAATAATAATTTCTTCTTCTCATATGCCATATTTTGCTTTTTATTTGTTTGGGGATATATAATTGTTCTAATTGTCTTCCTTGTTTCCACTCAATATTATGTTTGTGATATTCAGCCATATTGTTGCATATGGTAGCAGTTTACCTATTTCATTACCTTGTCATTTTTCATTGTATAAATATACTATAATTTACTTATCTACTGCTGAAGGACATTTGGTTATTTTCAGTTTTCTATTATCAAGTATACTGCTAAGAATATATGTCACTTGGTAAATATTTCCACACATTTCTGTTACATTTATAACAAGGCTTGGGTTTGCTAAGTTCAGATACTCATAAGTTAAATTTTAATAAACAGTCCTCCTACTCTGTGGCTCAGGCAATTAAGTTTCAGGCTATGAAACCCATGGACCTGGGCTTGAGGTCTAGGCTGCAGGTGGCAAATACATTAATAATTATAATAACAATAATAATAATAACAATAGTAGATAATTTCCTAGGGTCTTCCAAAATTATTGAATCAAGTCATTGGCACTCTACCAGGAACAACTGATCCACATCTTTACCAATTCCTAGTGTCATCTTTCTCATGTTAGCCATTTTGGTAGATGTTTAGTGCTATCTACCATGATTTAAAACTTTTCACATATTAATTGGTCATTTGAATACCCTCTTTTGTGAAGTACCACTTTAAGAATTTTTCACAGCACTATATTAGATGATCTCTTCATTTAAAACCTGGAGATCTTTTATATATGTTAAATATGAGCTTCTTACTAGTTATCTATATGAAACTATATTCTACCTTGTGATTTGTTTTCTCTCATTTGAAGAACATTCTTAATAGTGATCCACTTTATCAAGATTTTCTTTTATGAATGATGTTCTATTTAGGAATATATTCTTATTCCAGATTGTGATGATATTAACTATTTACAAGAAGCTTTATTGCTCTGAATTTCATGTGTAGATCTATAGTACAAATGAAACTAATTTTTATATAGTATGAGAAAAGGATCAGAATTAATGCTTATTCCATATGAAAATCTAATTGGTTCAGCATTATCAGAGAGATGTCCCATTATATTACAGTGCTATCTTTGCTCTACCTTTGATAGATTTCATTTTCATCTTCAATATTTAAAATATAATATTGTAAGTGATACATTTCCATGAATTTTATTTCCTAGTTAGCTCTTGTTGTATTTAGATATGTAATTTATATTTAAAATTTGAATAATATCAGAATCTTTCTAATCATAAAAATTGCTAGTTCTGAAGAGGCTTCAATTGATTTTTTTTCTACATTATGGGCTGTTTTACTGCTTCTTTGTTGACCGGTAGTCTTCACTTGAATTGCAAATATTTTATATTTTACATTATCAGTTACTGCTTATTTTATATTTTAATACTTCTCTGTACCTATATTCAAGCCACCACTAAGTGCCTATGATTTTTCCTTTAGATTGTCTACTAAATTCTGCTTTTTAATTATTTTTTCCAAAATAGCCATATCACTTCCTCATCATCACTTCTGTAGTATATGAAGTTTATGTTTGTTTTCTGCCCCAGTCTATTTTTCCCTAATTACTTTATATATAGTTGCTCAAACACAATCATGTGTGTATATATCTATACAAATAGATATATCATACATGCGTGTATATATATATATATACATTCACACACATGTGTATATATGTATATGTGTGCTTATACACTGGTTGCTAGGAGTAAACGACCATGGTTATAATTAACAACTATGCACTTGGCACACATGATATGCCATATGTGTGAAAGGCAATGCTTCTAATAGTCACAATGTCTTTTTGAATTGGATAATTGAATAATTATATTTTAATTATAAAGGTGGAAGGACTGAGACTCTAAAATCCCTCATTTGTATAAGGTCTCATGCCTCATCCGAAGAAAGGGTGAATCTAATTCTCATCTGGCTTGGCTCAAAGTTTTATATTCTTTCTAAGGTACCATAGTCTATGTCTGTGAAATGTGTTTCATGTTTGAATGCTATTACTTTTTAAGCCTTTTCAACTGGATTGTAAGCTTTTTGAGGTCTGTTAGCTCTTTTACATTGCCCAAGTACAAATTGCCTCAGCAGACAATAAATATTGATCAACTGGTTGAATTCATGTGAAAGAATTCCACAAAGTAAGAGTAGACAGGTAATGGAATTGTGTTCAACATGGATAGGGTGTAAGGCTCTTTTGCTCCAAAATTATACCAAATGGACGATGGTCCCTTGATGAGTGAAAATAGCTCTAGAAAAATGAGCTAATAACAATGAAATCATTTTCTCCCTGAAAAATGTCTTCAGTTCAATAATATCTGGACATAACATTTTACTGGTACCCTCTGAAAAGTCAGGAAATAGTAGTCTATCTCTAAGGTTGTTTCAAAACTAATTCAGTGATCTTTCAGTCTTCACTTTAGTCAAGGCTAGAGTCACAAATGGAAACATCCATCAAATTATTGGACAATGCAGACTGAAAGAACTTTCCCATAATCCTATACACACACCCTGAAAGAAAAAGAATAAAAGAACTTAGATTAAAGAAAAAGATTTCTGACCTATCTCATTTTGTCTATTCAGTATATTTTCCATATATTCATTACATAATTTTTCAAATCATTCCTCTACTTTGATTAAGGAGATATGGAGTATTTCTTATGAAGTCTAAGTTTTTTCACCTCTGGCTATGACTGTATTAAAAGAATAGACAAAAACACAAGTAAAATGGAAATAATAACTACTCTAAGGAAACCTATGTATTTCCCTCATTTTTGCAATGGACTGCGGACATGCAGGAAATTTCTATGAAACACTAAGTGACCGAGAGACTCTTGTTTGCATTTAACAAGAATGTAGTCACCTGAAATATATAATGTCTGTAACATATAGCCAGATTATTTAGTCAAATTAACTGATAAATAAATCTTATTAAACTCGTTTTTTGAATATTTATCCTATAAACAAGATAAGATTAGACTAACTATTTTAAGCTTTAGCACTGTGACTAGTTATACTTAATCATGTGCAATATATTCAAGCAAACAAATTCCAAATGGAACTGAAGGATCTCGTAATGTCAACTGTGGTTTTCATTGACTCGTTCCCTGTATGTGCCTTAAATATTTTATCATTTTGTTTCCCTTTTGCCTTTTATGCATATTTTCAAACAATAGTCATCTGACCCTCATTCTCTTAAATTAGATTATCATGTTACTGTATCTATCAATATTGTAAGTAAACACTATTATCCCTGTTAATATAAATCGATCAGCATTTCATTAATGTTATGAAATTTGATTACTGTCCATTAAATTCCCTGTAAAAGGAGACTTTAATCTATGAGATATGTTTCTTTTATATGTAGCTAGAAAATGCCTCCATGTTCCCTTGACACTTTAATGTTGTATTTAGAACCTGGATATGATTAAAGAAAAATTCCATGGATACCACTTGCCATATCAGTTGACAGGGTGTTAGAAAACTCCATAAAATGGTATATAATGGAATTACCAGATAAAGAACAAATATTCAACAAAAATCAAAACCAACAGTAATTATTTCTGTTATAAAAACAATCAATGCATCAACAAATTTCTGTTTTATGACTTTTAACGCAAAAATTTGAGGATTGACGTTAAGAAGCAATGTGGGTACTTGTCCAGCATTTTTACAAACTATATATAAAATTCTTTAACATATCCTGATATCTAGATTAATTCAGATCTTTTGTAATACTGATCAGTTACTTCTTATTACATTCATTTTATTGTGTCAGATATAAATGTCATTGGACAATCTTTGTTATGTGACTTTGTTCTTGTAGGGAACATAAAATTAAGATACTCTCTGGATAAACCCAGGTGTGATAGGGGACTGATTTTTGTATTAGAGTGGCTTATTGGATTTTTTTCCTTGTTTGTTTTCTGGATTCAGTGACTAATTTGGTTTCTAATCATGCTTTTGACCCCATTTCCAGACTGTTTGTGGTAACGGGTAAAAGAAAGACCCTGCAGTAGGTAATTAAGTCTGCAAAAGCAGAGCTGCTTACTTTTCATTGCAGCAGATAATCAGAGTGCTGTTGCTCAAGTGTAAAATGCAGAAATTAATGATCCTATATAATACAGATTAGGGCTTTCATTTTAAAAACTATCAGTGCAGAAGAACAAAGGTAGGAAGAACAGCATGATATTTGGAATTCCAATATATAGGAAAGCTTGCACATATTGAAGGAGGATTCTAAGCATGAGGCTAATCAAAATTCGCCTTGTGTTCTAAGGTGATTGATTAGTTCAGAACTCAGATATATTACTGCCCCATTGCATCTTTGAAAAGGCACAATTAGACACATTTATCCATGTCTTTTCACTTGTAAACATGTCCTATTGTTCATTCAGATAAAGTGTAGTAAGTGAAAGTATTTAGCATGTTGACTGCCACATAGTAGTTACTTAATAAATACTGTGGTGTTGGAATAAAAGAAATAGTTTCCATAAAGAGGTAACAAAGCAGTATCCAAGAGGCAAGAACACTGAGCAAACACATGTTTTAAAAAACATAATTTCATAAAAATTTCCATATACTAGTGTTCTACCCAGGTAATTTCTCTGTAGAGCTCAATATATTGCAAAACTAAACTTGCTGCAAAAAGATACCAGTTTACAGTGTTCCCTCCATAGTAAGAAAACTGATCTCTAACAAAACCGCAGTGTTTCTTGATGCAAAACTTAACTGCCAAAATATGCATGCTTTTCACAATATGACCCAATGATTCTGTCTTCAATGTTTATGAACATACAAATATGATTTAACAATATAATCAATTTTGTCAAGACTCAAATCGTCAGATTTTTGGTGTTATTTCCTCAATTGTTAGGTTATTTTATATATTTTCTCATGTTTATTTACTATTAGTCATTTTTCAATAATTTTCCTATGAAGTCATTTTTCATTTGTCATCAGAAATAAACAGGTTAATCTGGTAAACACTATTTCTCATTTGTTGTCTGAAATAAAACTAGTTTATCTTCTAAACACTTCATTAAGGTAATGGGAATGCATTCCATTTCTCATATTGCATACCTGGAAACCTAGACACAGAGTAAACATGACAATGTAGTTTTCATTTGGAGTAACAGTCGACATCAACAAAAAATTTTCATTTTGCTTTCTAATTTATGCAAGTTCTCCCTAGGTCATGTTCAGTGACTCTTGGGTAAGTACATAGAGCTGCAGGCCCCCTGAAATATTACTTTAAAGGTAAAGTGAAGACCAGAATTCCAAATGAAGCAATCCAGAGAGACAGCAGCCCTCCCTTTCGGCAGTTGGTAAAACATTTGGTGTGTTGCTCTGGCACTGTTCTAAGCTTGTATTAGAAAAATCATGAACACATGAGGAGAAGCATTTGTTGCATATTGGTAACCTTTCTAATCTTTTTATAAAATATGCTATGCAGCATTGTTTTCTAAACAGAGAAAAGTGGAGTTTTGGCAGCTCTTCTCACCAGAGCACTTGTGCTTTAAATGACAGGAATATAGTCTGAAGACAGCTCAAAAGTCATAATAATAACCCCTACAGCCAAGCACCTGCTCTTTGTAGTTCAATTTTCATACTGGCCAGGACCCACTCCAGAGTGTTTATTCACTGTAACATTTCAATACAATCTTACCTTCCAAGTTACATTTTAGTAATCGCAAATGCCACCACCACCACCAATAGAACAGACTGAAGTCTCATCACCCTAACTCTGGGAGATCATGCAGCTGTTCACAAGCCTGATTGATCTAGTCCTTCCCCAAACAAATTATACAGGTGAGCGTTTTGTCTTATAACTTGTCTGAAAGCAAATTAAAATAACTCAGCTGTTTTTAACAAGAAAGATGCTGTTTAAAGTGGGATGCCATACCCACCAAAAAATTTAGTTTCACTCAGGTCCTTCTCCATGCTATGCTGACTGAAAAGTTTGTGTGGCTTCTCACCCACCAGACAAAGCCAAGCAGGAGAAGTAAACTTTCAGCTTATAAAAGCAAATTAATGGCCACCAGAAGGGAAGGGGACTAGTGCTAGACCACTGAGCAACACTAGTCAGTTATATGGTGAAGGATAGAATTGAACTGTTGGCAATAAAATTAATGTATTAAATGCAACATTGAATTAGTATGATACACACTTTAAATCTTTATAATGCTATGATACAATATTCCTTCAATGAAAATTTAAGATATAAAAATGAAAAATAAATAAATAAAAGGAGCCAAGAGGAAACACAGAGGCTGATGCTCTGATGATAATGTGATTAGGACCCAGGACTTCTGTCTGACAATCCAAACAGTTTTTTAGGCTTAACTTTAAAGTTTTAACTCTCCTGTAAAACCTTTAGTCAAAAACTCTGCCTGCCAATAATTCATTGCAAATTCTAAGCATGTGAAGCAATTGCTTTTCCAAGGGCTTGCAAACAATGAGGAACTGTGAAAAGCTGGCAGCTGATTGGTCTTGATTTGATCACTTTCTTTTGCAATATGAACAAGCAATAAGAGTGGACAAAGGAGAGAAGGGAGGATTACAGTCCCAAAGACAAAGTATTGAGAAATAAAATGTGTTCCTTTTCCCCTCTTTTTCACAAAGTAAATTATTTTTTCGTTTGGTTTGAGATTCAAGTTCATTTATCTAATTGAAAAAAGTAAGCAATAAAAGCAAAAAAAAAAATGTGAGCTCTGGTGGTCTAGCTGATAATGCCAGTGAACGCAGTCTATATACATACTAAGGACCCAGGTTCAAGGTCTAGGGCCGGGGCGAACAAACAAAATGGACAACTAAATAAATAAATAAATGCTTATTTCTCTCTCTCTTTCTATCTGCCTGCCTGCCTGCCTAATCACCTCCTTCATTTATTGCCTGTGCTTTTCCTTAAAAAGGAAAGAAAAACAAAACATCCTGGGTAGAAAGCAATGAGGTTAGGATGGTAAATAAAACTCCTGTCTCTAAACACCCTGAAACTTCTTCATTGAATATTTTTCTTTCATATAGACATATTATGTCAATTTCATTAAATATTAAATTCTTACACAATAGTAACATCTGTGTGCTCTAATTATTCTGAGCAGTTGAAATATCTGTTTTTATACCTCAGGGTCAAAAATATTTCAATTATATTGCTTTATAATATGTTTGATTATTTAAAAAAACAAATCTATTCAACCTCATTTATAGATATGGACTAGATTTGAGTCCAGTCTAGGGTGTCTCTTATTTTCAGCTGCATTTGCATTGAATAAAGAATCATTAATCCATGAAACCTCATGTTGAATAGTAGCTTAAAAATTACCGGAAAAGACATGCTACTCAAGTTTGACATAAACCTAGGGTTAGAGAAGGGAAGCAGATCAATATTTTAAAAAGCAAAGATTCCAGTCTAAGAATCAGAAGAATATCCAGGATAAACTACAAACATCAAAGAGAATAACTGAAACTTTTGTAGTTGCTAATGTAAGAGGGTGATGGGTGGTTAAGTGTCCACACTGAAATTATACTGAAACAAATGCCCTATGTGTTATATAACTAAGAAAAAAATCTTATCACAGAAAAATAATGAAGAAAGCAATGGATATTTATGAAATATACTAAAATGTTTATTTGATATAAAATATACTGAAGAAATTTAAAGCAAAAAATGGTGAAAGATTGCATATATTGGAGTTTATTTTGGGTGGGGTTTAGTCCTAAGAACTTCTCCATATTGTCTCACTTAACATCATTATTTCCTATAACAAAAGTAATATTATAATTCCCATTTTACAAATGTGATGAAAAATGTTAAGAAATTTTAGATAATTGGTCCAAGTTTTCCTAGTTAATTTCAGAGTTCATATTCTTTCCTGTTGGTTCCAAACTCTGCGTAAAAATTATTTTGAACATTAACATCTGATGTAGCAAAGGCAAAGAAAGAAACTATTGAAAAAACATATTCAGCAGAATGGATGAGAAAATATATCTTAATTTTGTAATAAAATGATTTGATAGTATCTTTAAGTGAAATCCTTTTTTCTCTGTTAAAATAACAGAAGCAAACATAATCAGTATTTCACTGTGGGCATAGTCAAATAGGTATTTTATGAAATCACTTACCTGATCATATACAAAATTCCTGAGTATTCACAATAGATTTCAAAATAAATGTTTACTTATTTGTCTTAAATAGCACTTAGTTAAAATGTCTCCCACCTTCTAGTTAATAAATGTGTGGAAACACAAAAAAAACAATAGACAAGATTATGAGACCAAAAATTGATAGCCAACTACTAGACAATATCAGGATTTTCTTTAACCATACATTAATATCCATATAATTAGAAAATGAAGCTACTGGAAGATTCATTTAAATATTCCACCACACAAGAAATAAATCTACCAGTTTAAAGGTAAATGATGAGATTTAATATCTTTCTTTTTCTGAGATGACTTAATCCAACCCAGCTCCAGACCCTTATTTTTTAAGTATTAAAATATTCTACTATTTTGAGGAAATCACTGGATTCTCTCCTTCCATTTTAATAATTTTTCTTCCATATGTATTTGGAGACTGTATTTCCTACTAAATAAAGGAGTAAGAGCAGTGATCATTTACAGGTTGCATGTTGAGAGATCTCATGCCAAATGAGTAAGAGCTGAATGCCAATTGGAGGAGCCTAAGTATTAGACATGGCTGAGCCTCCACTTTCTTGTAAACTCCATTGTATCAGAGTAAGCCACACAGGCAACGGGAAGAGGAAGAAATTACACCTCAGTGCTAAGGAAGCCACAGGATAAATGCTTGCTGGTGCTGAAAGTTGATTAGGAGCAGAATATATCAACCTGCCCTCCAGCTGGTATTATGATAAAGAGATTTAATGAGCACCCACATGAACAGAGACTGGGAATAGGATAAATACTACATTGGAATGGATTCCTTCTCTCATATGAAAGAATGAATGTCAAAAACAAACACAGCAAAAGAACTTTTTAAAATATATCAAAACAAGGGTAAAAGTACATAATCTTGCAAGCCTCAGTGGGCTCACAGGATTCTGGCAGGTGACAGAGGGACCGATGTTGAACAGTTAGTTAGGCAGCTCTTGCTCTATTCCCTGTTTGCAGAAATTCAGACTGCTGTAGCGGGGTTTGCACGTGAGAGCCACATTGTGATAAATCGAAAGCCCTGCCTACTGAGAGGTAAGTTGCCTGTAGGTTTTGACATCTTAAAGTAAATTCCTGGTTTGGCAAGGTCTGTGCCTGCCTGGAACCAAAACAGGACACCCGATGGATATTCCCAGGCAAATACAGACTTTAAACGCAGCTCTTCCATTCTGGGTAAAAGCCAATTTACCTATATCTGTGTAGAAGAAATTTAACACAGCTACTATGCTCTCCAACTTAACTACCATTACCAAGTCTAGTGGATTAACTAGCAATTTAGGGTTAACAACTTGTTCAAGAGGATCCAGAAATGAAAACAATTTTGTCAGATTTGTCAAATCTCCTGTTTAAAACGTTCATAATTAAATATTTTTAAACATCTGTATAATACCAAAGCATATGTAGACTGCATCTAGCATTCTAGTCTAATTTTGTGACTTCAAAATCATATCACAAAGTCAAAGAAATAAAAAAATACTACAGAAATATAAGAGAATTTATTAATCTCAAACGCCAATATGAAACGGATTAGAAGTTTCAGAAACTAATTATGACTAAAAGTTATGAAGATGGTTATCTGTCTACTATGGAGCCCTTACACATGGAATCCAAGAGAAGAAAGAAAAAACAAAAGAATATTGTAGGATGAAAACAATTCCTGGATTATCAGTTGGACAAAGGAACTGACCTATACTAGGGTAGGACATCAAAGGTTTCTCATGAATTTTTTTTAACAAGAAAATGGATTTTATTCAAAATGTATGGAAAAAGCTGAAAAATTTCAATGAGACGATGAGGAAGGCATGTATTTCTTCTGTCAGTTAACAACAAGTAGTATAGGTATTTTTGTAAAAAGTTTAACAATTGGCTCTGGGTAGAAAAATTCTTATTTCCAAGATTTATATATACACTACCATCATGAGATTTTAATTTTAAATTTTAAACTATCAACTTAATGCCACTAAGTGAAGAGAAACAATTCTTTATAGTATTCCTATCTTAAATATGACTATAGCTAATAGCAAAAATGTGATGAAACAAAAAAGGAAGTAATACATTTGAATTTGTATTACCTTTGCTTTTAATAGACTTTATTTAAAACAATATAATTGATGTAAGAGCATATAAAATGTTTTTAATTTTGATTTTGCTTTACAATTGGTGCACAAAATTGCTAAAAAATTATCAAATAGCTATTAACTTGGTTACATGAGCTGACTCCAATGATGTCTTCCAGTTAGTGAATTTTCATTCCTTACTGTCTGGCTCCAGGAAGAAGCCATACATATTGTGCCATCATTTTTCTCAATTAGTTATTTTTTTAATTATGGCGCAATCAATATCTAATAATTTTTCCATATTAATATATTTTAATTGTACAAGTCAGTGGTATTGAGCACACATATTGTTGTACAACAATCTTTCAAAACTGAAACTCTGTACCCATTAAACAATAACTCCCCACTCCCTATCCTTGCAGTGGCTGGAAAACATCTTTCTATTTTCTACCTTTCTAAATTTTAGCAATCTAGGTAACTCAGGTTGGTGGAATCACATAGTATTTTACCTCTTGTGATAGGCTTATTTCAGGGTTCATCCACATTGTAGTGTGGGAAGGGGTTCCTTTAAAAATGACAAAAGTACTTAGCAAACTTCAGAAACACCAGGTATTCTTCAGGTAGCCTTCTCTTTCTATTGCCACAATCTGCCCCACCAGCAAGAGGATCCCTATGGAGCATGTTTCTGGTGAGAATCAGGAGGCAACAATTATTGAAAACGCACATGCCAAGCTCCTCAATTTTCTGTTGCTCAGCACAAAATTTTCCTTAAAGAATCTCGATATTCATCAATCTTTACATAACAAATGCTTAGTCTTTTGTGATATAATTCGGAAGTGGTTAATGAATGAGTTTGGAAAAATCAGTTTGAAATTATCTTTGTGGCGAGATTTTGTGAGACTTTAAGCACATATTCTTTTCGCTTCTGATCCTCAATCCAAATTCTGACCAGGCAGTCCAATGTCAACACATTTTCATACATGTGATGAATCTCACATCTTTAGATCACCAGATAATGTTTATACTGAGCTCCAATTCAATATCCACTATTTATCATAAACAGTGCCAATAGACCAGCCACCTTTCTTTTTAATTATTTCTGTACATATTTTCGTATCAATACATCCAGCTAACTCTAGTTATGCCCTCATCATTTGTACTCCAATCAAAACATAATTCATTAACCAAATTACCGCTACTTGTGTCTCTCTTCCTCTTATTAGCCACTTTTACTCAAACACATAGATGATAAGTTTATCAGACTTCCTGCTCATCTCCATGCCCACACCAGGCCTTCTGTCTGTAATGCAAGCCCTTTCCCATCAGCAGCTTCTCTGAGAATGAATCATCTGCAATGCTTTCCACAAGCTACGTGTTCTGTCTCCTATATATTCTCTCCTTAGGTCTGAAAGTTTACCTTCTCTTGTCTTTCCTGCCTTTCAACATCAAGAACTTGTAATCACCCTTCAAAATCATTTTTAAATAAAACATTTTATGATCCATTTCCTAGAAAGACTTGATCATTTATCTCTTTTTGAATTTTCAAACTACTGTCTACATTCATCTACCATTGTACCATAAAGTTCTAATGTACGTCCTTGATTTCATGCTTATTTTTCTCCCTTCTAAAAAAAGCTGCTAGAAATTCTAGATCAATAATCAATGTCATTAATTTTGGCACTCTTTAAATATAAAGTACCTGATAAGTATTTGTTATTTTTTAAAGAACAAATGTATAAATAAAACAAACTATAACTAAAATATTATACAACCATAAATATTTTAAAGTATGAGTTTATGCTATAATGTATAAAACTATTAACAGAGAAAGATGAAACTTGCATTTATATAATATATAAAACTTGATAGAACATACATACTTAGACTATCATCAGAAAGAAAACACAAATTGCTAAAGTTTATTCATAAGATGCTAGAATTTGAAGTGATTTTCTTTCTCCTCCTCTTTCTCTCTTTTCTCCTTTTCAAATGTTCAAATTTATTTTATAGCTGCAGGCAATATATATAATTTACATAGTATATGAAATTTTAAGAGCTAGATAGTTACTTAAGACTATCAATGGTATATCTTTCTTTATAATGTCTTTTACAGTCACCTGAATACTCACATACATCCTCATTAAGACAACTGAAACGACTGTCAAGAAATCAAACAAAACTAAACCACCTCAACTCTGCCACCCTCCAATATCATGTTATTAGTATCATATCCTGTTGCTTGCTACACTCTTCCTAAATATTTCAAGATACCTACCAAAATAATTCAAGTTTTTTTTAAACCTTATTTTTCATTAGTGGTTCTCAATATTTTCTTCAATAACATATGATTGCATCTCTTCTGTGGTTCAAGGAAGGCAATGAACAAAAACAAACTTGAAAATCATGGTCAAGATGAGATCTGCAGTTTCATGAGCCTGTTGACTGAGTATCCTTGAATAAGACAAAGCTACAAAGATCATATACAGAATCATTATTCTATATGTGAAGACAGTGTTAATTGGAGAGCTTGGTAGTTCTAGAGAGTGTTCCCAACCTCCAGGTCAGAAACAACGCAAAGACCATTACATACATGAGTCATCCTTACATCTTTGGTGTCTGATATATTGAAATTGTATAATTAACATGAGTTGAATAGTATAAGTCATTAATATAGAGTCATACTATAGCTTTTTGAAACATAGCATTAGCATCAATCAGAGAACAGTAAGCAGAAAAATAAAATGATTGTTCTCTGTTTTGGTATTTTCTGTTTGTGGAAAGATGCTAGCTGGAGATCAATTTTGTCTGACGCTACAGTGTGTGTGTATGTGTGTGTGCATACACACATATGTATATTTCTTATCCACATATTAAATTAGTACTAAAAACTTAAATATTGTTGAATCTGAATCTTGGTTCTTCCAATGTATAAATGTGTGACTTTTCACAAGTTGCATGCCCTCAGTTTCATTACCTGTAATCTGGGAGTAATATTAATAGACCTACTTGATAGAGTAAAGAATTCAGTTAAAGCATACTTGTAACATTCGAGTCAATACAGATAAACCCTTAACAGAAACTGTCACAAAATAAACACTTTCTAAGTGTGATTTCAAAACTTTTCATGATCATTAATTACCCATATCATCTCTTTGAGATGGGTGTTACTACCACCATTTAACATCTGAGAAAGTATGAAAATAAATACTCTCATGCATTGCATAGTAAACCTTAACCTTGTATTCAAGTCACTGAAATCTTGCTCTTGTATGCATTCTTAGAATCTCAACAAAAATCTCAAAGAACTAATTTTTTCTCAATAGTAGCAGTTTCTGCATAGCTGAATGTTAAGCCTACTAAAAACAACATTCTTTTAGTTTTGAATATTTGTGTTAGTCAACATCACATGCTTACCATAATTCTTTGTAACGGGTTCATAACTATTTCTATTGATTACTGTGCAGAACTATCACATGCCCTGAAGAGCTAGTGAGTTCTGTAGAGCTACTTGCTCCTTTACTTAATGGCTTTAGCCTGTGTCTATTGAATTCTTGTATTTGTAGTTCCACAGTTTTACTCTCTTCTCTTCTGGACTGTGTGACAATCTTCACAGTTCTCTGAATGCATGCCTGACAATAACAACTCCTAACTCTTGATAATTTTCCTTCTAATTATTCTCTGGAGTTGGTAGACGTAGGTACATATAACTAAACTAATTTTAACCATATATAAAATCAGAGTAAGTGGAATCTAAATGAAGTCCTGAAGGATGTAATATGAGTAAAATCCATATACTTTATGTGTGAACATTTTACCATCTATTTGGGCTACACAATTTGTTCACAAACTTGGGCTTCTTTGTGTATTAAACAAGGTATATGCTAATGTATTTAATTAATTCATTCACCATACAGGAATGCTGACAAGGATTATTTAGACCTTAAGGTAGAGATTGATATAAGAAATCATTTGAAAGCAAGATGGTTTACACATCATAGCACTTGAGTTTGAGCTATCTGTTCTGTGGTATTCTGCAGAACTGGGTTTTAACATAACATTGAATGAGAAATTTGCTATTCTGAAAATATTTTTAGGAATTTTAATGGTGTTTTTTCCATATACAAAAGGATTTCAAGGAAGCTGATATAAATATTTCAGTTAACCACTTATCAGAGAATAATGTTCTAAAGGTATTCATCCCAGTACACAAAACACAATTGTATATGATAAAATGCCACACTTTTTTTTAAAATCCAACCTAGTCCTTTCTTAGAAGAGAAATAGTGAACTAATTCTGCTAAACTTTCCTAAATATTTTATTGCTAATTTCAACTTATTTAATCATTGATTAGATTATAAAATTGATAAAAATGTGGAGTATTTGGAAACACTTATTTTCCTTTAACTTGATACTGTTTTTACCTCATCTAATATTTTTTACAGAGTTTTGTAAATATTCTAGACATAAATAAAGAAAACATGACATGCTGAAATATTTTTAATTGTAGTAATCAAGGAGTATTAGTTTTATGGTTTCCCTGAATTTGTTTTCAGTCTTGAAAACTTTATTTTGATGGAATAATTTTTCTTTAAAATTGTGCTTTTATCATGTCATTATTTATTCCAAAAATAGTCACAAACCCTCAGTTTTTTATTTTCATATAAAATCCTCTCCATAATAATTGTTTAGCTTATACATCAGATAACTTTTACATCTATAAAATCCTTAATTTCCTAATTCTAATCATTCTCCCCCAAGGGAATGTGGTTCTTTATTTTATTCTAAACTTTGTCAAGAGTTTTTTATTAATTAAAATACTATTCCTAATAGCGGTGTCACTTGTGAATTCTGAAATCTCCAATACAGTTCAACAGCATTATTTGTACCTGTCAAACACCCAGTTTTTTCTCCTACTATTATTATTTTATTTTTTAAAGAAAAGTGTAAGCAGAAATGAAGGTGAAGAGGCAAGAAGGCAGGAAGTGAAGAGAAAGAAGCATCTTTTTAAAAATAATCATTATTTTAGCTGTTCATCTTGGTTGTTCCCCAGTCCTGGGAAGCAAACCTGCGTCTCTGGGACCTACATGTACTTTACTCAGTCGGAGGCAACAGAACCAATTGCTATTCCAACAGGGCATGCCTTTCTTCCCATCATTATTGATATATAATTGACATAAGTTAAGGGGTATAAGTTTAAGACGTAAGGTATAATGACTTTCATATATTGTGAAATAACTGCACAATTAGTTAAAATTCATCACTTCATATAGATAAAAAAGAGAAAAAAAGTTTTTTGATCCTTATGCTGGGAACTCTTAAGATCTACTCTAGCAACATTTTTCAAATATACCATACAGCAGTGCTAACTGGTTATTATATCACACACTGCATCTTCAGCACTTACGTATTTTATATCAGGAAGTTTACATCTTTTAAATAACTCCATCCACTTTCCACACCTCTTACCCCTGCCTCTAAAAACCACAAATCTGATCATTTTTTTTCAGAGCTTGGAGTCTTGTATTGTTGCTGTGTTCTTTGTTTTTTAGTTTTTCCATATAAATGAAATCAAACAGTATTTGTAATTCTCTGTCTGATTTATTTGATGCAGCATTAATACCCTCAAGGATCATCCATGTCATGGCAAGCAGAAAGATTTCCTTATTTTTAGTAAGGAAATTATTTTATTTATATTATTTTTATATTTATATTATTTATATTAATGTTTTTATTTATATTTTTAATTTGTATCCATTATATGTGTGTATATATGTAGGTATTCTATACATAAAGATAGATAGATAGAATTCTTTATTCATTCATCTGCCTATGGACACAGGCTGTTTACATGTCTTTGCTATTGTAAACAATGTTATAAACATGAGTAGATATTTCTATAAAACAGTGTTTTGTTTCCTTTGAATGTATGCCCTTAATCAACATTGTCAATATTTTAATCTTTCTATATATGTTACTTGTACTCAAATTCTGAGCTTTATTTATTGATTATTCCTCACTCTAATGCCTTCTTTCCTTTACTGTGTTAACCTGAATATCCTCTTTTTTTTTTTTTTTTTTAACCTCTTTCAGGAATACTTCCTGGTTTCACTGCATCTGATTTTTAATTTTTTAAAATAATATAAAATTATATTATTTATGCTATAGAATATGTTTTCTCTTAAGTTTTATTTTGCCTTTGTCATTAGGCTCCACCTTTCAAAGCAGAAACATAAATCTAGCATAATAGACAAAATTATTTTTAATTACTATTTATCTCCATTGGTTAAGATATATTCTCTAAATTTTATATGCTAAGTAAACATTATTGTCCAACCAATGATGGAAGAACTTGAAAGAAAATTAAAATGATAAAATTTTATTGTATATTTTATAAACTTATTTTTTCTATTTTTAATTTTTTAATTATTTTTTACTATTGAAGGGATATTGCATTTTGATATTAACTTGTTTTGAGGTATATATAATATATTTTTACATTTACATACAGCACAGTAGGTTTACCAATATTCCATTCCCTTTTTTTTCTCCCTTCATTTATAGTTATTTCCCTTTATCCCATTTCCTCCGCTGCTCCCCCATCACTTTGTCTTTTTGTCTCCTACCACTTAGAGTCCATAGTTGTTTGGAGTAGTGTTCTCTCTCTCTCTCCCCACGTTTAGTGTTTTCTAATTTATGATGTCCATTTGTTTTCTATCTCTTTAGACATCATATGAGTGCTATATGCTCTATCTGACTATGTATCATGTATTTGACTAAAAATCAGAAGTGTAAGAGTCAGAATGGGTATCAGTAGTCATCAAAACTAATCTTATTTTATGAATGAGAACTCTTAGAAGTTAAAAAAACATATTCAAAGTCGACTCACTAGTTAACAGTACTCTGAGAATGAAAATTGCTCATTTGCTACTTATTCATGGCCTCAGATTCTAAAGCAGATTGCCACCCTTATATAAAAAGAGTATTCTCCTTCAAGCCTTGTGGAGGTGCTTTTTTAGCAGTCCATATATCATAGCTGAGATTTGGATAGATTGGAGCACCATGGCTCCAATCACCAGTGTGAGGGAACAAAGAGATGCTAAGTGGCTGACAAAGGTAACAGAAGAAATCTATAGAGGAGTCAAAATAGAACATGTCTTTACTGTGTTCTACTTCTCAATGTTACCCCCAAAACTGTTCTGCTTTTGTGAGAACAAATTCTGCCTTCCCCAGAGGATAAATAACTCCCTAATGGTAAATTAGTCACTTAGGAGGTACATTAACTCTTCTGGTCACTGGGGTGTCATTACTTTGAAATCATCTGTTTCTAGGCCATTGGCTACAATGATGGCATGCTACTCTAAATGGTACCCTAGTGCCTCAAAAGATCTAATGCACCTTCCTTAGTGATAATCCTGCAGCAAATCTTAGGGTTGCTTCTGAAATCCTTTCATCTCAGAGAACATTTAAACATTGATTAAGGTTTTCTGACAAAGGAAAGCACCATATCAGATTGTCATATTTTTACTTCTTAAGTCTCCTTTCTGATTTCAGTGTTTCTCCTTCCATCCATTTCCCATTTCATCTTAATGAAATCTTAAGTATCTTACTTTATGCAGGGACTCAGTGTGCTTGGACTGTCTCTAGGTGTGTTCATTTTGTTGTGACATCAAGACATGGGTCTTCAATTTACAATTTTACAATGGTCCCAAATTCCTCCAACTTCTATGACAAAATATATCCAAATTCGGTCCCATTTCCAGAGGGGCCTACAATAGCCAACATTTATTAAGAGACAAAGTAACTTCAGGTTTTAATAATAAAAGTTATCTATTAAAATTTTAGTAAGTTATGGTAATTAACCATTAAAACATGCAATAATATGAAACCACTGAATAATGTTATTAAAAGCTAATAGAGAAACATGTATGCCCTCTTAGACATACTTTAAAATTATGCATTTTCTTGTATTAAGCTGAGAACTACATTGATATAATAAATTCAAAAATGATAAACAGTTATATAGCAAAATATGTCTTTACCCTGATCCGGTTTTAAGATTTCAATTGAGGACAACATTTCTTACCAACCAATTATCTGTGCAAATTTCCAAGGTTAATCTCTGAATGTGTTCACATACATGCAAATATATTAATATATGTTTATATGTGTGAATATACGTATGCAAATATATCCATATATTTAAATACATGTATATATTTATTTTATACCAATATTAGCATATTAAACACATTGCTATTCACCTTACTTTTTTACTTAATATATAAATTGGAGATAATTCTATTTTAATACATACAGAATAGCAATATTATTCTAACAGATATATAATTTTCTATTGCATATACCATTATCTTTCTAGCCGGGCCCTATGGAAGGTCATTTAGGAGTTTCCCTCCAACTTTTTGTTATCACAAACCATGCTACTACATACATTATCTTGCAAAACTCAGCTTTTATATATATGAATATCTTATAATAAATTTCTAGAAATGTAATTATTAAAACAAAGACTATATGCATGTTTAATATTGATAGGTCTTTATGGTCTTTGGCAGTTTTCATTACCTCAACAATATATTGTTATGATGATTCAATGTTGACCAATTAAATGAGTGAAAAATGATTTCACATTGAAAAGGTGAATACAGGTGACTCATAGAACCAATATTCACAGTTTTGACTAACACTAATCCAATGTACTTTTTCTCCTCTTAGTCTAGAAATGAAGATGCATTTGGAAAAGGGGGATTTCTATATAACCACACAAATGACAACACATTTGTAGTTACCTACTTCATTTGACCTGAGAAGTCATAAGTGAAAGGGGTATAAATTACCAGTAAGCACGATTGTAAAAATAGCCCAGAGAGAAAGAGAACAGGAAGAGAGTAGAAATAAAAGTTATGGCTGAAATAACACAATGACACCTCCAGACAATGACAGGAGACACTCACAGAGCATAGGGAGGAGATGTAATATCAGTTACCCAAAAATAGAAATTTAACTTGACTTGCCAGTCATTATTACTTTTCTTTCATAAGAATTCTGGATTCTTCATTCTCATGCTCACAATTATATATTGACAGAAATCAGAAACATTAATTCCTGATACAGCCTGTTATAAATAAAGATCATATCACTACCTTCCTTTCTTCCTTCCTTCCTTCCTTCCTTCCTTCCTTTCTTTCTCCTCCTCCCTCCTTCCCTTCCTCCTTCCTTCCTTTTCTTCTTGATTTCTTTTAACTTTTCTGGGTTATTATATTTGAATCAATGGGACGAGTGTAAAAGCATCCCCAATGACTCACCTTGTACTAAAAATATTAAATAGTATAAACTATTCTTATGTAATAAGAGGAGAGGAAAAAATGTCCATCCCAACGTAATAGTCTTTATAGGCTCATAAACCACAGTACCACCCAAGATGTTAACAAGCTGGCATGTTTTGAGCATCAAAGATAGAGAGGAAACTGTGTTTACATGTTTGGCACAAAAACTAATGAGGAAAGTCAATTGGCCCTTTGTCTTGAGGGTCTGAAGCGCTGAGCTCTAATGTTTGGTTTCTTCGCTGGCACTTGTTCAAGTAATCACTCGTGGCCTGACAAAGCCGCACTTGTGTTTTATTAGTGGCCATGCTGAACTCTCCCGCTTGGGCTGTGTTGTCTCTCAATAGAGTGCTGCCGCAGAGGGCACACTTATTTGAAAACACTAAATCAGAGCATGATGATCTTTGCCCAACCAGAGCAACCCAGAGTAAAACAAAAAAATGTTCAGAGTACGGTTCCTTTTGTTTGAGGAGAGAGGGAGGGGGATGAGTCTAGGAGGAAGGTAGACCGATCCTGAGGCTAAGTCGGAAGTGGTAAGCAGAAAATCAAGTTTCTAAAAGAAATATTTTCCTTTTCTAATCACAGGAACTACATTAACATCTGAACCTGCCACAACGCATCACAGGGCACTATCCAAAGCCCTCGATGCAATCCTACAATGGCAGAAGATGTCAAAGTGACTCCAGAGGTCTATTCCCGCAATTCCAAGGTTCTTGAAAGAAAATCATGTTCTACTGTGAGGAATCCGACTTTGTTTTTGCCAATGTACTCTGGGAGAAAGGAAAAGTTTCAAAGTAGGTCAAAGCACAGTGTGCGACTTTTTCTCCTTACTTTGCTTTTTACCTTCCTTCTGCTTCCCTTCCTCTTTATATTATTATTGTTATTCCTGTCATAGCCATTGTTGTTGTTATTTCCATCTAGAGATAGAAAGGCTTCGGGCTATTCTGGAATTTTTATCTGTCCAACTGAACAAGTATCCAAACATTTGGCTGCTATTTTCAAAGTTCTAAACCAGAAACGAGCACTCCAAAATCTGGTTGCAAACAACATTTTTAAGTGACAGTTTTGGCAGTCTTACCTACAGATCCAGTAAAAATAAAACCTAGAACAGTTTGTTCTTAAACTATTTCTAGTACCAGTACTGTGAAGAAAAGTACTGAACTACACATAATTAAATTTATTTTTTAAGTGACTTAAATTTTACATGTTAAAAAAAGAGAATTTGGGATAGGTTAAGATATGTCCTTGCCTTTGCCAAATCTTTGAAATTCTCTCTAGCTGTCTGCCTCCCGTCAGATCTTTTTGTGAAGGGTGTACACTCAATTCATTTGCAGCCACTGAGCAATACCTACACTGAGAAAACGCTAAGTGAGACTCATTAAGTGGGGAATCACATGATGAAATGCTAAAAGTTTAGAATATACAGAACTTATTTAACTAAAGTGGAATCTATCTTCAAGTATGTTTTTTCTTTACTAATTACTTCTTACATGTCTTCTTTTTAAATAAAGAGGATGCTGAGCTCAGAAATGCTTAGTTTTACAATTCAGTAGCACTTTTTGCATAAGCTCACATGCTTTTGTTGTGCCTGCAGAAAGGAAAGCATTAATTTTACATGTGGGTAAAGTAATTCCAAATTCCTATTCTTGTTGTTAATAATATTGACTCTTATGTAATGACCATAATATCCCAGAAACCCAAATGACCTGTTGGTGGTGGTAGAATAAGCAAATACATGGAAGCTTTCATGAAAAAGCAATTCTGTAATGAAAGAAAAAACAACGAAAGATGGGTTCTAGGCCTTTTAAATCTACCTAAGGCAATGATAAGCGAGGTCTGATATCTAAAGTCCATAGCCCTAGTCAGTAGAGAAAGACAATGTGTTTAAATAGGATTTGCTTTTATTGATAGGTCCTTTTATTCTCAGAGTTGAGATCCAGAGACATCTAGGGGGAAGAGATGAGCCTCATCAACACCCCATCTCTCTTCTTGCCTGTGTCTCCCTGCCACTCCAGCTCTTCCTCTCATTTTCCTGCGTCCTCCCACTTCACGTGCACCCAATATTGTTTATTCCCCCAGGATCTGCGTTGAGAATTTAAGAAATGGCAGCCCACATTCAGAGCTCAGACTGCTATGAAGTAGCAGGGGATAGAGGGTGGGGGTGAAAAAGGGGAGCTGTGAGGTCCTAGGCTATTTCTCCACAGAGCTGTCCACAGACGGAGCTCCGGATGGATGTGCTTCTGCTGCTGCAGAGGGACTGTGTGTGCTGGTCGCTCCCCCACCCCCACATCCCTACACAGGGGAGCAGGCTGCTCAGTTCAGGAGAGAACTTGATCCATGTCCCTGCATCTTCCACCTTGTGGGGATGATTTCCTCAGCATGCAAGTTAAAAGCAAAACAATTATGGTCTTTTAAGGAAATAATTATTTCTCACTGTAAAATGTATACTCTATAAACCAGATGCAATGGTAATGCAAAGAGGACCTTTTCAGATATAACGTGCGCTAAATAAATGTATTTATCACCTTGGTATATACACATATCTACTAATATGATCTAAATATATCATGACACGTGTATTTGCTGTATATTGCAACATATATTCATGTGAAAATATCATCTCATTTTCAACAGAGACACTTAAAATTGACTCATTGTATAAACATATACTCCAGAGTGAGCATTTTCACTCAACAAAAATGACATATTCAGTGCTTTTAACTCATGGGGGTTAACTCACCAAATGTAGAAGAATCAAAGCCAACCAAATAAAATAATAGCACGACTGTATTAGCCATTGTGGATTTCACAGCGTGAACCATATCTCATAAAACAATGATAATGACTCTGTGCTTTAGTGTCTTTCTGCTGCATGACCACTGTGTTATCAGCCAGAGGATTCTCCAGGGATGAAAAAACTGAAGGTGGATATACTGAAGACTTAGATGATGACAATGCCTTTAAATAGTGAGCCAGATGCTAATATTCTCCTATTCAGGTAATTGGGGAGGTGGAGCAAAAACAGGCAGCAGAGAAGGTAAACAGGGAATCCTGGGTAATTTCCTTTGAGAAAATTGTTCAGATTACAATATAAAAGTTGATTGGCACCAAGCACATTTGAGTAGCATTACGGAAATTGATACCTGGTGGTAATGAAAAAGAAAACACTTTACCATCACTTGTATGTATATTCACAGTTACATAAAGACTTATCCTGTTTAAATAAGTTTTGTTTTGGTGCAGGGTGTTTATTTTACTTATAGAAACCACTGATGTATGTGCTCAACAAATGGTAGTTTGTGCACATCAAAGAAATACAGAGATTAATGAAACGGTTTCAAATAAATTTTCTCTGAGGACCACTGCTGTCTTGTCTATCTTAAAGACTACAAAGCAAATAAATATCTCAAAATATTAAGTTATATTTAAACATAATCTGCAGATATTCATAGCATCATTTTTTCCAAATAAGGAGATTTATTCATTAATTTGTAAAGAATGATTTTGATGGTAACTAATTAATTTCACTCAACACATCAAAATCCTAACCAATAGTGTCTATTGTTTAGTTTGAAAAATTGACTTAAAGATAGAATTGCCATTACTCTAGCTATGATGAACTAGAATGCCACGATAAATAAACTAGCTCCTTGTACTAGTGATGTTGGCATTCTATGGAAGTCTATAGATTATTTCACAGCTGGAAAACATTCAACTAAAATTAGTAAAGATCAAGTTTTTATATAATCTCAGCTGCTTTAAAATAGTTGCAAAGATAATATATAACCCATCTTGTAAAAAGTTAAAAACTACAATATGTTCCTAATAACTAAATTTGGCATATTTATGAACTAACAGTAGTTTCAGAAGAAATTCAGATGTATTGCCAGAGATCTTCATTAAAATTTAAAGTCTAAAAATAACAAATAGTGACACATTTTTACTTTTTCAGAAAATGTTAAAAATGTTTTTTACTGTTTCTTTTTGATGAATTCTATCTAAAGGCATCAATATTATTTTATTATGATATCCAAATAGTAGCAATAAATTTGTCCCCACTGTGTTTATGCTGTTATATTGCCTCTGATTATATTTTGAACTAAGACATTTCTCAAGCTAAACTATACTTTTTAAAGATATGAGTTTACTTTGTAAGTAGATTCATCACTTGTAGATTTTTTTTTTTAATTAAGGGAATTACTATACAGGGTGTCACACACACACTTCTTTCTCAGACAGAGGTATTTGACTGCTATGTTGTGCATAAAACAGAAGATCTGCTTGGCAAAAGTTTTAGGATTTTTGTTCCTTTGATATTTTAAATGAAAGCAAACACAGTCATCCAGGCTATAAAAATAATACACAAAAGCACAAATATTTCTGAAGCTGTTCAGAGAAACCATCCCACCATGCTGTTCACAAATCTTAGAAAAGACAAATAAGACTTTGAAAGTATGGAGTCTTTCCCTTAATAAGAAATGATGTCTTAATATAGATCACGATGACCTGACGCTATTCTCCCTACATGGTACAATTTCTTGACCTTCAGAATTATTCATAAGCTTCAAACGTAGTCCTATGTTTTTAAGGATGTCTTTGAAGTCTGACTGGATTCAATGTTTACAAGAAATCTCTCTGCATGGATTGGGCCATGTTGTTCCCATACAATGTCCTCCAACCAACGAAAATATGTAATTAAGCATCAACATATATAGGATTTCATCTCCAGGATGAAAGAATAATTTGGCTCAGCACTTTAGGGACTGTTGAAATACAGTCATAATTTAATTGTCATAGGTTGACTATTTGCGAATATCTAATACCATGTTTCTTTGGTAAAGGTAAGATCTTTGCTGAAAATCCAGAAGATAATTTGGTTGTTTCAACCATGTAAATAGAAGATAGATCCTTATCTCCTATTTTCAATAATTCCCAAGGTTCTACTGAGTGGAGAGATAATGCAAATGGACTGAAGCTCCAAGTCAGGCCTCTGCAGAGAAAATCTGAGTCCTGCAAGTTCGATTAAACTAGCTAATTTTCAGTCCAACAAGCTAATTTCCAGACAGACTCTTCTGATGTTTTCTCTCTGTAATTTGCATCATTAAATAGCTCGGTGTTTCAAAGCAGCCATGGTTCTAAGGTCACAGGGCTTTGTGTTAAATAGCAACCATCTCGATTTTTTTAAAAAAGAAGGAACAGAGAGCAGCTGATCCTACTGTAGCATGATTTTCTTTCTTTCTTTCTTTCTTTTTTTTTTTTTTTTCCTTAGTGGTAAGAGGCTGAAGTGTCTTGTGGATCACAGAAATTTTGCTTTGGTTCGGGGAACAGCTTTCCCCAGTGCCTTTGTGCTCCAGAGAGCAGCCCAGGATCACAGGTGGCCTTGATTATCAAGATTTTTTTTTTAATGGCGGCCCCTTCCTTTTCCTAGAACAGCAGGACATCTCCCTGACATGAATATCTCATTTTAAGTGGCATAAAATTCAAAAATCTTAAAAAGATATCCTAAACCTAAATTAATTTTTTTAACCTTTGAATTTCAAAGGATAAATCTGATTAATAAACATACTGGCATTACAAAGGAGTTATATAGGCATATATGTACAGTTATGGCCTGTCCTGGCCCATTTTTCCCTGGAAGGTTTTTAAAGGGCTGCTTCTCAAATAACATGTCAAACACAGAGAAAACAAGAAAACATCTCTTCACGCTTACCTATCCCTCTCCAGAATAAAATCATTTTTCTTTGTCTCTCTGGTCACAGGCACGTGTACTTGGGCTCATTGGCACCCTGGAGCACTGTTTCTACCCTACACGCTGACGCTGGTGCTAGTGTTAAAAAATCTTCAATCATATAACTCCAAGCCATTCATATTAATGTGTCTGAGTCAAATTACCCTTTCTATTCTGCAGGGGGAAGAAGGACCATAAAATGCTCTCTGAATCCATAAGGACAACCCCATTGGCACAGATGGGAATTTTGTTATGTAATGACAGCATTGCTTTCCTGAAACGTGACCTAATAACTGTAAAGAGTTTCTTTGGAAACACTAGATTTTGTCATTGACCCATCTCTACCTTATCACATATTCCTGAACCACTCCACACCACTGTTTCTGGGAAGTTAAAGATGGCTCTGAAGAAAAACTGCCATCTTTAACAAAGAAATGCAATAGACATTTGCCGTGGGGGAAGGCTTAGTTCAATTGCAGTATCTGGGTTTCTCCTATAACTCAAGTTGTTTTCAGCACATAGTCTCCATGTTACCAAAAGTTAGAGAGTCTATTTTAAGAAATGCCACCATTTTTTATGTTTACTGAGAATGACATGCTCAGGCACTTATTTCTATGGAAATGTAGACCACAGAATTTAGAAGCACCCAACATAGAAGAATTCAACATGTCTTAGGAAAGCACTATAATGTAGGAAAGCTTTGCCAGACAATAATGAGATCTTAATGTTGTGAAATATAAACATGAAATTGTCCATGTCCTTTCATTGACATTAGTTTTTATTGTAACAGGCAAATTGGGGAATTTTTTAAATATTCTCCTTTTGAAAGAAATATATATATATACATATATACACACACATACACACACACATATATGAAGGAAATATATATGAAGAAATATGTATATATGTGTGTGAATATGTATATGTATGTATGTGTGTGAGTGTGTGTGTGTATACATATATTTGTAAAGTATAGTTCACCAATACCAGTTTCCTTCAAGAAATACAGCCATTCCCTTCTCTCTGATTCTTCAGCAATTTATTGCCGGATTAAGTAAAATGCCTATTTTTTGAATCATGCAGTGTCCCCCTTTGAAGAGTATGATCAGTTTGTGGACAAGGACTGATTTGCAGATAACACTAGCATAATCTTTGATGGGCTGGCTGAAACAAATCCACACAGACTAAGACTACATTTTATTTTTCTTCGGAATTGTGTCTTGAAATCCAATTATAATGTTTCATTTATTTTGAAACATTTTGATTGTGAAAGGAAGGACAGGAAACTCTTACAGTTCTCACCAACAAAGACAAAATGCCAATAGTATCCATCGACATAGTCTGAAGAAGCAAGAGAAACCAAATATTCATCTGTATCATTTATAAAGGCTCAGGTGCAGAAAAACTGATGTTATTTAAATGGACAGCTGAATTTACTATCCATCCTACTGTAGGGATGTTAGGATAATGGGAGCAGATTTGCTTATGTATCTTTACCTGCCAACTTGGATCCAATAGTAGAATACGAAAATACGTCAATAAAAAAATAGTGAGCAAGAAAGGTTCTTTTGAGTGCATTCTAGAGTGTGCAAACATGACCTATTTAATCAGCATTATATTCCATCTTTAAAAAGACACCTAAGATTTGAGATATGATAATTACCTTTTAAGAACTTTGAGCTGCTAAACTTTTCAGGTAACCATAAGTGGTTTTGGTTCTCAGTGAAAATTGAAATGCAGGTCACAGAATAACAACACTAGAACCGGAAATGATGTTTTCATACTTCTCCATGGAACCAGGCTAAAGAGCAGTGCACCTATGTCAGAAGTCCATGTGACTCAAAGGCAAACATGCTAAATAACTGCATTAAATATATCATGAAATAATTTGCAGGTAACGGATGTGTTACAAAGGATGCTTTATTTATCCACTGCACTTAAGGTGAAGACAATCTTCAGGCTTTTAATTTTGTTCAAGAAAACTAGTCAGTCTTCAAAAAGCAATTTTTTGACCCCCACTCTATCGGTCTGCACAGAATTTTCAAAGGAGCACCATGTTGTAAAAAATGTCCTTTTAATCAGATTACCCTTGGCGAACGTCCCAAACTCAGGCTGAAGTGCAGTGCTTGTGGTTTCTCAACAGCTTACACTAAGCCTGCACCATGGAAATAATCTACTTTTAAAACCCAGGAAACAAATCGACTGCACTAAGGACATAAGTCCTTGTCATTAGGGAGTGATTAGGCTAAACATTTTTATACACTCTGCTAGTCCACTTTCAAAATATATATCTCTGGCCGATAGGGAGAAAGGTACTTCAGGCGAGCATTCAGAACAACTATGCAGAAAAGTTCATAAATTCAAATGAATAGAATAGTAAGAGGAAGACTTAAATGACCTCTTGTTTCAACGTTGACCTACTAATACCTAAATCAGGATTTTCTGAACCCAAAGTGAAGCATTTGGTCACAGAACAAACATACAAAATGTTTTCCTTTTTTGCATGGCATATTGGTAAGGCTTAATGCATCACATGTATCTATAACTTATTTTAGGCTAATATGTGTAATAGTTTCTGTGTTGTATACTTTATATAGGAAATTCTATGGGAAAGAAGATTAAGAAAATAACATTTTTGTAATTAATCATTCCACCATTCATTTTTCTTTATCATTGAGAGTTAATAATTGAATGACTCACCATCCTGCTATATTATGGGATATAAGAAGTTACAGCATAGTCCTAATTACATCCACCCCTTCTTGTCCCCTAAGCACCTCCCACATACACACACAAATACCCCCAATAAAGCACTCTTAGAATAAGAGACTTGTAATCTCACATTATATTTGGTGCTGTCCTACCGATTAAAATATTAATACCCATTAATGATACTCAGCATTGAGTATCTTGATTTTAAAATAATGTCTGATTTTTTATTGTTTTTCTTTTGTTTTTGGTTTGTTTTGAGAATTATAAATGAAAAGCAACATGCTAAATTAAAACATGTAGAAAACATTGATTTCTTTAATGGCAGAAGCTGAATATAGGTACTCAGCCAGTGGATATGAGAGGTTTTTTATTTATTTATTTTTAACCCATGAGATTGAAAAGGAATTGAATTTAAAAGTGAGTTTTTCTACTGACCCAAAGCTCTTGCTGGAACAATGTTTGAGAGCTACTTTGGACATTCTGCTGATAGTTTCACTTCGAATCTGTGGTACATTTCATTAATCCTCACTCTGTCATTGCTTCCTGGACAACATTACAGGATAACAGAAAAAAAAAGGAAAATTTATTAAATACCCTAACTTTGGAAGTTTTTGGAAGACTGTTCATTTCAGTCTCTACTTAATCTATTTTAAAACAACTGCATTCTTTCGAATTTCCTCAGAAAGTAAGTAGAAACGCAGCAAAACAAGTCTTAAATACCAAAATCCAACATTGAATCTCAACACCTCCCACAGAAAAAAAAAGGAAATTGTAGCTATCCTTGAGCAGAATAGCCAGCGTTCTCATGAAAAGCATCTCCTATCCCAAGTATTTCAAGCAAACATGCTTGTATGCTCTTCTTCCTCATCCTCTCCGCACTCCCCCAGCCGTTTTTCAATCTCATAAATAATTCATGAACTGATAAATATGCAATTTCAAAAAGTGCAGACAAGGCAGCACAGCATTTAAAAAAAAAAGAAAGAAAGAAAGAAAGGAAAAAGAGGCGCTGGTGTTTTTTACACACAAGTCCGGTGCTGCACTTTACGGATGACAAATTTTCTCGTACTCAAACCCTGTACTGTATGCATGACAGGAGTGTGACCAAATTTCTGGTCAGGCACTCTTGCTAGACATGTTATGAACTGTTGAAGACTACTGTAATATATTAAACATAAACACTTAAAGACACTAAGTGAGCAATAATTTAGAGTTTGGATCTTTACCATCGGCATTTTTGAACATATCATTTAGATGTTCACTCTAGCAGGTCAGAAGACGAAGACAAGGGATATGCAGGTCTTGCCTATGGATAATCCTCTAGTGACCGTCCTTAAAGAATCTCAAGTTCCTCAGGTTTCTCTTAAGCAAGAGTCACTTATTTAGCATCATAAGAAAATTCTTCAGAGGCCAATTTAACAAGATCAATAGTAAACCTTTCTGCTTGAGCTTTCAAACAGGTAAAATCACCCATCTGAAAGCCGGTATACAGAGCACAGCCGAGACCCTCCATTTTGTGGACTAATTGCTTGATTACCAGCCTGAAACAAAATGGAGGAGAGACCTTTTTAAAAGCTGCTCAGGGCTGATCTATCAGGAGGTAATATATTAAGGGTTTAAACACATTTCTTAAAGAACCTTAGGTATCTAATCAGTTAATACTGATGATAATGTAAAAAGTAAAAGTTCCATTGTATTTATATACTGAGAATGGAGATAATAGGAATAACTACTCATAGAAAGAGCTATTCTAGGTTAGCAACAGTTAAGTTTTTAAAAAAGAAACCTGATTTCAGTCGGAAATGTAACCTTTCAAATGAACACTTAAATTGGAAACACCATGGGTAAGAAATAGACCACAGCATTTAATTTGGACTGGCTAGTTGGAAGCCTATATTTACTGTACTATAATTTCAAATTTAATTAAGTCACACTGCTGACGCCAGTAGCATCAACACAGTAAAGATGATTAATTGCATGCGTAAATGAAATATAAACAGCTCTAAAAGTAATATTAATGCAGAACCTTGCACACAGAAATGGTATGATAGATTTAAGTGTAAGTGCCTACCTGCGTCTTTGAGACACATGCCAGAATTGGGATGAAGGCCCTGCATTTGAATGTAATCACCGTACCAAAAATATAACCTTTTACGAGTCATTATTTTTCTAAGACGTGTGCCCAACCTCCCTTTCCTCTCCTTCCGTACCTCAACCCTCAATATGATTTGTTATCTTCTAGAAGACTTTTCACACAATTTGCATTGTCATCTTATGGATTGGCTACCGGTACACAAACATGAGCTGACACACTGCAATGGTGGGACTGGGCTGTCACAACAAGGCAGCTGGACTGTTATATATTCCACTTTGCTTCCATTGTACTTCCATTCAAGGCAGCAGTAGGACAAAGGGCCTGACAGAGCTAACCACGGATTGTCACCTTGATTTGTCCAGTCCAGCAGATATGCAGAAATAAATTATATTCTCTTGCTTATGAACACAACACAGAAGCAAATAAGCTTGCAAACAGCATCTTCCAAACCATATTATCTAAGAAACATCAAGCTTCTTTATAGATACGACATGCTGCCTCGCTCAGTAGGTGAAGAAAAGCAGGAAAAAAACCTTCGATTAGTGAAGACACAAAAAAGCTCTCCTCAAATAATATATTCTTGACATTAGAGACGAAACTCTCTCTGATTGAGAGATATGTAATTTGTATTCTGCTTAGCTTTTATTTTTGATGAATGCTATCACAACGCTTAAAAATGCAAACTTAAATCATATTTTTGAAAAGAATGTGCTGTGGGAAACCTAGTAAATAAAGCTGTTGTTCTTTTTAAGGCAATCTATGTTGTTGAAAATATTTTTCTTAAAAATGATAAAATGAATGACTTCACTCACTGTCTGTTATGTTTCTCAATAAACCTAAAGCCTGTCCTATTTAAATTTTATCAAATGTTAAAGCTCTAAGCCTCAAAGCATCATAGTTGGTTGCTAATGAGGAAATTCACTAGAAGAATTTTTTTTTAATGTCACTTGTTTAATTTACTACTTTATTGACAAGGTGTTTGTATGCCTTTGAGATTCAGGCATTTTAATAGCCACACATAGATAAATGAAGCAGACAGGGTTTGGTGATTTCTTATGAAAATATGCCATCAAAACTAGAGAAAAGGGGAAAGCTGTTTTGTACCAGCTTGTTGGGAGAAGGTAAAAGAAATTCCTCCATGTAGCAAAGAAAAAAAAAATTCTGCCTTTAAAAAATGAAGAAGATAAAGATCATTTCACACATATTTGCATGTGCTCTTATAAATTATTTCCATTTTTGTAGACAATACAGTATGCTTACTGACGCCTCAAAAAATACATTTTCATGTTAGTAAAACCAGACACTCATGTTTAAGAACTGTTCGGGCAATAGATTGTAACCTAGAGTTTGCTTTCTTATTTTTTAATGCTACCCACCTTGGTAATATGTACAACATGTAACTAAAGAAAAGACTTGAAAAGCATTCCATTTGTTTGTTTGTTTTAAATGTGTGAGATAGGGCTAATCTGAAAATGCAGCATTTTAAAACCAAAACACTGCATTGTGTATCTGAGCATGTAATATTTAAAATACTCACACTAAAAATGTTCCATTACAAAAAAACCTATTAATTCTGAATATTAAATTGCACTAGACAATTGTTTCCTGCTTTTACATACAGATTCTCTTCACAGCGCAACACCTGGTACCTTGTGTTTTAAACAGTGACTAGCACAGCCAACATGACACACATAGTAGACAGTATGCATGAAAAGAACATAAAACCCTACCCCATACAGAAATGCAAATGTTACTTGATCAAAGAGCTGTACATTCATATTGAAGGATTCACTCAAAATACAACCTTCACTTTAAGAGGATGCTTAAGAAAATCCTCCACAATTTGTTAGAAAAAAATCTAAATGTACCCAAAAGCACTGTTTATTATTGTCCGAGGGAAAATTGTACAAATGTCTTTCCTCGGAATTCTATGCAGCCAAGCATAAGCGCTTTCCACTGTTACCTTACTGCAGCAGGCTCGGGGCTTGATGGTTACGGTGGGTGACAGAAAAGGGCCATTGAAAGTGCTATTATGCAGTTAGCAGGGAAAGATTTCAGCACGATTTAGCTTTCACTAGTTGTGCTAGGTAGGTGTGTGTGTCTGTGTGTGTGTATGTGCATGTGTGTGTGTTTTATTTTACCAGTGGTGTGTGGCTTCCATCCTGAAATCCAACGTGTGCTCTGTGACCCCCTTTTAGCATCATTTGACAGATTTTCATGTTGCTTTAGCATTTCAATCTGCTTTCTAGTTGTAAATAAAATTCACATATTAGTGCCTTCATGCACATAGACCTCTTTGCAAATGAAGTATTTTCATTTTTATCCCTTTATTTTAATCAGAATTTCCAAGAACACAATTCAAAATACCAACGTTTTCTTCTGATTCATAGTAGAAACACATGCCTAGTTTAGGGTTTTGTGAGAAAAAGAAACATACCATCTTAAGTACTAAATCGTTTTATCAAAGCTTGTCTTTGGTGATTTTAAACTATAATGGGCATTTTTTTTTTAAGGTTGAGCATGTCATATTATACATGATTCTAGAATTGAGAGTTCTTTGCCATTATTTTGTACATACAATTAGATTTCTGCATTAAGGAGAAAAAGCATCCTATAATCAGTAAATAGGGGGGAAGAAAAAAAACACCAAGTTTGAAAATTTAATTTAAAATAAACACATACAACCAGTTAGTTTCTAAAAATCAGAAATTATATGTAAGAAAATAGTTTTTAAAGCATTTCATGGAGAACACCAATGAAGTATTTGGAACATAAGATTTTGTCCCAGAAAACAATCTTAATTGTCCATCCCCTCTCCCCATTAAAATTCCACCCCAGGCCAGAATGTTCTTTTGAAACATAGGTTACATCAAATCACTGCTCAGCATTGCCCTAAACTTTCATTTCATTTAAGAGCATGGCAAGCTGCACAGCTCTCCTCCCTGATATATTGTTGAGTGGGCCGTCTAAGGTTCTATTTTCCACGCAGGGTCAAGACTGCTGACATGGGATTAATCAGCTACTCCTCCTAAACCATGAATCAGAACAATTGCTGTCAGCTTCATATGGTACAACTGCCTGGAAATAGAAGAGTTGGAAAGTGGGAGAACATACCAGGCGTGTAGAAAAGAAAATGTTAGTGTACTGTTGTACCTCCAATTTGGCTGCTTGTAATTTGGTATAGTTACCAAATTAAAATGATGAAATATATGTTTCACCAAGTGATTTGGAAACATATTTCCTCATCTATTTTTCTCCCTCTTTGAGAACTTGCTCTTCTATTAATTGTGACATTTTATAAAAAAACTTCTTACCCACTTACTTTTTTTTGATCAGCATCATTTATGTTCAAGTCCACATTTAAACATGTCTGTTGATGCAAGGTTAAACTCTAGGAAGCCTGTGCAAAATGCATGCAGCTCTTCTGCATACATATTGCAAAGCCAACATTGTATTTAACCTCTCTGGGAATGTTTGCATTACAGAATTGGAAAATACTAGGTGCAAATGTCTGCATAAAAGGGAACTAAAATCCTTCATTATTAGAGAGACATGTGACAAGCTTCTTTTTATACTAGAATACACTTACATGAAATGGCCTTGCTCCTAAAGGAGATTGTTTCTATTACTAAAAGTGATATGAAAATGGACACTTATTGATAACATGTTTGGGGAAGAGAGCTAGCTTTTACTTTATAAGGGATACTCAGACAAAAATCAGTTCTTTTTCTTGAGGATAAAGTATCACACGTGAAAGATTTTTCTATTTGTTAGCATTGAAAGGAATGTTTCTCAGAAAGTGATTGTTAAGACTGTATAATATAGTATATAATTAGGCTATAGGCAAAGTAATATCAAATGAAATAATGTTTTATTAGAAAATAAACAAATGCTGGATTTTTTCAAAATAAAAACTGTTCAATTATTAAATTTAATATTATTCAATAGCAGCATTTTGTTCAATTGTAAGATAGAGTGCTTTAGAAAACTGGCCTGCCGTGATGAAAAAAGTAAATAGATGCTTTATGTTGATAAATTTCAAGTGTCAAAAGAATTTTTTATTCAAAATGCTAAGAACAAAATTGATGCATTAACTAATAATGTACAGAGACATTTACAAAAGTATTTATTCCCTATATGAAATAACAGAACACTGAGGTTTTCTTTTATATAACTGATCAAAGGTAATAAACTTATCATGATGCATCCTGATTTACTACAAATGTGCTCATAGAACATTATATAATATTAAAATATACTAATCTGTAGAAAATAGTGCAAATATGATATACATACATATATAGATACTGCCTATAAACTTACTAAATCTATTCAGAATGTATCCAAATTGTATTTGATTTTAACCACATATCCATATGTCAATTAGAATTTTATTATTATTAAAGCATACTGTAGTATCAGTATGTTGAAAGAAAAAATGGAATTATTTCAAAAGAAAGATATGTGGTATAAAATACATATTTCATTTTATTATGTAATAGTAAACATTCATTTTCTACTACAAAAATTCTGTAGTCATTAAATGCAATGTTTTGTTTATATATGCTAAAGTTCTAGAAAAGATTGAATCACTGAATATAGAAATGGAAATATCTGTAATCATGTCACGAGGATTTATTCTCCAAAATAACTTGCCTTATAGCTTTATACATACTAAATGTACAACTATCAAAATCTCTTCAGATGCAAAACAGTACTTAAATATTTTTGAAAATATAAATATTTATTTGGTTAGTATGTAGATTGAAATTAAAGCTATTGCTTCAATAAAAATACTTATATTTGATAGAAAAAAGTACACAGTTATGTGAACACAAATTGGTCATGCAAAAATACTTTGAAGAAGCACTGCTTTGGGAAATAACCGACTTATTTTTATCTAAATGGAATAAATGATTAATGTATTTTATAATTGATGAAATATTTGATTATAAAAATAACTGGTTACAGTGTAATTCAAAATGACTGTTTAACTGTATTCTGACAATGATTTATAAAGTGTTTGATAAAATTACTGCCAAGTTTTCAAATTGTACTAGGCAATCTAAATAATTTGTAAAAGTCTACTTAGAATGATATAAACTTTTTTTAACTTATATTTTTATAAAAAGTATTTCTAAAGAGTTGTTCCACAAATATTCCTTGTTTCTATGTATATTTGTTTAACATTTCCAGAATTTATTCTAATGTGGAGCATTTAGCACTATCCTTGTATTAAAAAAAAATTTGTAGTATCAATGCTATTATGCTACTTGAAGGAATGCTTGAAGGAAAGCATTAAAGTAAGTAATTTATATAACAAAAGGAATTCTGATCCTTTTTTGAGAATGAAGATGTTCTGCTTATTCAATATCAAGTAACATGTGCTATTTATTTTTGTAAATTATTTGATAAAGATGGTCAGAGATGAGAACACATGCCATGAACTGCAGAGTAAAATCATGATAACCAGCCACAAATAAAGAACAAGTTTAAAGCATAGTATTATATCTGAACCCAATTTCTGCAAGACTAAGCCAAACTGTACAGAAAATGCAGAGACGCTCAAAGAGTGGGAGGAGGGAGAAGGTAGGGGAGAGGGAAGAGGGGTTTGATCATCTTTAGTAAGACAACAATTCACTGATGTGATTCCTACCATTCTCCCCAGAATGATTTGCATTGAGAAAGACTGGACGTTTAGATCAAAGCCACATTCAGCCTCTGCACTCGTGTTAACTTGTCTTCAATTATAGATAACCTTTAGGCAAAGAAGGAAAAAAATAATTTGTAAAACAATTAAATGGAATAAAATCAGTATTTTTAAATTGCTAAGTACACACATACTAGTGAGGTCCAGCTGTTTTTTTTTTTAACTTGACTTTTCTCCACCTACATTTTATCTACTGTCCATGTAGAATTTGGGAGAACTTTAAAATATTTTATATACTGTTAAATAATGTAATCAATACTTAATATGCTTTAAAATTTCCATTTTAGTCCAATAAAAATCAAGAAATATGTTTGAGAATTATTTATGAACACTTTTTTCCCCGTGGAAATTAAGTTGCGGCAAAACCTTTATTTCTTTTATTGAAAATAATATCAAAGATTTGCTAATCATTTTAAAACTGAAATACTGTTGCCTGTACTTAAAAAAGGAATTCTTAAACTATTTTTACTAAATATATGAATGATGACAAAATTAAAAGACTAAAGTATGATATGAAGAAGGAAGAATTCTGCTGATCAGCTAAGGATTTTTTTACTATAAATCATAAAAAGACTTTAGTATTATTAAAGTTTAAATTTTTGTAAAATGTTGTATTTGTAACAAAAACAAATATTTGTTTAAATGCTACTCTAAAAATCAATATGTAAGAAACAAAACTATCATGGGATAACAGTATTACCCAATAAGAAAAGTTCTTAAATATCAACACATTTCTAGGTAGTATCTGGTTCATAAATGCCCCTTATTATTAAGAGTTTATTCTGAGACTCTAAATTACACAAATTTTCTATTCTTTACTCAAATTATCATTTGAATCTGGTAAGATAAATTTTAAGGTCTTATATCTTTCAAAAGAGTAGTCATGTCTTCCTTTCCTGACAGAGAAATAATATTTTAAAAGTTTTCAATCTTTCATTTAAAGAAAAGCATCTTCATTAACCCATTGTGAGTATTCAGAAAAAAAATAAGAAAAGTATATAATTAGGGAAAAATCATCTACATTCCTAACAACTGTAGGCACCTACTGGAAATATTTCAGATCAATTCCTTCCAGTCTTTTTTTTAACTCCTTAGAATTTTGCTTTTTTAGAAAAATGATATAAACTTTACATAATTTAGTATCCTGTATCTTTGTTACAAAGGATGTTGTGAGAATCTTCCTTCATCATTGCAAGCTCTGTGAAAACAAAGCTGCAAAGATTATACGAAAGTCATCATATAAAAATACTAGTTAAATCAACTTAAAGAAGGAAGAAATTTGGTATTTGAAAGATAGAGTGACTAGTTCTGGAAAACATTAATTTGAATTGGGTATTTTTTTTTAAATCTCTTACATTTATAGCTTAGAGTGTCTCTGCTTATTTAAAACAAAAGATAAAAATAAAAAAAAAACAACTGAGTTTTAGTGAAAATGCTGATCAGATAAATAGCTCAGCTTTAACAACACATCTTGCCAAAAAGCTGGCAAAGTGTTGTTCACTTGGGGGCATGTGCGAAAGGGCTGTAAGAAGAACAGCTGAAATTTGCTGGAACCAAAGCTTACAGCAAGAAGAATCTGCAGGTTTTAAAAGGTAATGCTATAATCTTACATTTATTCAGAGCAAATCACCAATGTGCAGTCTGACCATTTGCAAATATCATTTTGAAAGAACACACAGTTATGAATTCCATATTCGTTTCAGATAACGTGGTTGTTTTGTAAGCTGAGATATTTGTGTATTTGATATACGTACATTCACCTTAAAATGTTGTATTGAGAATCAAAGTCACAGGAGCTGTTCTATGAAATAATGAAGAAAATGTGCAGTGATGTGTGTAAGCAAGGTGCCCGTCTTTGAATACTTAAGAATTTCTGATAACATAAAAAGCTTTCCTTGCCCACTATCTCACTTTAAAAATTCCCCCAGGAAAGCATCGGTTCCGTTCATAGAAGTGGGATTTTGAGGTGTTCAAGAACATCTTGCCTAAAAACCCACAAAATCTCTCATTTATTAGAAAGCATTTCTGACATATGGGCAAACATTTTTTTTCTCCTCTTTCAATGATCGTTGTAATTGACACAAATGATGTGATGCTAAAGATCGGGTAGACCAACTTGAAATAAATACATTGATCACTTTAACAAGTTGAATGTTTTATTTAATTGAACAGTTATTTTTCTTAATCACCTTATTTAGTTTAGAGGATGGAGAGAGAGAGAGAGAGAGAGAGAGTAGGGGTGTGTGTGTGTGTGTGTGTGTGTGTGTGTGTGTGTGTGTGTGTGTGTGTGTGTGTTGAGGAGGGAATGATGGCTAGAAAATCATCATGCCTAAGGAGAAGTAGAAATGATCACAGATGCAGAAAGTATTAAAATAACACATGCAGGCATCTCTGAAGCCTTGATTACAAGTGTCAAATGGTTCTCACATGTTTCAACTATAAAA